>OX243826.1:16208777-16376277 GCA_945859605.1 Lumbricus rubellus | reverse complement strand
ATGCACATATTTACAATAAATGGTTATGTATGAACTTCACGCAAAAATATACAGGGTGGCCATAAAAAGTAACCCCTAAGGTTTTTGGCCCATATCATGACCAGAAATAAAATTTTCGAATTGAAATTTTACAGGCTTAAAGACAATTCATATTTACACATGATGGCCAGATTTCATCAAAATATTTCAAACAGAACAAAAGTTATATCACTTTTAGTGAGGCCCCCCCTCGTTTTTTGACAATTCCAAAACGAAACGCAACCACAATTAGGTTTTTACACATGATGGCCAGATTTCATCAAACTATTTCATACAAAACAAAAGTTATACCACGTTTAGTGAGGCCACCCATTGTTTTTTGACGATTCAAAACGAAACGCAACAAAAAGTAGCAAAAACACGATTTTATTAAGTCTCATCTCAAATAACTGTTGTCAATTGAACTTGGTAGTGCTTCGCAACTAAGTCTTGTGTTCAATGGGCCTACCACCACTGCCAAACCTTCTTTTGAGTCTCTTTGCAAAGTTCTTGATGGACGTGTTGATTAATCTGACAGATTCTTTATTTTTCATTATTTGCCAATTTGATTGTCATCTTGCTAAGTGACTTCCCAGTGACGTGCAGCTAAGCTGGTACCATGTTTCTGTTTAAATAGTAATAATAATGATCACCTGGCAATATCAAGGCTATTTGATAACAAATATTTGAAATGAGACTTAATAAAATCGGTTTTTTGCTACTTTTTTGCGTTACCCTACTGAATCGTCAAAAAAAACGGTGGTAGCCTCCCTGAATGTGGTATAACTTTTGTTCTGTTTGAAATATTTTGATGAAACCTGGCCATCAGATGTAAATATGAATTGTCTTTAAGCCTGTAGAATTTCATTTCGAAATTCTTACTTCTGGTCAAGATATGGGCAAAAACCCGTAGGGGGTTACTTTTTTATGGCCCACCCTGTATGTGCATTTGTTTAGTAGGCCCAGAATTCTTTCTTCTCTATCGCGATCCCCGTGGTATATGTTGTTCGCCTAGAAAACGTGAAATTCTGTGCATATTTCTTTCGGTGCTACACGAATATATCTGCTAACAAGTTTATGGCATTTTGGTCGGTAATGATTTTATCTGTCAGCTGTTCTTTACCGTCAGTATGATATATATATATATACTAGACAAGAGAAACCTGGAGAAATGCTGTTGTTGTTGCTGTTGTGGTTGTTGATGTTGCTGCTGCTGTTGCTGCTGCTGCTGCTGCTGTTGCTGCTGCTGCTGCTGCTGCTGCTGCTGCTGTTGCTGCTGCTGCTGTGGAGGTTAAACGATGGCAAATCAAAAGAACGCCATGGCAAGCAACCACGTCCCGTCAACAGTGGAAGCAATAACTACCCTAGCTTCCTCCCCCCATACCCTCACTCCCTCCCTCCTTCCCTCCCTCCCTCCCTCCCTCCCTCCCTCCCTCCCTCCCTCCCTCATACCATCACTCCCTTACTTCTTCCCTCACTCCCTCACTCCTTCTCTCACTCCTTCTCTGACTCTAGCAGATGCTGAAGCACCGACTAATTCCCCTCCCCTCTCTCCCCTCCCCTCTATTCCCTTCACTCCCTCTTCCCATTCCCTCCCTCTCCCCATTCCCTCTCTCCACATTCCCTCCCCTCTACCCCATTCCCTCCCTCTTCCTCCCTGCATGTGTACCGCCGGCGTCTTTTGATCGAAGTCGGGTTGGTGGTGGTAAGAGTCAAGTCGCATGTTGTTACACGCCAGGAAAGACGAGACGTAGGTAAGCAGAGGAGCGGTGGATAACTTATCTGGTGCATGGAAAAACATCAGTTGGCTGCATGTGTGCCGACGCTGGAAGGAAGGATGGAAGGACCCACGTCTGCACGCATTGCAAACATTGTTTAAAAAACTGCAGCGCTGCATAAAACTACCAAATATGCAGACGTGCTTCTGTCCCTGCTTTTAAGCTCTGCAACGATTGGTCTGCACAAAAGAGCCGATTTGGCTACAATAGTTTAAACCTCTGTGAATAAACTGGCACCCGAGATGTGGGCGCTATAGAAATCTTGACGTTGCGATTATGACTACATTTGCTCAATCTTTGTTCCCGCCCCCCATAGCCAACTCAGTTATATTAATGAATGAGTAAGACTTAGGTCTACACCGACTGTGCACTGTCGATGGGAAGATCAGACGGTTGCATAGAACTGGCCATCCAACCTTGTGTGCCGAGGCTGAGAAAATGAAGTCGCCAGCATTTCATGGCCATTTCGTACTACCACGTCTGAGCCAAATTGTGGTTTCTGACAACGAGAGACTTAAGATGAAAACTTGCAACCTGCAGTTGAGAGGGTCGTGAGCCTTTGGATAAGGCCATGCATGGGTTTGGCGGAGAGTAGGTTATTGACGCGTTTTAAAAATAGGAAAGAAACCAGCAATTATTGAGGGAATCAGATCTGACTAACTTTTTTAGCATAGTTTACTGGCACAGAACAATTCTTCCGACCTTTTAAGAGGCTTTCTGAGCTCCTCATCTTATCATTCCTCGAAGTTGGTTCTGCTCTGCATAACTTCGTTTAGCAGTCTATACTTGTAAGTCTACAGTACATGTAACTGCAGGACCATTTTACGGGATTGTTGTTTGCAGTTTTATCTTGTAGCAGTTTGATTTCCAAAGCCATTCCGAATTCCGTGCCGTTCTGCTGTGCGGTGCTTTGAAGAAGACGAAGAGGTTATATTCGGTGGCTCTATGGAGCATTGCTGCATTAGTAGCTTATAGCCCCGTAGCTAATTAGAGCCTGGCTGATTTATGGAATGAGCTTAAGCATTTTCGGCCGCCTATGCATGAAACACATTCCCTAGAAATCAACAAGTGTTCCTCTGGAAAGCCGAACTTTACCGTCCAGTAGGGGGCGGTGCATATCAACGCCGGTAAATTTCTCCTTTCCATACAAAATACATGTATACATCTAGTTCGATCACACCCCGATCATCTTCCAGATGTGTGGTGGGCCCAAGGGCGGATACAGAAACTTTGGACGGGGGGGGGCCAAAAATTCTTGGTCTTGGGTCCGGGAAAAAATTTAGGCCTTGGGAAAATTTGTCTTTCTCGTATCCGCCAAAAAAGTTGATGACCTTTTTTTTTAGTCATCCGGCCACATTTTTGGGAAAATAATACCATTTTGTCCGCCAAAAAAAGTTGATGACCTTTTTTTTAGTCATCCGGCCAAATTGTCGGAGGCGGGACCGCCGCAATGCATGGGTATTTCTTAATAGGGGGGCCAAATTGTACAATATATACATTGTTCCACAGCATGTTCAATCCAAAGGGGGGGCACGATACATGATAATTCTAAATGCATGGGGGCATGGCCGGATAACCCCCCTGGATCCGCCCCTGGGTGGGCCAATGGTCTCAGCGAACCCTTTCAATGGAGTATCGGCGGGGTTCGATTTCACCGGACGAACCAAAAATCACTGGGATGAACTCAGGGTGAGATTTGCCGAGACTTGTAGGCCTAGGGATTCAACTTCGAGTCTTCTTAGGACCGCATGGCATGGTGCGCACTCTAAATTCTTCAGTGTATAGGCCTACCCCAACTTCACATAATTCAACATCAGTTATGTTTTGCATAAATTTCTCATAATACCGGCGACTTCAACTTCAATCATAAACTAATCAAAAATAAACAGAGTTGAGAGGTTGGAATGGACACGTTCGCTATAGCGGGTATAAAAGAAACACGTACAAAGCACAGTGCATGCGCATATAGCCTAATTTATTATCAGTCCCGTTTGCCCGCAACACTGTAACATGCAAATCCGCACTTTTCCGTGGGTTTGGTACCATGATGCATAATGACCTCCCACTTGATCTACAACTGCTCCCAAGGTCACTTTCTTACGCATTCCATCCCAACCGCTTCTTAAATTGTTCTTTATGACCATAGGCCTACTGGAGTTGTAAGCACTTCTGAGTAATCCACTTGAAGAGGTAGGCTACCGGTAGACTACTAGGTCTACATAAAAGCCACCCATAAATTAATGGATGAATCTGCTTTGTAAGGCCTACGCATCTTATAGGACTAATCTTAACTTCTAGGGATCTTAGTCATATCTTAAAGTTTATTTGGTATAGGCCCAAGCCCATATACGTTGTGGTCCACACTTCCGCCAAATTAGCTTTAAAATTAAACAAAATGTCATAAACTCAAGTAGGCTTATATCCTGCATCAAATCACATTCCAACTAAGATGTTTAACTCTACGTAGGCCTAATTTATTTACCTTTTTATGTCTCGCATTTTATATAGCGCCCTTCAAGCTCTCGATCTAGTCAGAGGCGCTCCCGATTACAACGCGGAAACTGCATTAGAGTTTCGCACCTAAGCGCACGAGAATTTGCAAGTGAAGGACTTGGTCAAAGTCCTAAGCGGCAACTTAAGGTGGATTCAAACCTGGAACCCTCCTGCTCAATCAATCAATCAATCACATCAATTTATATAGCGCCCCTTCAAGATCTCTACTCAGAGGCGCTCCCAACCCAGGCCCGGTCAAAAAGAAAGGTCTTGAGAAGACGGTAGAAAGAGCCAGCAGAGTCACGAGGAAGAGAACGGAGAGCCGTAGGGAGGCCATTCCAGATAACTGGACCCACCACGGAATATGCTCTTCGCTGCATAGTAGAAGCTCCAAGGCACCAAACCCACCACTACACCACCGCACCCCACATAATTGTGTTGAATGCTTAAGTACATGTACTAATTGCTATTTACCGTAATGGTTATATATATATATGTAACGGCCTGCCCCCACCTCGAAAGAAGACCACGTGACCGGGGGTCCCACCCTTGGTATTGCTCTTCAGCCTCCCAAGTGGTAGGTGCCCGCCCTGGAAATTCAAATGAGGCGCCGCACTGTTGAAGGGGTTCTCTATTGTCAGGTAAGACTACAGATCCATCTAAGTAAGTAAGATCTACGGGATCCATTGATTTCCCTCTGGTAAAGTCGTAGTTTAGGGTTGGGTCTTCCACCTCAGGAAGGGGATCTCTCTCATCGGTACCAGGAATGGCTTCGGTCGAGTGGCGACATATGTCTGCGGTTCCCGGTCTGGGAACGACGGCTTCCTCTAATTGAAGACCGTCTGGGTTCGAATCCCCTTCAACAGATTGTGTAAATCCCCAATCCTTAGATGTGGTCAACCCTTCCCTTCTCTTTTCCCTCGTTACCTCACCTTCTTCTCGGGAAAGACTACCCCGGTGGTGTTGCTCTTGTAAGTGGCTTATCTCTTGACTAAGGCTCTTGAATTGGGACTCTTGTCGTTCCATAAACATCCCCAGGGTTTCTGACACAGTTAGTAAAAGTTCCCCAACTTGTTTACCCTTTGCTTCTAATTCGTCAAGACGGTCAGGGGTTCCTCCCTTCTCCCCTTCAGTTACGCATTCCTCTAATTCCTCATCAGAGTGATCCTCAGACCTTATAGAAGTTTCCATTATTCAGTTATTTATTAACGTCAGATTTGATTTATTTTAATTAAACAATTCAACTGAGTAAAATGTACAAGAGTTGCTGACAATTAACATCGGTGATCGGGCCTAGATATCGTTCTTCAATAACTATGCAATATGTCTTCAAAGTCAGCCGAATCTCCGTAAATAATCAGCAGGCGTGCACAACCTTAATTCTAGTAATCGTGTTTGATAATTAGCAGTCAGGTATAATGAATCACAATTCAGACTGTAGCTTTCTACCGTTATTCAATATCGACTTAGGTTTCAATTCTTATTATCAATCAACATTAATTTCTAATTAATTAACTACACTTGGTTTCGGATTCTGTTATGGAGCAATTAGATTAGTTAATACTTTCCTGGTAATTTCCGTGCAATTTGGCCAACACTCGCATTCAAATAAAAGAAGATCGGAAGATTTCTTGTCCGAATATTGGAATATATGACAATAAAGATTCACACAGAATCAGCTGCAAACTGTGCCAAAACCAGTCGCTTAGTCAACGGTATATTCTTATTCATGAAATCAGGCAATCAGCCACACATTCAGTATTTTTGGACCCAACATACACGGCATTTCTGATCTTCCCGAGCCGAGCTCTCACTCCGATGAAAACCTCCAGTCGACTGCGCTTTTCGGCGTTGGAAGCGGTCACGTGATCCGGAACAACCAATCAGCGACTTACACGTTGGCCGAATCTAAAAATAGAGTGTCGCATTGCGACACTTTCTGTTGCAGCGAAGTACTGCACCGAAGGTCGGATCTAAAAGCGGCTAAAACCGAAGGCCGGTCGCAAATTAATAAGTGAGTACGCCGAGCGGCCTAAAAGGAGGTTAAATTGTAGCGGCCTCATAGGACGTTACACACCCCCCCACTTAATCCAATTTTCCACCTTAATGGAAAATTTCCAGAATAGGATCCGAAACCAAACAATATAAACAAGCAATCTTAACTGATTCACTACGGTACTACGTAAGAACAAGATCCTCAATTGCTACACATTGTACCGACAGCCCCGGTACGCTTAGGTGAAAAAGGGTTCATGCCCAAAAAAAATTATCAAGTCTAAACTTATGCGCATCACGAAACTGACATCAGCAATTAAAGAGTATCACAAAGAATCTCTGTGCTGAATCAAGTTTACAGTTAACACAAATTATAATCATCATTCCTAATCCTTCAATTGCGCGGAGCCACTTACTAGGATTAATAAATGTCTTCCAAACACAATATTCCCTGCTCCGGCACCAAATCCTACTAAACGATTATACTAACAAATCAGCACATTAGATTTCAATTTAACAGGTTACCAATGCTATGAATCAGATGCACATTACACACTAAAAGAAGACTGTATTGCTTTTAATTCTATCCTCACCGATGATCAAAGAGATTTCTGGGAAAACTCTGTTCCTTAGCTCAACATACAATCGCTATCAGCGATGGGCAGCCAATACTTCATTACCCACCTTACACGTTACTAGGGCTGAACTATTAAGCAAAGGCTTTACTGCTTAGTGAAGCATACCCAAGCCACACTAGGACGGATTTCTCCTTGACCTGTGTATAGTCTGTCGACGTCTACCTTACAAGACGGAGCATAACAGAGCAGACCTTCCGGAACTAGCAAACAAAGGATTTACTATTCAGGGAAACATACCCAAGAAGCTAGTACGGATTTCTCCCTGACTTATGCAATAGACTTTCTACGTCCACCTTACAGGACGGAATATAATAGAATAGACCCGTAACGCTGTCTGGACAATTACAACCCACTATTCTACATCCGAACCCTGCCTTCACTAACCATATAGAATTCAAAATAGCCAATAATCTCATCATAGATTATACGATTAATCATGATTATGCAATCACATCTTCTATACTACAAACAAGCACAGCATCCTTGCCCTTCTTCGTGGCAACAAAGAAAACAATGCAAGTAAAACGACAAGTAAACAATTCTTACCTACCCCCATGATCTAAATTAGATCAAGTCTAGAAACAAAAATTCATATGTATTTGTTTTCATCCGAAGGAACTAAAACCAGGCTTCTCGCCAAAGCCTAAACCTATCGCCATTACGCGATATTATCTTACACTAGCTATACGTTACCTATATCTTACGGGGCGAACAATGTTCCTGCGAGGTCTCGCATCGGACATTAATTCTTCAACTTCAGGATTATTCAATCCATTCAGGGTCTCCAAGTCTAAAGGACCTATGGGAAACCTAGCGGGTTTCACTCTCATATCATACCGGAAATTTCTGTTAGTGACATGGCGCTGCATAAATCTTCGAGAAATTTCAAAATTATTATGCACATTCTCAATTTGATTCACAACAAAATCATCGGTACTAGACAAAGCATTTGCAACTGGAACATCTCCTAAAACTAAATCAATCGGCCTGCACAGCTCTCTTGACAGGAACAGCCGATTAGGAGTGAATCCGGTGCTCTCACTTTCACTTGCTCGATAGGCGGCGAGGACGTAGGGAAGATGCACATCTTCCGAAGAGAAGTCGGTGAGAACAGACGGAAGATGTACACCAACGGAGGGAGGGTTTGCGAAGCCGGGAGAAGGATGCACATCCTCGTTAGAAGAATTCCGGGCTACCACCTGTAGAGGGAGTAGATTCGACGAGTCGGAAATTTCCTTCAGGCGTGGAGTTCCGGTTCCTGCAGCTTTCGGCTGGCTGGTCCATGGCTCCTCAGAAGTTTTCGAAGTCGATTGCACGGCATGGATTTCTTCCTTTCTTTCATTTCTCCGAGCGATTTCTATTCTGCGGCACAGTCTCACACGTGGCTTGCAGTGAACGTCGAATCGGTGACTTCCCGCCAGAATCCAGTTGCGACCGACATGCCAAAGTACATTTTCGTCTTTCATCCAGGAAAGTCCAAGGATCAGTTCAGATACCTGTTCTGTGACTAAACAGGGAATCTGGAATTCATGACCGTCGATTTGCAGTTTCAGTATTGTCTCTCCCACAACACGAATAGCAGACCCGTTAGCAGCTAACAAGGACTGTTCAGAGTTCCGTACATCTTTAGGATCTACCAGCGAGGCAGGGCATAAGGTCATTTCGCAGCCAGAGTCAAGCAAGGCTAGGAGGGATCTTCCGTTCAGTTTCACAGACAGGTAGGCATCATTCCTACCTTGGACGTGTCTGACGTTACCTTCTCGATTCCCGGCGGTTTCTTCGACTTCTTCATCCGGTGGCGACCTCTGGGGACGTTCTGGACAAACGCGAGCCAAATGTCCCGGTTGATTGCATTCATAACAGCGACGATTGTCCCATTTCACCCGAGGAAAGTTATTGTCTCTATTTCGGTTCCACGGCTGATTGTTGGTTCCGGTTCCTCTCCAGGATGGTGACGAACGTTGCGGCTGCCATTGTCGGAACTGACCCTCAGTTGAGGTAGCACTCAACTGGTTCTGGAACATTTCTTTCATCTGTCGGGTCAGCGTCTCTTGCAGCTGGTTGAATTTTTCGTCGAGGTCGACGTCCACTTCTCTCACTGTCTTGATGCGACCCGGTCGACGGTCGTGGAACCCGGTGGTACTTTCATCAGCGCGGCGGTAACCTTCCAAGCGAAGAGCGATTTTGTAGGCGCTATCCAGCGTGGCTGGTTCCCGCTCTCTTACTTTCAGAGCTAGGTCCTTGTCTGACAGAGCGTCAAGAAAAGCTCGAATAGCGATTGTCTCACTGTGCGCGGACGACGGTCCGGGGAAAGCTAAAATCATAAGCTTCCGGATGTCTTGTACCAGTTGACCGAGATCCTCACCCGATTGCTGGCGGCGAGTATTCAGTTTAGTTTGGTACAAGGCTGCCTGGTCTGAACTTCCGTATCGTAGTCGAAGACGGTCGACTAGATCGGTGCAGGTGGTGATGGCTTCCGAGTCGAATTCATGCAGCAGTTGGTCTACCGGTTCTATTAGCGCGCACGTCAGTTGGGCCAGTTTCTCTTCCTCAGTCCAACGGTTACTTTTCGAACATACTTCGAACTTCTTAAGGAACACTTCTACCGAGGTCTTACCGTTGTATCGGTCCAGCTTCATTTGCGATGGCATTCTTCTATCTGGAAAGTTTGAATGTTCAGTTAGTAGTTTTCCAGCAGGTTCTTTCCTTTCACGAGCAATAGGTTCAGATCGAGACGGTTCGACAGTGTCCTTTTTCGGTGACAACTCTCGAGCATAAGAGCTGACAATTGTGGGCGGTTTTTCAGAGGCAACACCGCTCCCGAGTATGAACGGATTAGGCAGTTCATCGTTGAGACCACCCGCGACAATCGGTTTCATTGTTGGCCACTGCATTAATTGTTTCGCCAGGGCAACCTGTTCATTGTACGAGACTGGACCGTAGTAGGGCACGAAGATGGGCTGTACTTTCTCAGGAGGTAAGTATTCGTAGCTCTGGGTAACCTGGGTTTTTACCGACGAAGACATCGTTGACATTATCGGCCGACTCGAAGATGTCGTCAGGGTGGGCATACGAGGAATCGAAGCAGAAGCGAACGCGATCTTTTCTGATTCAGGTTTCATTTCACGTACCTGGACGTCGTGCACACCGACAGTCTTCGAAGAGATGATTCGTGGAGGAAATTCATTCGATCGTCGAAGGTCTCCAGTTTCAGTGTTCATGAATTGGTACGACGAGTATGGGAAGGTGGCAGCCCGTGGAGTTGCAGATGACATGAGACGAGGATGTGCATCTCGTGGACCCCAGTCGTACTCTCGTGTGAACGACAAATCCCCATTTGATTTATCTACAACTAACATTCCAGAGTTAGTACATGTTTTCAAACAGTCTTGCCCTATAGCTATCGCATTTGAATCGAGCACAAATCGATGTAGAGGTCGCATATCAGTTACTTCCGAGTCTTCACTATTGCATTTCAATTGTTCGGTTATATCTCTATTTAACCGGTTTTGTTTCTTGCGCATATACGACTCATAGTCAAAACTTTCATAAAACGTATTTAAATCTCTATGATAGACAGTTTCATTCCTAACCATTTCGGGTTCTTTTCTGGCCCTTGTATCTTGACTAAGTTGGACCTGAGCGTCAGCTGTATTTGAACCTAGTTCCCAAACCTCACTTAGTCTAGGACCAAATGTACCTGAGCTTACTTTCACCTTACTTAATCTGGTGTCAATTGTATCTGCACTAGATTGGATTTGAACCTCTGTATCTGACCTTAATTTCAAAACCCCACTAGCTCTGGTACCAAGTGTAACGGCCTGCCCCCACCTCGAAAGAAGACCACGTGACCGGGGGTCCCACCCTTGGTATTGCTCTTCAGCCTCCCAAGTGGTAGGTGCCCGCCCTGGAAATTCAAATGAGGCGCCGCACTGTTGAAGGGGTTCTCTATTGTCAGGTAAGACTACAGATCCATCTAAGTAAGTAAGATCTACGGGATCCATTGATTTCCCTCTGGTAAAGTCGTAGTTTAGGGTTGGGTCTTCCACCTCAGGAAGGGGATCTCTCTCATCGGTACCAGGAATGGCTTCGGTCGAGTGGCGACATATGTCTGCGGTTCCCGGTCTGGGAACGACGGCTTCCTCTAATTGAAGACCGTCTGGGTTCGAATCCCCTTCAACAGATTGTGTAAATCCCCAATCCTTAGATGTGGTCAACCCTTCCCTTCTCTTTTCCCTCGTTACCTCACCTTCTTCTCGGGAAAGACTACCCCGGTGGTGTTGCTCTTGTAAGTGGCTTATCTCTTGACTAAGGCTCTTGAATTGGGACTCTTGTCGTTCCATAAACATCCCCAGGGTTTCTGACACAGTTAGTAAAAGTTCCCCAACTTGTTTACCCTTTGCTTCTAATTCGTCAAGACGGTCAGGGGTTCCTCCCTTCTCCCCTTCAGTTACGCATTCCTCTAATTCCTCATCAGAGTGATCCTCAGACCTTATAGAAGTTTCCATTATTCAGTTATTTATTAACGTCAGATTTGATTTATTTTAATTAAACAATTCAACTGAGTAAAATGTACAAGAGTTGCTGACAATTAACATCGGTGATCGGGCCTAGATATCGTTCTTCAATAACTATGCAATATGTCTTCAAAGTCAGCCGAATCTCCGTAAATAATCAGCAGGCGTGCACAACCTTAATTCTAGTAATCGTGTTTGATAATTAGCAGTCAGGTATAATGAATCACAATTCAGACTGTAGCTTTCTACCGTTATTCAATATCGACTTAGGTTTCAATTCTTATTATCAATCAACATTAATTTCTAATTAATTAACTACACTTGGTTTCGGATTCTGTTATGGAGCAATTAGATTAGTTAATACTTTCCTGGTAATTTCCGTGCAATTTGGCCAACACTCGCATTCAAATAAAAGAAGATCGGAAGATTTCTTGTCCGAATATTGGAATATATGACAATAAAGATTCACACAGAATCAGCTGCAAACTGTGCCAAAACCAGTCGCTTAGTCAACGGTATATTCTTATTCATGAAATCAGGCAATCAGCCACACATTCAGTATTTTTGGACCCAACATACACGGCATTTCTGATCTTCCCGAGCCGAGCTCTCACTCCGATGAAAACCTCCAGTCGACTGCGCTTTTCGGCGTTGGAAGCGGTCACGTGATCCGGAACAACCAATCAGCGACTTACACGTTGGCCGAATCTAAAAATAGAGTGTCGCATTGCGACACTTTCTGTTGCAGCGAAGTACTGCACCGAAGGTCGGATCTAAAAGCGGCTAAAACCGAAGGCCGGTCGCAAATTAATAAGTGAGTACGCCGAGCGGCCTAAAAGGAGGTTAAATTGTAGCGGCCTCATAGGACGTTACACATATATAATTTTATACATATAAATTATATTTAGCCTATAAATTATATATATAGGCGCGCCGTTCAACAGTAGGCCTACGCGTGCATTTGACTGCTATTATTTTATAGGCTACATTGCAATAGGCCCTAGGCTATGCCTTACTGTAACACTTTCAAGTCCATCACAAAAAGCTGCCCGGCGATTCCTGCGTTATCCTATATGTTAAAGACACAAAGAACAAAAGGAAACTATACACATATAAACAAATGTTTTATACACTTTGGTTGCATTGATTTTTTGTTTGACTGCAGCTTTGACTAACGGTAACGCCGGAGACTGGTACGGTTGTCGTTCGTCGTTATTTCATGCTAGACATGTTGTGTCTGAACAGTCTTACAGACGTACCATCTTTAGGCTAAAAATGTGGACATTAAATGGTCCTATTATTATTATTTTTCGACTCGAGGTATACAGAATCTTTCAGAGACTTCACTGTCGCATAATATATTATAATCAAAAGCTGGAAAGACTCTACTCATGTTCTGCTTCTAGGTCGGCGAAAGTTTCGGAAAGTGCCCACAAATGCCAGAACATTTCCACTACTAGGCCTACTACACATACAAGCAAGTGTAGCCTATGCGAGCAACATGTAGGCCTAGAAGCTGAAGACTTTATCTTCTGAAAACGCTGAAGCTACATTAAAATATTCCTCCTTGTTCATCAAGGAGTTGTCATTATTATCATTGCTTGCAGTGATTTCAATTTAAATCGAAATTATACCCGAAAACTGAACTACGAATAGGTCTATATAGCTAATGGAACGTTCTAGGGAAAAGAAGCGGAGATGGAGAAAGTTTTCCTGAATTCTGAGACATCGATGCCATGTATTGATATCTACTTTGTTGACTTAGCTGTTGCTATAGGCCTACTGTCGGCGAATAAGCTTAGTTCAACAGAGTCTTGACGTTCGGTCGATCTCATTTTTTTCTTGTTTCTCGTTCGCAGTGTATTTTTCGTAGTTACTGGGGGTCTCAAGGAAGGCTTTTCGGGGAGGGGAAGAGGCACACCGAACGAGCACCACAGGGTACCTACTGCATGTGCCAATATTAATATAACGTACAAAGGAATGCGTATAATATTGCACATAGACCTACACTCCTACAGTCAATATAATCAAGCATAGGCCTACACTTGTGACGTCCCAGGTGAACTATAGTCATTTTCCTTTAGACCTATAGACTTGTATAGGCCTATTGTATTTAAAATTGTTACCTATGGCCTAGATATATTTAGGCACTTATATGGGCCTAATAGTTTATATCGAAATAACTCTTATAATAGCTCTATAGCTGTTAAGATGAGTCTAAAGATGGCTTGAGGACGTTTCTTCAGCAGTGTCTGTTACGAAATAACTCGTAAAGTGTTTTTTCCAAACAGATCAATAATTGTTTCAGACTCTTTGGCGTCTTTTCAGTGGCGGCGCACAACTTCAAAAAATTCTCGTCCTGCAGGGAAAAAACAAACGTGTTTCGATCACGCACTGCTGCGAATCTCTCTATAGAGATCTAAACCTGTGTGCACAGTTGCGGGCCACGCACCACCACTAGTTTATAGTCATGCCTCTGAGCATAATATTATTATTTCTGTGAGCATATCTCTGCGAGAATAAACTGCCTCGCTGACGTTTTATTTGGTCGATGAAAACCGCGTATAGTCTACGACTGCGGTCCTGCCTCAGGTCACCCGCGGCTTGCTCAAGGCACATCAACGCATTGCATGATCTCTCACGGGTGGCATGGCCGCTGTTATTGGCGTAACTTTGCCGCGAATAGAGGTGTTGTCCCGGAGCTTTCCTATCCATCACTTACTCCCATCGTTAAATCACATGTTGAATTCATGGCTTCGATAACTGCCTGTCCGTCCGTATGTAGGCCTACGATGTAATTTGGATGCAGGCCTACTTTCATAGGGCGTGTACAAACATAAATTTTGGTGTGAGACCAGCATGAGAATTATTGCAGAAAAAGAACGGGGGGGGGGTGTCAGATGTTGATGTAGGTGAATGTGGGGTGTGCAATGAGGACTTTACAATTGCATTCTAATATAACTTTTAAGGGGATAGAAATTATCCCGCGGCACCGGTGTCACGGGATATTCTACTCACGGGATATATTCTATCCCCTTAAAGCTAATAGGGCCTAAGCTCTCCGGGGCTAAATTAAGCTATCCCCCTAATGTAATATACCGGTATACGTAACGCCTATAGATCGACTATCCGGGGATAAATGAACCATTCTATCCCAATTTATGCAGCAGGCCTTGATCAAAATTTAAAGTGACTTTAATTGTTTTAAGTGCCCTAAACAATGTTCAGAGCCCGGCAACTCGAATTTATTTAGTTATGACTCTAGTTAAGTGTTCTTAAGTGTTCTAAATGTTCCAAGTGCAAAATTAATTACACGCGGAAGTGACTTTTTCAACTTATTTTCACGGGGGGGGGGTACGAGTCGATTAATACGGGGGTTGCTCTATTTCGTGACACCGGCACTAGGCCTAAACCAAGTTTTGTCGCACAGTTTCGGTAAAGGTTTTGCCCTCGATGCTGCAATAAAGCAATCGATGAACCAGTATGGGTGGAGTTCGGCTTCCGTTCTGGGAGGGGGGGCTAATGTCTTCTTGGGGCTAAGCCCCCCCCCCAATACAAATTTTCAAAGTAAAAAGCGGAATCTGGGCGTTCTTGGGGGTCTTATCCCCCTACCCCCTGATAAACTTCGCCCATGGATGTAGCTTAGGTAGGGGCGGATACAGAAATTTTCGAAGAGGGGGCCCGGGGAACAAATTTTCAGTGATCTTTGCCAGAAAAATCTGATGACCTTTTTTAGTCATCTCGTCGTGATCTCTATGGAATATACTATGGCCTCTCTATAATTATAGTCGTATGCTACTTTTTCTCTTTCGCCTTACCCCGCTGCATTGATTTAAAGCTCGTTGAAACCAAATGGGGGGTAAGACGGGTACGTCTATGCACTTTTGGAATGACGGAGCCATGCTGCCATGGCCCTAGGCTAGCATAGGTCTATGTAATTAATTAGGCATAGGCCTACCTGTGCGCGACTTCGATGAAGGTTCCTCTCCTAGCTTCTAGTCGTTCTTTTGTCAGCCTTTTCATAGCTAGGCCTGTGTGAATAAGAATTGACGATAATTATAGTCCACTTGCTTTTTGATATTGTTACTCGAAGACCAGTCGGCAGTCAGCGAGATGCACATGCCGCACACGTCGACGTGATCAAAGATCTACAAGTAGGTCTACCGGTAGTAGTCCTATTATAGGCCTATAGGCCTAGGTCCATCTTACTACAGAGATTCCGTAGCAGCAGCGTGAACAGTAGAACCAGGACAGAGATTAATGGTCCTCCTTAGATCGGCGGCAAACAGTTCAAAAGTAAACGGTCCTCGATGTCTGCCAAGTACGACTACAATCGCAATCGTAGACAGATGGGAGTTTGGATGCGCTCGTCGTATCCGTCTCTTTTACACGTGTATCGGTGTGTGTAGATTGTAGAACACGTCCCGATCAACGGCGTTCTAACGCTTAAACGTTCACGGACTGCACCTTTCCAACACTGACTAAAACCCGTACGCCTAAACACCGACGAAACCGTGATGAGATAGCCTATAGGCCTAGGCTAGCCGTATAGCAATGGAAGCTTAGCAACTTCTGTTTGGTTTTAAGAAACAGAGCGGATGGAGATTGTCAAAAGCGCTGAATGGGTAGGCTACATAAATTGCATCAGCCTTCTGACGTTCCAGGCAACGTGTTTTTAGCCATAGGCTACTGTGAATTGCCACATCTCAAACGCTTTCGCATATTATGATATACAGGCATATATATATATATATATATTATATATATAGATTACATATATATATATATATATTCCGCTCAATGGTCGCATATGCTTTATGGACGCCTGCTTACTATTATATACATAGGCCTAGTTGTTTTGTGCTCTTCTTTTGATCGGTGCTCTAAAACGTTCCCTCGTGTCGTTCGGTATGTGGACCGCATTAGGCGCCTATATCTAAATCAGACGGAGTTTATATGAAAGGCTAATCATAATAAGGACAGCTGAGATACTCAAGTGCACCTATTACGAAATCTCTATTTCAAGACGGGACCAACGTATACTATAGTAGCGTAGGCCTATGGTGTCCAGATGGGCGGATTGGCAAAAAATGGCAAGCATACACACTCCCGCAGTTGCATTCTATTAGACCGAAATGACTTCAGTTGCAATCGATTTAGCATGAAACAACACGGATGCATTTTTTTAAACATACCAATGTTGCTCAAACGTCGGCCGATTCGAAGGTGCTTGATTAGCTCTGGCCTCTGCGTATAGGCCTACTACTGCTCTCAAACCAGCTGAACTTCCCCAGTTTCCATCCCAGAACTCAAACTGTAGTTTAATATAGGCCTAGTGTTAATGTATGGAACCGTCAAGAACTGCAATTTTTATTTTTGGTAGCCTACTAGCATAGGCGTACGGGAGATTTCAGCAGTGGGGGGGGGGGCAAAGATTGAACTTCTGCCCGAAAAATATATCCGTCCAAAAAGTTGACCTTTTTAGTGTCCAGGTCTGTGTTTGCCCGAAAAACCAGACTTGCCGCCCGAAAGTTGGGGGGCATTTGCACCCTCTGGACCCCCGCCTCGTACGCCTATGCCTACTGGATATTTAATTCTCGATTATTGTACTATTACTGAAGTACAGTATGTGTATTTGAGACAATCACCAGTCAAACTAAGCCAGATCAGGCCCAGAAGACACTCAGTACAGCGGCCAAAAATTGAAGATATAAAATTAGGTATAGGCCTACTTGATGGAAAGACCAGTACTTAAAAATCCCAGATCGATGGTGCAGTCTTTACCTTGAACAAAATAATACATGTACAAAATTGTACATTCAGTTTATCATTCCACCCAGCAAGCATTAGGACACCCACGATCACCTAGGTTTCCATTTTTTTACACATCTTCACAAACAACATTCTACCTCAAGTTGACCCCTGATCTGTAGTGTAATCCAAGACCCCCTAGTAGTCGTTTCCTAAACAGTAACCTCAGCCTGTCAACACCAAGTTCATTGTCCTATTTCCATTGTGTAATACGAAACTGAAGAACCATACATAAATAAAAATACCTGACACTTATAAATGAAAAGCATTTCGGTAAGACTGCTGTCATTTTTTCTTGTGCTGCAAACCCAAGTTTTCGTGTAGAAACTGCACTACTTCACCTCCAAAGACAAGTTTATCAGCAGTCAGGCATACACGTGTAAATAGTCAATTCTGCAAAGATCTTGGTGATCCTGGAAACCAAATCACCTGACCACAGGTTTGAATCTTTACATGGCATCTTTAGGTGCCGTTCAAACGTATTGGTATGTACAGCTAAGTAAAATGAACAGTCCTTTCAACAACAAAATAACATGGCATTACTTTCATCTTAGACTTCAATTTCACAGTCCAGTCTTTCCGTTCGGTGGCAAATTTCACAGTCGTTTAGTGCCGTTTTCAAAGGATTCTTTGCGTATGCCTACCATTTTGTATTGCCATTAAGTACATGAACTCTCCTTTCAACAGCAAAAAATCTTACTATCAGTCTCATTTTATTCACGCAGATTTTAATTTCACAGTCCAGTCGTAGTCTTTCCATTCGGTGGCAAATTTTAGAACTTTCTGTCGCTGTTTTTCGAAGGATTCTTTGTGCGGGCGTCGCCAAACGGATGACTCCAATTCGAGCATACCACCAACAACTTCCTGTTAACAAGAAACAAAAAGAACCAGTTTTTCATTTGTTCTAAAAAAATTTCACTCGAACAAAATGCCAAGCAACTTCAATGATTTTGCTTTGCTGTATATTTGCAGTCAATGAAAATACAGCAATTGTTTACAAGGCCGTAGACAGGGGGTGTTTTGGGTTTTTGAACACCCCTCGAAATGGAAAATACAGAAAAAATCTATTGCATTTACTAGCTCGTGATGCAAAAACCATGAAATAAAACCATGAAAACACCCCCCCCCGACGAAATGAAATAATAGAATGCATTCAGTAACACATAACGAAAAATAATTAATTTAAGCAAAATGAGATGAATTTTCGATCTGATGACTAAAAAAATAAAGGTCATCAGAAATTTTGGCGATGATAATGATGGAAAAATTTCTTGAGATTTCGACTTGATGACTAAAGAAAAGGTCGTCAAAAATTTTCCGTCGAAGAAACACCCCCCCCCCCCGAAATAAAATCCTGGCTACGGCCTTGAATTTTTATGATACAGCAGAGATCTGCAACACTAGACATTCAGCAACAAGAAGTGCACAAAATCAATTTATACACGTAATGCTTGTCTCGAAGGCTGTTTCATTAATTCATTACGAAGATTTATGTAGTGCCTATTCATGGTTACTACAGACGGGTTTGTCACAACCTCAAGAATGGAGTGTGAGCAAACTTTGCATGCAGTATCACACTGCAGTTTCATCACATCTGAGGTTCAATACTATAAGTTAGTGACTTTCTTGAAAAAAAAAGATGTTTCCATATAAATTTAAAAACACGATACCAATTAAAGGACACTGTAAGAGTGTAACAAATAGTATCATGAAAAACAGTTGCCACTACTTAATATACACACAATGGTAGCAAAACAGTAATCTTAGAAAAAAAATGCATGGAAAAGAATAACTTGTTGCAAGACAGCATCAAGTTATAACAGTTTTGTGACAATTAATATCTGTTTTAAATTTGTTCTGACATGCTACATTGATATCAAAATAGAAATTCAATTACCCTGCCAAAATACGAAGGGAAACTTTGTTCATCTTCTACAACGTGTGCATAACCTTCTTCCAATCCAAAGCTGACTGCGAAGTATGGAAATCCTTTGGGTACCTGCAAAGATTTTAAACAGAGCAGAAACCTAAATAAGTAAGCCATAAGCAATGCTGATTACATTTATACAAGCTTTATGTTTGATATACATGTTCAATTCTCTTTCATAGGCCTTTCCAAAAGCAGAGCATCACAAAATCAGATTAAGTGCTTTTTCAACAGTGCTTTGTATACCAAAGAAGTTTTCTGAAAAATACCTTCTGTCTTGGAGCATCAAGCTGTTGGACTTAGAAAAGTTTTTAGACACTTAGTCCTACAGTTGGTTTGGGTTCAGCATTTTAAAACAATGAGTAAATAATTAACATTATAGAAAAAATTGATTTCATGGACTTACAGCTTGTCGAACATCCTTGTTTCTGAGGTCTACAATCTTCTTATTGTCTGCCCATTCACCTTCACATTCATCTAGGGCTTTCTGAAATATGAACAAAATAGTGTCTGATTTTATCAGAGAGGATATACATATATGTACAGGGTGGCTCAAAAAAATGTACCGCAGGATAAAATGCGATAACTTCGCAACAGATTGAAATCCCTGAAAGTTTCACTGCAAATAGGAAAATGTTTGAAGAAAAATTTCAATCGGTTGCAAAGATATTGCATTTTATACGGTGGTACATTTTTTTAGCCACCCTGTATGTAATAAAACGTGAGGCAACAGTAAATACAACGTGTTATTATAACATTGTTTGGTTGTCAGTTGTAAGTGGACAGCTGTAGGAAAGAGAGCAAGTGGAGGAAAAGGTGTGACTAACAGGAAACAGAAGATGGGTAAACTGGCAGAGAGATCTTTTGGGAGTTCATTCGGTAGAAGAGATTAAAGGAACGTCTGCAGCATTCGAGACGGAAACCAAGACATAGAAAAATGTGACAAAAAAAATCAAGCAGATCTGGGCGGTTGTATGGTGATTAACTGTCAGATGTAAGAGAACTGAGAGGTTTGAAGGGCGTTGTAGGCAATGGATGCAATTTCTTGTTGGTTGTGATTTCTTGTTGGTTGTGCCAAGCCATTTTTAGCTACTGAAATTATTAGAGAACTGTGGTTATGTGGGGAAGTTATAAATGAGTAAGTTCACAGAGATTATGGGTAGTAGATTCTCACTACAGAATATCAGCATTTTGCACTTACTACGAAAGCAATTACAAACACGACTGAGCATTGAATGATATGACAATAGAGTTGTTTATTATTACTTAAAACAATAGGAAAATACCAGAAGTGAGATCAAAGAAACACACTTTACACTAGGATGGATATAATGCATCAATTCTTAACAACAAGCCTCAATGACCTGCTACAAACCAAATCAAAAATGGGATCTTCTTACATGCTACCAAATATATCTCATATGAATAGCTTTGTGAATTTTTACAAATGGAAGAACAATATTTTACGATAAAGTGGACAACAGTCAACTTTCAGACAGCACTTAGAAATTATATATCTGACCTTGAAGTAGATTGGAGCCATATCTCCGACCTCCTTTGGCATTGGTATGCATTCGATCACCATATGTGGGTATCTCTTCAGATTAATACTTGTCTCCATGAAAACACAATCTCGTCCGGAGTCCTTGAACATTCGGGTGAGGCCCTTCCGAAAAATCTGCCAACACAGGACAACACTTTTCACAAACATCAACAAACTGTACACTAAATGACATAAATTGCAGTTGGCATTCCAATAAAGAACCACTCCATTTATCTACAATAAAGAACGAGTTTAATTAAAAACTCATTTACTTATCATGATAAACCTACAGTTTTCAAGGCAAAGTTAGCCACAATATCAAAATAATCAAAAGAAAATATGTTCAAGATTGCTATGTACAGAATCTGAAATAGATCAACATTGTGAGACGCATGGATACATTTAACGTCCTTACCTTTACTTCCTCCCATACGTCTTCATCTAATCGCGTTGATTGAACTTCGTGAGTAATCGGAACAATAAGGCAATGTCCATCCGCCATTGATTCATGGTGAGGCAAAGCTAAATAAACCTAGAAGCAGAAAACAATAATTATAAACAGATGGCTATTAGCTCAAAACAGCAATTGCTATAAACAATGCTATTAACATATCGTCTGTAATAATATTTCCACATCCAGCCTTGGAAGAGCCTTTTGTATTCTGCATATAATAAATATATGGCTTTCAGAAAGATGAAAAAGTCTTTCAAAAGAACAGTTCACAGGATTAATATGTACACTTGAAAGTTGAGCAACATACTTGAAATTCATAGTTTTAGATTTATCAAAGCTATATAAAAGAATCAATTGGCAATTCATATTCATGTACGATATTGATGCAGTGTCCGCACCGCAGTTGGGAGCACCTCTGAGTAGAAATCTTGAACGGGGTGCTACAACAAGTGCTCACACATACATGCATGCATACATCTAACCTCTGAGTAAATCAAGAAAAATAAGCAATGCAGAACTTGTAAAAAAATATGTGAATGCTACGGACATGCTCCTTCAGATTTGAGCAGTGTGAGCAAGTCTGAATACTCACTTTGAGGCCAACTGCCACAAGAAGATGCTTTGAAACGTTGTCAAAACAACGGTGACACTTCTCCAACGAAGACGACATTTTCTTGTGCTCTGAAACATTCATCAGAAATTATCTGAAGTTTCAACTTTGGTTTTTCAACAACATGCAAACAAATCCTGCATCAGAAAAATCATGCACTCAAACCATACACAGACCGATTATTCACCTTTTTCCTATTATAATCTCATCTAATGATTCAGAAGTTGAGTGAAAAACAGATTAAACAGCCATGTAGTGTAGTATTGCATTGTATTCTCACCATTTATAAAGCGCTTCTCACAGCAAGAGTAAATAAGAAGCGCTCCTAGTGCTTGCGACCTTGAGATAAAAGGCAAGTTTTGAAGCGAGAGAAAGATGAGGAAAGACTTGTCGCTGCAAACGAGATATCACAGCCAGTATCATAAATGCAATTTCTAAAAATTTTAAAATTAATAAGCAGAGACAAGAAGATATTATAATGGAGCACGTTTTGTTAATTGCACTGAATATCTTGTTAGTTAATGTCCAGTCAATGAAAGAAATTCAATAGTAAACATGTCTAAATTAAAAAAGATAAAATCTTGAAACTAACCAATCATCGCAAGTTGTCTGTCTCGACTTTCCATCAGTGAAGCTGACTGCTTCATGGCTGCCTTGTCCACCATCTTGTCATCCATATCTTCATCATCTCCTTGAACATTCTACAAGTCAGATCACAGGAATAACAGTAAAAACCTAACACTAAAACAATGTTGAACTATTGCAACTACGTGCGCAATATATACCTCAAATGATTAGACAAACTCAAATGAAAGTCTAAAGAAATTCGTGTATATTGTGAACACCATGCAGATACCTAATATACAATTGCACTCAAAATATGTTACCAGTAAATAACTCTCTACCATGAAGACTTACAATAAAAATTATTTTTTAAAAAGAATTTCAGTGTACCTGTCTGTATGTAGCATGTTGTTGTTGTTGGTAATCAACAGTAATGCATGTGGTCTGACATTTAATAATCAAATGATAAAAATAAGAGCACAATGAAAAACAAACTCAACTGCTGCTAGGCAAATTACACATGACTGCTATCATAGAAAGTAACAAAACAACAACACGTACCCTTCCAGCAAGTCTCGCAAACAACATGTTTGAATCTTCTGTTGTACTAAGCTTCTCTCTTTCTACCTGCACAGTTACAGTTTGCATAAACAAACATCATTCGTCAAGTAAATTAACACCATGAAACAAATGTGAACTACCTAATCAATCTCTAGTTGAAATAACCAATAACAGCCTTTTTCAAATGTTTAATATTTAGTATAATACATTAATAAACAATTTTTCTTTCTTAAATCATCTTTATCTAAACACTACGAATTACAATGTTTCCCAATTTTCTATAACACAATCACTGCCAATCAGCAATATGAGAAGTCTTGTATGGATGTCTGTATTATATATCAAGGCAATAAAATGCCTTTAATTCCTTGCATATTTGCTTTCTCTGTGGTTGGCCCCCACGGTACACAGTCTTGAAATGCACCTTTCCCATAGGTCTCTGACATATTTCATAAGCATTTGATAACTTATTTTAGACTGTGCTGTAGTCGGGAGCACCTCTGAGTAGCTTCCTTGAAGAAGTGCTACATAAATACTTGAATGAATGAACTAATAAAGTGTCTCCCAGAGTACAATCCAATCAGAGGAGCTTCCAGTGCAAAGAACCCCTTGAAAAAGGAAAAGTCTTAATAAACGTGAGTTAAAGCAGGAAGGCCATTCCACAGCAAAGAGAGCCAACAGAAGCAAAGACACTGGCAGTCTGAGACCAAGGCATTATAAGGTGAAGACAGCCTAGAGACATAGGTGTGAGTGATAAGATCAGAAAAGTGGCATGAAGCTTGATCAAAATTATCTTTCAGGTAAGTAACTGTTGTTTTATAGCGCTTGAGAGTCACTTACCAGATCCTTGAGATTGTACTTTTCATCGTCGTCAAAATATTTTGTTCTCTTTACACCTTCATGCGTTGATACTAACTGAAACACACACAAGCTCTAACATAAATTAACAGTATCAAACTACATCGATAATTCCTGCAGTATTTTCCTCAGGCAAGGTCATACAATGCAATTATGTCAAGAGACTTATTATCATCAATTGTTATCAATATTCATACAACATTGATGTGGCAATGTGTTATTTGATATCAACAAGGTAAGCCTGGTTTATTAAAATGCATTCATTTAATCATTTTTGGCATTGTTACGTAGGGCCGTAGGCGAGGGTAGTTTCTGTCACATAGATGGTGGCATATTCAGACCAGGATCGTTCCTTACTAAACTTAAAAACTGTTATTTTTGGGTGCGTTGGAGTCGGGAGCGCCTCTGAGTAGTTTTTTTTACTTGAAGGAGCATTATACAAATGTACGAATAAATGCATATTCCCATGCAAAAACAAGAAAAGAAGTTTGTTTGTTTGTATGTGCACTTGTTATAGCACCCCTTCAAGCTCTCGCTACTCAGAGGCGCTCCCGATGCAGAGCGGACACTGCATCGGAGTTTCACGCCGAAGCGCTGAGCAATTGTAAGTCAAGGACTTGCCCAAGGTCCTTACGCGGCTTGAGGGTGGATTCGAACCTCGGACCTTCCGGCTCCAAGGCAACGACGCCCCCACTAGACCACCGCGCCCCACAAGTTGATTAGTCTTATTAACTGTAACCAATAAACTCTGGGTTAACATAAGCGTTTACATTTTTATTTGTTTCAAAACAAAAGAATGTCGTACCTTTTTCTTTCCTCTGCCCCGCAAAGGTTCCACGGGATATTGTGGCCTTGAAATGGGACGAACCAATCCTTGTCTATCTGTTCTCATCAGCGTAGCTACATCTTCCTTCGAATCCTGATTCATTTCAGAACTTTTAACTTTTGATGCATCCCGAACTTTTCTTGAACAGTCCAACTGCTCCTTGAGTTGTTTAGCTAAAGCCTGAAAATAAAATAAAAAATTTAAAAATTAAATAAAAAGAGTTTCTGACATATTTAAAAAATTATTAATAATTATTATTATTAACTAGCTGTACCCGGCCACGCGTTGCTGTGGCAGAAAAGATTCTCCCCTCCCCCTCCCCTCCCACTCCCCCTCTGTTCCCCTCCCCCTCCGTCCCCCTCCCCTTCCCTCCCTCCCTCCCCCTCTTCAATCTCCCTCCCCCTCCCCTTCCCCTCCCCCTCCGTCCCTTCCCTTCCCCTCCACTCCCTCCCCACCCTCTTCGTCCCGCTCCCTCCGCTCCTTTCCTTCACAGCGGAGAGAGCCCAAGAATGTTGAAAGGCCGCTTTATGCGACTCACTTATGACGTCACGGCACGCGACCTCATTCATGTTTCGTCTGGTCACTGCGGGTCAACACGATTCTGAAATTTGGCAAGCCTGCGGGTTGGTTGAATTTGCAAATGGCGGTCGAAGGGATTGCAAAGTTCACTTTTTGTGGAAAAGATTGGGTTTTTTCGGGGAAAAAAATCTTAAGACACGGTGCTATTGGAATGGAAGGTTTTGGTAAATGTTCAGAACAATCGGTGCGTAACTTACAGAGAAAAAAATTACGAACTATTGGAAAGTTTCATTTTTATTTATATAGATTGCCAGCATTTGTAATGCACGTAGTTACATAGAAATAAGAAATAAGTAAAGTAAGTATGTAAGAATATTCTTTATTAGACTACCCAGCCAATGCACAGTAGTTTACAGAGAAATAAATAAGATTAATTATAATCATGCAAAGTATTACAACATTCTCATAAAAAAACTTCTTTTGGCAAAAGCACCAACTCCATGTATGGTTAGATCATGTGGACTGGATTGACTATTGTATGGAATGACCTTATGGAGAGGGAGGAGCTCGTGAAGAATGTGACAAGGGTTCAAGAGGACAGAGCGAAAAGGAACAGAGTTCATCGAAACTAGGAATTAATCGGCGTGACATTTTGCAGATTTCTGCAAAATAAGATTTGTAAAAGCTAAAAAGTCAAGGCATATTTCACAGATACTGTACTTAACAAAGATGCTGACACTGATTTGAGTAAAAAATTCCAAAAATTTAGTCTTACCTCATCACCCAGTAGTTCAGCTTTGATTAGTTTTGCACCAATTTCATTTATCTCTTTCTCCGTTAGTACTCTTTCGCAAGGCGCAGACTCTGCAGGCTCTTCATCTTCACTCTTCCCACCATCACTTTCTTCACTACCTGTTTCAAAATTCAACAAATTTAACAGCCATCACAAGTGTGATTAAGATTCTAGCATTAGTAACAAATAGGCTCGCAATTTTAACCTTTACCACTCAGATTAATAATTAATTGGCCCAAATTTGGCCGATGGGATCGGACTCATGAGTGGTAAAGGTCAATATAAGGGCATATATCATAAATCAATAACATTATACCCTTTAACACAGACAACACCACTAGTTCGCAACTTTAGAATCACCACTCAATGAAATGAGTTTAAAAGTTCACAGAGATTTTAATAAATCGCAGAGGGGCGTATATTAATCAATCTGACCAGACAGATGAAAGAACAAAAATAATCTTACTTGACATTTTCTCTTCTCGTTTCATTTCACGTTTTTCCACATCAACTTTTCGATGACTTTCCCTCGATTCAGCATTCCTGTTTTCCCTAGATTCAGCGTTCCTGTTTTCCCTCGATTCAGCGTTCTTGTTTTCCCTAGATTCAACGTTCCTGTTTTCCCTAGATTCAGCGTTCCTGTTTTCCCTCGATTCAGCGTTCCTGTCTGACTCAGTCTTCTTCCTCCAACGACTTTCACGCTGATCTGGAATTCTTTCAACGTCCCTTCTTCTCCTGTCGTATCTGTCAGAGGAATCGTCTTCTTCCATTGGTCTCCGAAAGTTCAGACGCGGTCTCCTTTGTTCTTCTCCACGCTTTTCCTCCGCATCTTTAATCCTCTTTTTCAGATCTTTCAACGACTAAAATATTAAAACATTTTCAACTCAGCATTATTAAAGAATGAAAAGAATGCCAACAAAATTTCAGTTAAAAAAAGTAACAGCATTTAGACCTCCTGCATTTTTTCGAACATAGAGCACACAGGAACAGCTGTGCACAAGCACAGTGAAACAAGACAATAATATTCCTTACTTATGCATACAATCCATACATGTATGCATGCACACAAGCATGCCATGCATGTCTGCATTCTGAAGTTGCTATAGCGCCTTTTAAACAACCTTTCAATAGGCAGACTCGAGTTACAGAGCTTAACCCTTTACCGACCAAGAGAATAGAATTTCCTATACCATTTACTACACTTTGGTCGGTAACGGGTTAACACTTCCACAGCATGACCATGTTATCTTATCTGACAATTTATAAAGCGCCTCTTGCAGCAAGAGCCTTTCAGAAGCGCTCCCAGTGCGTTCAACTCCGAGAAAAAAGGCAAGTTTTTAGACGAGAGAAAGATGAGGATACACTACCAGAGAGGATGGCAGAACGAACTGATGGGGGAAGCCCATTCCATAGGGAGGGACCAATGCAGGCAAATGATCTAGATTGGGCCATGGCGGTCCTGACTCGCGGGACAAAGAGGTCAAGCCGATCAGAGGACCTAAGAGGACGCAGCGAAGTGGCAGAAAGGGGGCGAAGTATCTGATCACACAGATACTTCGGAGCAAGACCCATTTGAGACTTGATGACCAAAATTAGGACCTTAAATTGTATACGGGTCGAGAGTGGAAGCCAGTGAAGTTGTTCAGTCATGAATGAAGAAATGTGGGAGAATCGAGGAAGGCGGGCAATGAGCCTAGCAGCAGCATTAAGTACAGATTGCAGAGGAGCTAGGCGAACCTTAGGTTAAAGGGTTAAACACATTTGAATAATAAAAATAAGCATGAACAACAGAAACTTCGTGATAATAGATCTCGACTGACACCGTATCTTTCTGCCGCAACTTCCTCAACAGATCTGTTCTCGTCCTTCGCTGTTTCGTGGCAGCGCTGCAGGGCCTTGCGCAGCCAGCTAAGGCCTCCATCACCTGTTCCAGACAGTGGAACTGCTGCTCCTGATGCATCTGGCAAACCACTGCCTCCACTCTTCCAGAAAGGGTTCAACTCCAGATGATGTTGACCTGCCTGCAATTCCAAATTATACAAAATCTTGCTGACCTGCTATACGTGTTTGGATACAGGGCGAGGAATTGCTTCTTTTCAATACGAATCCGACACATTGCCGTAAAAACATATCTCATCCATCACAAGGGACTGGGTATCATCTAAGTTCCCCCTCTGAGTAACTGTGTAGTGTGTGCAATGCAATTATTTAACCCTTTAATGCCGGAGGGTATAGGATTTCCCATACCATTTACCTGGTACTACCTACCGTTAAAGGGTTAAACTGTACCAAGTCCTAACAATCATATTTAAAAGCACAAATCAGTCTCGTCAACTTCTAATTTCCTTCAACCAGCTTCAGTTTTTCATATATTAAATGATCAGGCAAATTCATTCCTCTGTTAAATATTTGATACTTTTCTACACCATACAAACTGCAAGACCAAGAATTTCGCTATTGAGCAGGGACCGCATAATAGGTACTGTTGCCAATTCTAAGGTTGATTAGAAATTTAACACCATCATGGCCTCAGTTAAATAACAGTTATAAAGATAGCAAACTTTCATGTAAATTGTAATCATGAGTCAATAGGAAATAAATAGGCTGCAAAAATCACAAAGTTCATAATATTATTGAACAATATTCCTTATGTATGATTTTGCCCTAGTATTAATAACCTGCCAAAGTATTTATTTACGCCATATATTTGATCATACTGACAGTTAAATCCAACTAACAGACCTTATCTAGTATTTCCTCTTTTGGCTTGACCTTCTCTCTGCGTGAACTCGGCACTAAAGACGAGACGAATGGAACCTCTTCTGTCATCCAGCTGTCTCTCTACAACACAAATTACATAATATTTACAGAGAAAATTACAGGTAAATGCAATGTGTATGAGCCATTAACATAGTTCCCATAAAAATGTTAGTCTTCATGCACACTAGCTAAGCATACATTGAAGTTTCAAATTATAATCATTTTCCCGCACTCTAGCAGAGATCGTATGGAAGATTTCAATTATAGCACCAAGTGTCAAGTTGCACGACTATTCTGGACAATTCAATTTATAACCCATGACAAGCTGTCAGAACTTAAGCCGCACTTTGTATTCGCATATCAGACTCACCAAAAAGTTATCTCCATGATTTCAACCCATAATCACTATACATGTCCCAGCACATGATCAGCTCAATTTCAAGTAAAGGTCTAAAAATGTGCATATAATAATCAAGTGCTCGAGTACATCAATGAATATACAACTTCAGTATATAATGCCATAATCAAAAGATGGCACACAATTTTTTAAATGACTCTAGAAATGTTAACTTTCTTGGACATGACAGTCTTATATCTACAATTTATAACCCATGACAAGTGCTACAACATTCATTCATTCATTCATTTCGAGAAGTTATATAATGACTCTTCAAGCAATCTACTCAGAGGCGTTCCCAGCTCAGCCACAGCTAAAAGATTTTTAGGTTTTGAGCGACTTATAAAAACTCACACAGTCAAGTATAAGCACTTAGTGATGCCCTCTATAATAGAAACAGGCAAACTGAGTACAACCCTGAACAGGAATCATTAATAGTTAGTCAAGTCAGAGGTCTAACTATATGATTATTAGATATCAAAGTTTTTATGCAAAAGAAGACAAACCTCTAGCTTTGGTCCAATATTTCGTTCGCTACCAACCGTGCTGGTGCTTTTCTCGACCCATACAGCAGAATCCTGCAAAAAAACAGTGGCAGGGATAGTCTGATGCAATTTTTTACAGTTATTAGCGCAATGTGTAAATTCAGAAAAATAAAATCAATTAATTAAAACCATTTTAGACGATTTTTCTGCACTGCTCTGTACTAATTTAATATTTATGGCTACACGTGACGAAATCTGACAAAATGCCTCAACTGAAATCTTTACCATTTAAAACATTGGTGCTACCAAAGATCTTAGACAAGATTAAAACTGACACGTCCCACCTGAAACCCCTGATTCCTATAATAGACACACCTGTCTTCAAGGAATATAACCACACAACATGACCATGCTTCATTGGCTTCCTCTTTGTGCTCCCATACAATTTAAGATGCTCACTCAGATCTCCAAGGCTCAATGGGGTCATGACATACGTCAGTTTCACTCAGCTTTCTCCCACTATATATAGATCCATCATTGTTCATCCAACAGTTTTGACTTCTTGATTATTCGCTCTAAAACTGCTATGGCTCTGTCTTGATCATTTGCATCAATTGGTCCTTCTCTTTTTGGAATTTGCTTTCTCCTTCTGTTCGCTCTACAATTCGTCTGGCAGTCTCTTTTCTTCCTTCTTTCTTTTCTCAAAACCAGCTTCTTCTCGCAGGACCTTGCACGCTGGGAGCATTTCTGAATGTTTCACTCTACCAGAAACGCATTTTAAATGCTTAATACAATACAATACAGGGCTGCTTTATAAGGAATTTTTATAACTGCACAACCCCTTCTTTCCTTTCCCATCCTCAATGGTAAATTACTTCCAATTGGAGGACAATGACCATTTTGCAAGTTTTAATTATACGGAAGTGCTACTACAATTGCAAAAATACATTTAGAACTGTACATTTTGTGTACAACTGCACGTTAAAAAAGCCCTGATACAACAATGCTTAACGAAAATAGAAAGTTACAGCAAAATGTCAATGGCCTAGAAGGGTGACGACCAACTTGATCAGATGAATAATACATGTAGAAGCTTACGTCTTCTGATGCGGAGGACAATTGGTCATGCTTCTTTTTGTGTTTACTCTTCTTCTCTTTCTTACTTTTCTTCTTATCCTTCTTGCATAAGACATTTTCTATTTCCTGTCAAACACAAAACATTTACATTCATTTTTACATTTCATCAATCCTACCATTAACTTAAACATAAAAATTTTTAAAATCTCTTTCTTCTAATTTTTTTACGAGAATGCTCTATCATATTTGAATGTAATACCATATAAACCAAAGTGCAGCATAAATAGTATCATTGTTGGTCATTAAAATAACACAATTATTATTATTTTAAAGAAAAAATTCCTATTGGATTTTGGGCCTAGTATTTTGTGCTATTTGAAAACATTTTGACATTAATTGTATATACAAATTATGTACGTTTGTTTGTTATACCATGTCTGTACACCAAAATGCGGATAGCAATTGGTATATTAAAGAATATTCTTATTTTATCTTATCTTAATTACATTCACTACCTTTCCAGCACCTCAATGGCAACAGCTGTGAGCACTGAGCAGCACCATAGAAATGATTAATTACATCACATTAATTCTACCCAATAATAGACTCCCAAACACACTTTGTTTCCACGGTCGGCTCTCTTTAATGTTGCAATCGAAATTCATTTCATTCAGACTGAAGTTACATGTATAAAAAAATTCACATACGTGTCAGTACTTGTACGATTCAATTTACATGAATAACAATAACCTTTTGTTCGCTGTTTATCCTATCTTCAACAGAAGGCAGCATCCAAGACCCCTCCCCACGAAGTTCAGCCTGTTTCTTCTTTTCTTCCTTTCTGCGGAAATCTGATTCTGCCTAGAGTGCAAAATAACAGAAAGTTTACACAAACATTATCACTTTACTGTAATATGACTTCATTTATAACCAAAAAGAACGCATGTTTATCGAAAATTCAACGATTTTCGCACCATATCAAATAAGCAAGTCATAGGTCAAATTCAGTAAATAGAATTGACACCAGTGAACAAACTGCACAAACAGGTGGAAGCCCTAGTGAAGTTTTTCAGGACTTATAAGGTAATTAAAGTATAAGCCAATTTTTAAGTACTGCTTTAATTGTATGTTACTCAAATTTACAGCTTATTCACTTACTTACAGTCTATCCGGCAGCACTCAGCACCCTACTTTCTCAATCCAACTTAGCCTTGCTGTTGTGTTAATAAGTGGACCTGGTAATCATAATCTGTAGATTTCTAGTTACGATCAAGACTTATTAACAACGTGGCTACGCTAGATCGCCAAAGTAGGGCACGAGGGTGTTTCTATTTAGAACAAACTCTTAACATCATATTTACGTCTTTTGCCTTCATGAGGGACGACCTCTACTGGCCCCCACTGCAGCAGTGCATTGTATTTGTTTATAGAGTTTCGTCTATTGCCTGGAACTGCGCCCTGGCTCGCCCCATCCTGCCTATGTGAGCTTTTACCTCGGTTTCTGTTTCCCTGGGTCACCATTCGCTGCGCTCACCTACCCACGGTGACTTTCTTGTCCCTTTTCACGTACTGCGACTATGCAACGAAGAGCATTCTCAGTGGTGAGTCCAGATATCTGGAATAGCCTCCATGGGGTTTTCCGCTCGATTTCCTGTGATTCTGCTCGCTCTTTCTACCGTCTTAAGGCTTTTCTTTTTGACCAGGCCTGGGTTGAGAGCGCCTCTGAATAGAGGTTTTTAAGGGGCGTTATATAAATTTATGTGGTTGTCTATCAAATTTTTGATCAAATTAGTTGTCTATTTTCTATAATATTACAGCTACCAGCGCCTACTTTAGATAAAATGGCATCCCTTTCTCTCCGGCGCAGTTCTCTACGCTTCTCTTTCTCTGTTAGGCTCTCAAAGGCAACCAATGAATCCATTTTTGTATGCGCTTTCTTTAAAAACGGAACCTAATCAACCATTTCCAATCTACATGTAAATCTTGCTAAACAAAACACAAACGCTAAACACACGCAAGCAAGCACTTCCGTGTATCGCAAATTATCGCCAGGGATGCCACTGTGAATTTTAGAAAAAGGTCGGATTTGGCCGAAAAAAGCCCAGAAAAGGCTAGATTGAGAATTTCTGTGAAAATACATGAATTTTCGATTTTTCGCGCGTAAAATTTAAATTTCTGAGATCTTTTTTAGTCATCCGACCAAAATTTGATCTTTTTCCCGAAATATTTTCTGGTGATCTTTTCTTTAGTCTTTCGCTCCAGAATCTACAATTTGAGGGCCCGCATTTTCGAAATTTTTTCACGTCTTTTGTGCATTTTCAGTTTTTCACCTAGAAAAGTATTTTTGGGGTGGAAAAGTCAGAAAAACCGCCGTGATAAAAAAAGGCTAAGACCTGACAAGAACCTAGAAACCTAGACAAGACCAAAAACCTAGATATAGTGACATCCCTGATTATCGCAAAGATTTTTCAGAGCTGAAATCTTTGGTTTATGGTGACTCTGGTGAAGGTACAAGGATTCTATATTTAAAATGTGTATAATTAGCCTCCAATCTGTTCATTTTGCGCTGGATTTGTCACACAATCCAATCAGTCCTGTCTTCCCCCCCCCCCCCATACACCGGTCCCTACTACTCATCCCAAGTTTGCCCTCTCTAATACTTCACCACGTCTCTGGAACGACCTTCTTCTTCGCATTTTCAGTTGGACAACCAACGTTGAGAATGATCCACCATCATCTGCATCTCAACTCTCAAAACTGAAGTATCACATCTCAACTCTTTACCAACCATAGTGTAGTAGTAAATGGTATGGGAACTCTATACCGTCGGTAGGTAATGGGTTAAAAAATTCATTCTCAGAGTCATCTGATCCATCACCTTCCAATTTATTTACCATAACACACACGACTTAACAGCTCCTGTGATGGCATGGTAACCAGTATTGCAGCACTCGTGAATACGCTGGTGCCCTGCACTGGGCTTTCGAGTGGCACATGAGAAGCTTGGAGTTTACGATTCACCACCACTGTCCGTTTCAATGAGTACCATCATACTACCATGTCACTCAAGGTCCTGCCTCTGAAACGTTACAGCCCTGCACATGGCTATGGCTCAGTCCCGATCCTTTACATCAATGGAATACTCTGTCTCCATCTACTCGATCTCAACTTCTAACTGGTAATCCCTCCTCCTCATTTTCTTTCCTCAAAACTTATTTCTTCTCTCGTGGCCTTGCGCACTGGGAGCACCTCTGAACGGTTCACCCTAGGAGAGACGCTTTATAAATGTTTTAATACAATACAATATTATATATATCTCTGAAATTAACCCCATTGTAGGCAGATCTGGATTGCATTACATTCCCAGGGTGCATGGAAAATAAAATTTTAATATAGCTAACCTGGCCGATAACTATACAATCATTATCCCACCAGAGGCTGGCAAATGAAAGTGAATGAAAGTGAAACTGAAAGTGTCAACTCACAATTTCTGTAAACAAAAACAGGTGTAGGACTATTTTACACATACAAATACCTGCATTTAATATTGCTCCAATTTCAAAGCATAGAAGTGCACACATGACCATTATGACAGTGTTTATGGTGCAATACACCTGCCAGCATATCAATCTGGGCTCTAGATTTCCAAGTGGTACATTTACAGCACCCAGACACACATGGTAGATCCCTACACATCGTACATTAACTGCCTCCAAATCTGTTAGAACACTAAGAAAGTCTGCATACAGATAATAAATTATGAAAGCAATATGAATCTTGCTAAGAAGCAATTGCATAATCATTTAGAATACTGCTAGTTTAAAATCATTCTAGGAACCGAGATTAACGGAATGATGACAGTGGTTTTAAAGTATGTGATTTCAGGAACTGGAGGCTAAAGCAGGTCAGAGCCAAGATTTTGTGGATTATAGGGCACATAAAAAGCAAGTCACAAAAGTCAATACATTTTGGCTAATTGAAAATGGCACATCACACTTTTAGACCGGGTTGGAGGCTTATCCAAGAAACATCACTTATGAAAAATGAATGAGTGATAGGGCACAGAGCCGCAGTAAATGGGAAGTGCCCTTTATCTGTAATTGCTCTACAAGTTTTCTGTTTTGAGTGCTATCTCTAGCGAATTAAAGGCCAGTCTGTTAACAAATTCTGTGATGGTAGTCACAAAACAAAACATTCTTCTCCTACATATACACAGCGCATCTACAAACTTGTCTTCCGCCAAACTTTTAAAATAAGCATCATTGCCATTTGCTTAAGTCTGCTTTAAAATTCATGTGCCAAATTATCTGCTTGTCCACTATTCCCAAATTAATACTGGTAAAAGCACAGTGCAAGCCAGAAAAGAAACCGAATCTTCGCTAAACAAGATCTGTTTTTTTGTACATGCTAAGTCAAACCATAAATCGAAACACAGATTCTGCTCTGACGGCCATCTTAAAGAATCTTTTTTTCAAAATTCCATGCAAAAAATTATCAAACCTATAAAATAGGTGCAGAGAAAGAACATGCCAATCAACACGTTTTCAACCTTACATCACACAACCAACACACAATTTGGCATTTATGCTAAGTTGCATCTCCCCCCCTCAACAGAAGCAGTTTTGTCATAAACAATCCCGTTACTATAACTCTACACAAGTTCAGTTAACTTCATAGAAACCATTTTAAACAACCTTAATAAAATTGCATCATGCTTTCCAATTAAATTCCAACGAAACACTCTTACATATTTTGATTAATTGATGATGATTCATCAAATGTTTGAAATCCTACACACTACTCAAATGACTCATCCAGCAAACATAGCGGTAAGAAATCAGACAACTCATGAAACCACCTCAACAAGTTCATATCGTAAAAAAAACACAGATAACTGGAACAGATAATTCGTGAAGTACTAGCACTTCACAATAGCGAGAACATAAAACACTGATAAGGATTGTGTCCGACAGTATTTGAATCCTAATGTCTCAACATGGAATAAAGTAACTATCTGCAATCGCTACAGTACGTCACAACGTGCCGATTCCGAGTGCATTTTCGAGAATAGACTTTACTCCAAGTCTGGAAGATCTGCATAAAGAACATATTTAAACATTATTAAAGCTTATAACAGCTATAGTCTGAAAGCACAAAACTCCAAAATTTATCAGTTTAACAAAGTATCACAATGGTCTAAAATACAAACTTTCACCACAACGAAAACATTCAAAAATTTATCACATAAACCACACTAGTAAAAAAGATTAGCTTCATTGAGCTCTAGATAAAAGATCACTAATCTATACAGTAAAGCTTAACAGAACGAAATCATAATGCGTGCATTTCCAAAAATAATTGTAGCATGCTTCTTACAGGCATAATTTAATATGTGAGCAAATCCAAAAGTTTTCCCATGATGTATAAACAAATTAATGCTTTGCGACTGTAAGATTTCAGATCTATAAATAGTAAATGCTAAGATAATTGGTTGAAAATCTCACCTTCATCATCGCTATCTTCATCATTCTGAAACAAACATTGCAGAGAATTAAAAATAATTTATAGCTAATAAACATATGCACAACCAACCTTTGCAACCATTATGAAAATTTTCTACAGTAAAATTAGTGGAACTGAAATCTTGAAATATCAGTATGTTGTAGAAACTCTGGATTAGCCATCCTGCATTGCAGACTGTCACTTTAACCCTTTAATGCCGAGATGGTAGTAAATGGTATGGGAAATCCAATACCCTCCGGCATTAAAGGGTTACGCTAACAGTGGTACACACATATCGAAGGCTGAAGCATAAACAATGCCAACAAACTAATGGCATCCAGGACACCTTGAACCAGCAAAAACAAAAGATTTTTTTCTATTTGCGACAACAGCTTTGTGTTAACAAGATAGAAAATTTTAACGCTTAATCCATTAGATATGGGGAATTGGGGATGCATTAAAGGCTTCTGGAAAAAATACTTCTTGGTGCTAAATTATTAAAGAAAGAAGTATTCTTTATTATGAGCACTCACATCTACATCCTCTCCAGCTCCTTTGTAGCTGCCCATGTCATTCATCATCTAAAAAATAAAACAAATAAAATATATTAACTCCTGTGTGATACGAAAACAATATTTTAATGATGTTGCAATTCAACTGCTAGTATAATTGCTTGAATAAAAGGAACGAATTTCAAAATTTTACGTTTTTAAGCAACAAGCCAGCACACATATTGATGTTCTCGGCAATGCCAATATTAAATTGAGTGCATCAGAAATTTGAGTATTAAATAACTAAAATGCTGCTTCCAGTACTACTTTGCATTTTGAAGCCCACAACAGAAAACAGTATAAATCAAAAATCAAAGTTGGACATGTAAGTTACCACATTGTTCAATAATTCATTCTGTGCACTAAGATGGTATCTCTTCAAGACAGAGCTACTCACAGGCAGAGCAAACCATAGGTTCAGTAAGACAGATTCAGCAAGGCAGTCTGCACTAAATGATGCTGCCAGGACACAACAAATTAACCTCTAAGTACTGCCTTCCTCCTTCATTCATGATTGGATCTGCAAGAAATTCTATCAAAAGGTAGAAAATTGAAAAATAGTAGGACTAACTACAAGAGAACGGTGAACAATTCCAGGCCAAACACAAAATATGAGCCACAACAGCATTGTTTGAAAAATAATAATGAAAACTAAGGCTAACAATAAATGCCTGAGGATGAAGATACTTTGCTTGTATGTATACGTCACCCAGCAGAGCTGCATCATCTAACGTAGCAGCCAGTCACAAAACTCAATTTAAAATAATAATTCATCATCATAAATCTTTCATGAAAGTGATCATTCCAACGAACTTACATCCTCAAAAGCTGCATCCTTAGATTCATCGACATCTGAATCGTCCTCATCTCGCCACTTGTCGAAATCAGTTTTCAGCCAGTGGGTCTTAACAAACAAAAGTAATAACAATCAAAATTAACAAAACTACATGTAAAAATTGACAATTTGGACACGATAGAATACATAATTATTTTTTTATTTACAATTTATTTTATTTAGACTTTATAAATAACATTGAACAATCCATTTTGATTCAGTGCTAACAATTTCATATGGTTTTTACAAAATCATTGGTCAAACCAAGCATAAAAATAAACAATTAAATTAAAACTAAATTTTGACCTTGTGGCCATCATGTCCTCCAACTACGAAAAAGTGGCCCTAGAGTAATAAAAGGTTGGGAACCATTGCTTTAAATTTAAATATTTTCCAGATAAGCATGCAATGATACCTTTGTCGTTCCCTTGAGTAGTCGAGGCCAATAAGGACCGCCTTCTTTCTTTACAACAACCACTGGAATATGTCGTGATAAGACTACATATTTCGACTTCTACAAAAAAGAAAATCAACTCTATTGACGAATTATGTACCAATTATTGACACCATTATACAATCCAAAATTTTGCATTATTTAGTTGTATAAAGAGTTAAATGTTCAAATTGCAACCGCAGCATTTGCTTGAAATGCTTTTCTTTTGCAACTACTCTCCCAGGCCGGTATAAAAGATAAAAAAATTTAACGGCTACAGATTGTCAGCATTTTGTTAGAAGCTACATCAGACCTACCTATTTCATAATTAATAATAATAATAAGAAGACGATTTATATAGCACCGTAACTCAGCCGTGGCCGAAGGAAAGGGCGCTGTACACGAGTTCAAAAAGTTAAATGCAGCTATACAATTTCATGCATGGTATTCAAAAGATGAAAAACAACTTGATAGCTTTTTGAAGAGGTCAAGTCCACATACTAACCTACCATTTAAATTTTGCAGAAACACCCACTATTCGTGTTAAAAAAAATTGGCAAACTTGTTATCGGATATATAAATCCCATTTAATACTGATCATCGAATTCTTTTGTTTTCTTTGCTAAAAATCCGATTTTCACAGCTGGCAGTGCAAACCATATATAATATTATATAGATAAGTCTTTGGTGTAAACAAAGATTTTTTGCATTTGATGTTTTTATGTGAAAACGCATTTAACAGGTTCTGTAATCAACCCGTCTCATTCGGTGAAAAACATCGCATACATTAATACTAAAATAAACCATTATTTGACAAACCTCTGGATCAATTTCACCGTGAAACTCCAGTTTGACTTCATAATCAAGATTCTGTTTTCCTCCTTTCCCACTAAATAAATTCGAACAACAAGAAGAGACTTTAAAAAATCAAAACATTAAAACCAAGAAAACCAATCCATTCAGTCAAGCCCAGTCATAAAACCGTCTCAATCAATCAACAGCTCACATAGTCATTGCAAACAAAGTTATCGACTTGGATACAATTCTCATCTCCTTCAACACTTCAATTAAGAGCTGCATTGATTAACCCTTTAATGCCGGAGGGTATAGGATTTCCCAAACCATTTACTACCATCTCGGCATTAAAGGGTGCACTCTTATGACAGTTGAGTCCATAAAACATTTTCTATAAATGATTCACGTTGAGAATCATGCAAAAATTTATATTCAAACAGTATGCAACAAATTATTATTCCGCACTCAACATGTAAAAAATCTCGACCTATAATACAGAAGTCTAGAACAAAAAAGTCCATGACTTTGAAAGTCTGTAACTATCAATGCTAAATGTAGCAAAAATGCATGAGGCAGAAATAGAATGCTGATGATATATATTTCTTTTACCTGAAGGTTAAGGAGTTGCTATCAAATTTCAATGTCGCATCTTTGCAATCTTCTACGTTGATAGTCACATACAATCTGTCGGTCCTTTGTGCCCAGACAACTGGAGGTAAATGTCTACAATTCCACGCAATCAAACAGTTAAAAAACATTTTAAATTGCCATATTTAAAACTTAAATGGTATCTGAAACAAATAAACACCCGGCAACACATTACTGACAAGTTCTTTGTTATTTTGTTCGGGAAAATCCAATGCGGCAGAAGATACTACCAATTTCTCTGAGACAGAAGAGCTTAACATATGCATTAACCTCAATCACGCATTGTTCAAAATATGCTTGATATGCTGAACTATTCTTAGAACATCATTTTTCTATCAAATGAGGTTATACGAATCGACTAGGGCCGGGTTAGCATACATAAATACATACAGACAATGCCAAATATATCGGAATCACCAGGCGACAAGTTCCACTTCTAATCACAGACTTGAAAAGCGAGAGCATAACCTAGAACCTATTAATTTTGCAATAATTTCACTGTGTTTTATCGCAACCACTTTGACATGTTACAGTAAATGGTCATGCATTGGTCACATTGTCTCAATCACGACATTCACCTTTAATGAGATCGCTTTGCGATGTTTAACATAAACATGAGGTTTTGTGAGAAGTGTATTGTAATCAGAATGCAGAACAATCTGTACACAAAAATCAAAACGTCTAATTTTATTTCTTTTATATGTTGAAAAGTGGATTGTCTATTTGATCAAAAATAATGGTTCAGTGTACGCGCATGCTTCGCGAATCACGAGTCGAGGCATGACATGCAGAATATTCTAGAACGCAGGTCATTCGCAGATCTGTCACCCCGGTCATCAGATAGATTTCAAACTTCGAATTTCAATTCTAAATTTCGCCTAGATATCTGCCATCTTAAAAACGGAATAAACCTCAGGTAACACATGAATTAGCAACAAAATGAATTTTTACTTGTCGTTGGCCATCTTCGTCACTTGCTGTGAATTGAAACTCCGCACTCAATGCATTCAGGACCTTCGATTGGCGAATTTATGGAGACAAAGACTGTATATTTCAAATCAACGCAAATCATTCTAATATTATAGCGCAGTAATAAGATCCGGTAGGTAGGTATTATTAATCGTTTTATTATCGATTTAGTTGTTATCATAAATTGCAGCCAGGTCATACAGTAAATGTTTGATGGAGATCAACCTCAAATTCGACCATATACGATGTAAATTGGAAGAATAAAGGCCCAAATTTATATAAATTCGCGCGAAGAGGCTTTATCAAGCGAACGTAGGCTATATTATAATTATTATTATTAGGCCTAGGCCTATGCCTAGGTTTTTCAAGCGATTAGGCTTATATTTGTGTTTTTCTCCTTCTTAATTCATCCTTTCCATATCACAGCTCCAAAGACGTCTGTTATGTTTTGTAATTGCATATCATTGTAGCTTTGATTTCTAACAAATAAGCCTATAGGCCTACTCAATCATAGCCTTAGGCTTAGATCTATATTATTATAGGCTATAGGCTAAATTGCTCTTAATTGTTCATTGGACATCCAAGGGCGTCGTCCGCTACGCTCTGTTGAAAAGGAAGTCCTCTTGGTTCCTTTTGCTCGTATTGCAATCATGAAGAATCGAGTAGGCCTATTCTCTTAGGTTGGCCCAGTGGTCTGGAATAACCTTCCTTTAGCCTAGATCTACTCCTACACCATGAGACTCTACCAGAATCCTTCCTTAGGCTACTAAATTAAAACTGTTCTTTTTAGGCGCGCTGTAGTCGGTAGCGCCTCTTAGTAGTTTTCCTGAAGGGACGCTAGGCCTAGGCCTTTATATAAATTTTCGATTGAATTCGATATTCAGCCATGCGTTTGCACTTGCAAGCGGTTCAATTCAGTGCATGCCTACTTACTTACTTGCTTACTTTTGAATAGCAAGAACACTTATCTTCATCGTAAACTCCAAAACTTAAAAAAAATTTAAAAAACATAGGCCTAATGTCAAGCGCATGGGATGATGGGAACCACCGTTCACCGTTACAGTATGAAAATTTTAAAATATCAGGAAGCCGGAAGGGGCTCATTTCTCTCCTAAAAGGCTAAATCCATCCACTGAGCAGACTCTCGTCCGCTGTCTTCCAGAAAACCTTGAATCCATAATTCCCCGTTTTATAAAATAGCGACTTTTCATCTTTTTGCCGACCAAAATTTCTGACGACCTTTTTTTAAAGATATTTGGCCGAAATCTTCAGGAAAATATAGGCCCTAACATTTTCTCTGTCAAAAGTTGACGACATTTTTTTAGTCATTTCGTCATGACAAATGCATGGACCGTCCCCCCCACCACATACGTGTTGAGGGGGACCGTCCCTCTGTTTCCCCTCTAAGTGTCCGCATACGAATCGTGGCATCGTGCTAGTCTGTGATACAGGCCTGCAGGCTATCTCTTACATAATAAGCCACTATCGGTAGGCTATATGCGAACCGTGAACCCAAGGCCCGACCGGTAGGCCCTACCTGTATTTTCATAATATTATGGAGCTTATAACATGACCCATTGATTGTGTTTTATTGGCCACCCTTGTATAACATAGGCTAGGTCAAGCCGACTCAAGCGATATAACAGTTTAGATAATTATGGATGGCCACTGAGCAAATTTATAGTCTAACATGATTAGGCCTACGAGAGCATAATATTATTAGTCACAGCCAATTAGATAAAAGGCAATCTGACTTCGGGTTATACATGTAATTGCAACTTTACAAGACATGACACGACGCGACACGGCATGACAGTCATGCTAGCCATCAATGTCGCAATATTCTTAAGTGTCTGCTGGTCGACAAATCAATCTCGAGCAGACGATTAGGATTTGAATTAGCAGCTATAGCACGAGATTAGGCTAGCTGCAGTCAGCAAAACCTGTCTTCAAATCACGAACAAAATTAATAAATGAAATGATCCAGACTCTGCTGTCAACAAATTAAATTTAGATGACGGGAAAGCAACGCGCGTAGCGTCTCCAAAAACGCACCCTGTTCTCGTGATAATATTCTTATACACAGAAGTGTAGGCCTATAAATACTTGTCTACAGCTCTCGCGGTGGTCACCGTCAAGCGGCGACACCTTTGGAAAAGCAGTATCACCACCGCCATCTGCCGATGAATAGTCTATGTAAATCGACTGACAATCGACTCGTTGATAATTAAGGTCGCGATGAAGTCACGCAACATTCGTCGGTGTAGAGAGGGCGCCACCTAATGCAACGTCGCTCTCCGTCGTATCATTTCAATTGTAGTCGTCGTTTGTTGATATAATATTATGAGCCTAAAGTGACAACGAAGAAACCAGATCAATCGAGCACTTAACAATAATTAAAACTGAAACCACTTATGAACTGCAACAGCGCCGTTTGATTAAATTAAAAGTTAATTGATGCAATCTTGAATATTTAGGCCTACTTGGTGTTCCATAGCCTACGCGGCTACGCCATACTGGCTAAGTTAAAATATGCACGCACGCACACCAGTAGGCCTAGGGCCCTAGGCCTATACACGCACACACACGTGCGCGCGATCACACATACGTGTATATATAATTATGCATGTACATACATGCATGCATACATACATACATACATACATACGTAGCCTACATACATACACACATACACACATACATACATACATACATACATACATACATACATACATACATACATACATACATACATACATACATACATACATACATACATACATACATACATACATACATACATACATACATACATACATACATACATACATACATACATACATACATACATACATACATACATATACATACATACGTAAATACGTAGCCTACATACACATACATAGGCGTGCAGTAAAATGTAAACACTTTAATTTTTTACATTGCTTGCTACTTAGCTATAATTTTCTGAATTTCATTGACATTGTTTGAAAATTGTTAAAATAATAACGATTTTTCTAGGGCGTTCCTTTTTTTATGCCTCACGGTGTATATGCATTATAGGGGGGTAGGGGGGGGGAATAATGAAGTCTTAAAAGTGCGATTAATTAGGTATTGTATTGCACGCAGCCTGCAGACTGAAGCTGAAAAGAAAGTCGACGAAGTGACATTTGCATTCAGAATATATAAAAAATTAATGAAGTCAACAACAGCAGCGTTCTTCATTGTATGACTTTTGATTTCAATTGAAATGCCACGCCACAAATGAGTCCGAAGCACACGATCACGCATGCAGGCGCCCACAATGTACGCGTGTATATGGCATGTAAACTTGTGCGTGTGTATTAAGACCTACCTGCAGTGTCACCGTGTGGATGGGTGACTTACATGTATATAGGGTGTCGCATAAATTATGTTCCCCATCTGTTTTTGTGTGGATTAGCGTATATATATATATATATATATATATATATATATATATATACTTCTCTTTCGGACAATCTGGGTTTGCTGGTAAAGATTTAATGGCCTCACTGCAGAAGCGCCCTTTCGTGAAGCGTTGGTAGGTAGGCTATAACTCTCGGAATTATCACACACAAATAGGCCAAAGTAGCCTATAAGCCTAATAGTTTAGTGACTTTAGTCAGAGCATAGGCTATTAAGATCTATTAGTAATTTTAGTAGTAGCAGTAGGAGTAGCGAAAGGATAAGTTCGTTACATAGGTTTTTGAAGTGTAGGCATATGCGTGGAGCAGGCCTACAGTGTCATGTAAAATAATGCAAATGTACAAGACTATCATTTTTGGCTGCTTGGCTTGATACGACAGACGGTAGGTGGGGGGGGGGGGTTCGGCTTGTTACTGTTTGACGACATTGTGTCATAATCAATAGTGATCAGTGATTAGTGACTAGTGATTAGATGATTAGTGTTGTCCCTCCTTACTCCAGGTTTGGGACTTGACTGGCACTATCAGAGTACGAGCCTTACACCCTAATCACATAACGTGTAGCCTATAAATTATCTCCTCGTTTGTGAGGCGCAGGCCCGGGGTTGTCAGAGTGACAGAGGAGCTTGCAATCTCGCATCCAATTATCCATTCACCAATAATTTTTATTATTTCTTCTCGCCGTAGATGATAGTCGACCTGAATGAATTCTTCAGTCGTCCGAAACGACTTCTGACCTTCGTGTAATGCATCTAATAAGTTCGAGAAAGGAAACAGTTTCTGCACGTGAACGCTAAACCGGCGGGCGATATACTCGTTTCTTTAATCGGGTCGGGTAACTTTCATCGTGCGCGCGTCCTCCACGCCCCCCCATAGGCAGCGAACAAAAGCCATTTCGGTAAATCACATCCCGCGAAGGAGTCCCCTGCGGGGTGGACTGCCTCTTCTCCCCTAACTCATAATCCCGGCTCGTGCCGAGAAGGCAGACGATGTGGGATGGGCACACGTCCGGGGCCTATTCCCCCCAATAACAGAAGGATACTGAAGACAATAGCGACACCTGTTAAGCGGAGGAAGGCGGTGCTTTGATCCCGCAAATGGCGCCGATTGCGGTCGGCTTTGTTAAAAGCACATCAAAGGGAGCGCAGGTTGACCCCGCGGTTGGACAGTTTGGACGTCAAACTGACGTCGTTATAATTACAAGCGGCCGTGCGAACGGAGGCGTAAAATGACGTTATGCTATCCAACTTCTGAAGGAAAATTTCAGAGCAGGTAGGGAATAATTAGAACAAGTCTTTGACGTGTGCTCTATAGAACTACGCTAGGATTCCCATTTGGTTAAACTCTCTGCGAGTGACTCCATTTCACGTTAGATACTAATTATTTGAAGCTAATAACTACTGTGAGCTGAGAACCCTGTCCTTAGAGACATCGAAGGTGTCTGCGACCCATTCTATTAAAGAGTAATTAAGGGGAAAGCGCGAGAAGTTACAAACCTCAATTCTATGCCCTAAAATAAACATAGACTAGTCTTTTATACTTGAAGTGCACCTTTCGAAAAATATCATTTTGTGTGATTTGATTAATGATTTGATTTATGATTTGATTTATGATTTGATTTATGATTTGATTTATGATTTGATTTATGATTTGATTTATGAAATTTGTTTCCATCAAAATTATTTATCGCTTTTTCTCTTTCCCACACTCCCATCTCTATCTTTCTATATGTGTGTCTGCTCTTTGTCTGTCTCCCTCTCTGTCGCTGTCTATGTCTGTACGTATGTCTGCATGTCTACCTGTCTGTCTGCCTGTCTGTCTCTGTGTGTATATATGTATATTTTAGATTGGGGTTTGAAAACATACTTCACTATGAGCTCTAAGAAAGACTGGGAGCTGAAACTTCCAAACATCCGGCAATTCTCACTCTACGTGGGCTCAAAGTTGATGGCTTGAACTTTAAGCTGAAGACTTTCACCTCTTATAATGTACTGGGCCTAAAATCACTAAGCTTTCTGTTTTTGCATATACTGCAGCTTTTGAACGCTGCTCTGAAGATAGCAAGACAAGGACATCAGACATTTTTGCTGGTACAATGTATATGCATTGTTGTCAAGTTACAATGGCAGACAGACATGCACACATACATGCATACAGACAAACACACACACACAGAAAGGCGGACAGAGTATTGCAGGCAGTCGGACGGATGGCAAAACTGAACCACACACCATACCGACAGACAGACAGCCAGACAGATAGCCAGCCAGATGGACAGACAGACAGACAGACAGCAATATAGACAGACAGACAGACAGATAAACATACAGACAGACAGACAAAAAGTCAGTCACACAGACAGATAAACAGACAGACAAACATACACACAGACAGACAGACAGACGGACAAACAGACCGCCTATAAATCTTCGAAGGTGTCCTGTCTGCATCCACTTTTCTCGATGCATGCTGTCAACCGTGGACAGCATCCAAAGAGCGGCGACTAATTGCTTTCCTATGACGACCGAATAAATTCCGTGAAGCGTGACCACAGCCACCGCCGCCTCATCCGCCGCCGCCGCCAACGCCGCCTCGACCGCCGCCCTCGCTGTCTCATCGTTCATCCGTAACTTGGATATCAATGGCAGGACGACCTTTAGCCAACTGGAAAGGTCTCGGTAGACCGCACACAGTCACTGAAGCGGAAAAAGATTCGTCCCACTGGGCTTCAGACGGATGGACTCGCTTCCCAGGTTACGCATTAAGGAGGTCGGCATCTGTCAATGTCGAAGTAGAGAGAAGGCCACAGAAACAATTGGAGTAACAACCGAATTAAATGCAAGATGAAAACGCCTCCAAATACATAATATACATATAACTAGCTTTTCCAAGAGCATTAACTACATAATTGTAGGAGTAAATTTTCCATACGTTCAGTGTATATAAACTTATTATTAAGCTACAATCAATCACATACATTTATATAGCGCCCCTTAGAGATCTCTACTGAGAGGCATGCACTGCTGATGATTTAAAGGTTCTCAGCTTATAGTGAGGTTTCGTCCAGGGTGACGATTCAAAAGTCAGGCGGGTATACAAACAGGCATACAGTTCCGCTGGTTGGAGTTTTGAGCTGGAATGACGTGGAGGATAAGGAAGACGAATAAAAATATGGCTTTCTTTTTGCAGTAATGTTTTTATCATTAGAGCTGATGTATATAGCTCTGTGAGTATATAATACAATAGCTAATGCGACAAGAGCTTTTTGCATATATCGCTTCTTGTCTCCTCTGACAGAGACTTGTCCGGACAGAGAACGAGAGAATGAAACTGCAGAAACAGAGAGACAGATCAGGGTGATAATGGCGGTGGGTTGTGGGGGTTTTAACTTCCTTCTCCTTAGTCTTTCTTCTAGGACGCCATATATAGTTAAGTCCTTATTGCACATCTCAAGTCAACACAAATCAACGTCTGACCCCTCCCCCAGTTATTTTTCTGCAATCATTCTCATACTGAGACAAATAATATACAGGGTGGGCCAAAAAAAGTGAGAACACCTTAATTAATTATATTGTTTTCATATATTTTTGTTTGCCAAGTATTTAGCTAATCAGAAATCATGTTCAATGTGTCCTCCTTGCTTCTCAACGAGTTTTTCTAAGCGTCGACGCCACTCGGTTTTATGCTACTGCATGCATGTCAATAAAACGCTGTCCCAAATTTCTTCATTCTTCGAAGTTCGATTATTGCCAACTTGAGCTGCTCAACTGTGGTAAATTTTCGCCGAAGGTAGACTTTTTCTTGCAAAGCCCCCCATATATATGGCATAATCTACTGTGTTTAAATCACAACTGTTCGGTGGCCACATGTCTGGCTCGATGAAGTTAACATTCTCCTGCCAAAGAAAGTTGATTGTATTTCTCGCTGTATGAGATGGAGCTCCATCTTGCTGCTGTAATGTCCAGTTATGGCGATCACATATCGCCTTGTCTCAGAACATGTCCACAATAGTATTCACTGTTTACTTTGGCGCCTGGTTCAACGAACACAATATTAGTTTTACCCATTCGAGACACACCAACTGATATAAAAGATACCGCGCGCTGAAATGGTCATGTTCTCGTATGAGTCGACTTTCCTGAACTTACATTTTTCTTTGTTTCAACGGAATAAACAGTTTACTGGAGTGGCATCGGTGAATGTCTGTTCGTCTGTAAACCAGATGCTTCGATCGTACACTTCTCTCATTAGGAAACCGCTCAAGTAGCTGCCGACTGCGTTGCAAGCGTTTCAAAGTGACATTTGCATTGAGCTTCTGCCCGATTACACGCTTGTACGTTTTGAGTTGTAAATTTTGCTTAAAAATGCGTCGAAATAAAGACATCATATAGCTAAATAGGTAAGTAAGTGAATGAGCAAACAATTTAAGCTATTTTGGATACAGTGAAACAAGTTTTGATGCAATTATACTACTTTTTACGCGGTGTTCTCACTTTTTTTGGCCCACCCTGTATGCCTATTAATCACATCATCATCAACAGCAGAAACACGACAAAGAATACGGAAAAGGAGTGCCAATGGTGCGTGCATATACGTGCACCACGCAAATGTTACGTACCACGCAAGCAGTGCCAAACAAGACCGATTCAACTGTCACCTATAAGAAAGGATGTCAATCCTTTTAAAATGTATTCCCATCCATCCATCGATGATGTTTCACCATCCTCTCCATTCATCTAAACTTCCGCTGACCGAGGTCTTTGTTCCACCCTTAAGTCTCTCCATCGCCATCGCACATACATACATACATGTCCGAGTTCTGACATGTCATGACGCATAGCAAGTGACGAAACAGTGACGTAATAGTCAAGAAGTCACGTCGTCGTCGTCGTCATCATCGTCATCGTCATCCTATTAAGCATAACATATTCATTTATGTATATATATATATATATATATATATTTAAATTTATTATGAATTCATGTGCATGGATAAATAAATAAATTACATAATTACATGCACACACACCCACACACACCCAAACACACACCCACACACCCACACCCACACCCACACCCACCCACACACACACACACACACACACACACATACACACACACACACACCTCTGCACAATTAGTATATCAATCAAACTTTTTCATACCTCTCTAAAATATTTTGTTGCCGAGGCTCGACTGGGAGCGCTCCTGAGGGGTCTCTATAAGTCCATAAAATGGATGAATAAATGAATGAATGAACGAACGAATGAATGAATACGCTTGTGCATGGTTGGTGTTGAGAGCATGCAGCAGCAGTAGCAGCTGTGCAGAGGCCGATGACGTCACTGATGACGTCTTGACCATCTGACAGACGTCATCTGCCGACAGAAAGCCTCCGTTGACATTCGACGCTGACCGGATGTTGCGCAACACTACCGGAAATGTGGTTATAGCTTGCAGACCGGTCACAGGGCGGCGCTCTGCGTTCACATATATATTTGTGTGTGTGTGTGTGTGTGTGTGTGTGTGTGTGTGTGTGTGTATCCAACGATGACATCTTGAGCAACCTTCAATATTATTATGCAAGCTTGTGATGAGAATCAATGAAAGACGCTATAGTATATAGAAGTGTTCACATTAAATATACTATAATAGCCTATGCCTACATGTACCTTAAGTATAGGACCTACTATATACCTTATATATATATATATATATATATATATATACCATATACCTTGCCTGGCATAATTTTACCCCATCTACTTCTTTCGTGCTTGTTGCTGTTAAACGACACTGCCATATCAAAGATGATTATAGTGTCGCCCTCTTTCTTTATCCACGCTTGGGACTTGCACTAGAAGAGCACTAAGATCTCTTAAGAACTCCATGCATAGAGTGGATACTATGTCATTTTAGAAAAGTCCCATTTCTTCTCATTATATCTATCAGCAGCGAAAGGGTGTACATATAGAAAGTATGCAGAAGGTAGAAGAGGTTGCAAAGAGACAAGAGGCGGGAGGGAGACAATAAATAATTACACGCCCCGTCGAACAGGGCAACATAAAAGGACGGGTGCCTTCGCTAACCATTATACTCGCATCGCTGCTCCCTCCCCTCTTTACGTCCACCTGCCCCCATCAATTTTTTTCACGCCAAATCGCACAAATCTTCCAATCAACTCGATCAGAAGTTGCATCGTAAAAAGCCCTAACCCCTCTCTTTGTCTGTCTCTCAGTCTGTCTGTCTGTCTGTGTCTCTTTGTCTGTCTGTCTGTTTGTCTGTGTCTGTCTGTGTCTGTCTGTGTCTGGCTGTGTCTGTGTCACTCTGTGTCTGTGTCACTCTGTCTCTACATGTCTGTCTGTCTGTCTGTCTGTCTGTCTGTCTGTCTCTGTCTCTCTGTCTCTCTTTCTGTATGTCTGTTTCTTTCTGTATGTCTGACTCTTTCTGTCTCTGTCTCTCTCTCTTTCGCTGTCTGTGTCTCTGTCTCTCTATCTCTGTCTGTGTCTCTCTATCTCTGTCTGTCTATGTCTGTCTTTCTGTCTGTGTCTGTGTCTCTCTGTTTCTCTGTCTCTGTCTGTCTGTCTATGTCTGTCTGTCTGTCTGTCTGCCTGCCTCTCGTTCAGTCTTTAGCCGTCCCCTTCAACCGCGCGCACCCTTCTACCCTCCTCTGGGCACGCGTATCGGACGGGGTGCTAGCAGCCCTCTCGTGAAAATGGACGTCGCTTTGAACTCTATTACAGCCTTTGTCATTGGATGACAAACTGCCCCATGGACCCACGGACCGACGGAGGACTGACGGATGGATGGACGGAGCACAAAGCATCCCAGTGGGCCGACAATTACCACGCCCGACGGCCAGTCCGTCCTCGCCTCTAGTCCTCGCGTCTCTGATCATGCTAGACATTAAAGAGGTCCGGTGTTGCCTTAATCGCCGCTTGGAAGGCAGGGACACACCTCACTCACACTCCATCCTTCACTCCCCGGCCCTCCTCCGTACACCCCCCCCCGTCCCTCGTTCGCGACGTCCCAAGGGATGCAAAGCTCTGGCTGGGGCGAGTCTGTACTTTTTGCGCTGGCTTCCAGTTCGGCACGAAGAAGAGATTTATCCTACTTAGCAGGCAATGCACTCCTAATTCAGTCCCGTACATAAGGCACGTTCGAAACTGAAACCACTTAGGTAATGACTCTAATGCTGAATACAGTACATGTAACGCTCCTTGAGTGTATTGTGGAGCAGGACTCTAATTCAGAAGTCATCTATAGATCATCAAAGAGCGCCGACTATAGCATATATCCTTGCCCGTCACTATAATAGATGTCGTATATCTCACGTCAGCATGAAAGTAACAAATACGCAATAACGTCGTTACTATTGTAAAATTTTACGCATGCATGCATGATGTATTCGACCAATTAAACTTGGGCCTTTTACTTAATGCACTTTTCCATGTATCGACAATGCAGAATATAGCTCTAATCCATGTATTGCATAGGAAAAGACTTGTGCAGTCAACGGCAACAAAAATGAATAAGACAGGATATAGGCCTATATAGAAGAAATTGAAAATGCCTATGTAGTCCGGCTTGTATATTCTAAGAACATCTTTAGAATTCATTTGAAAATGCGTCGTTGGTAAAACTCATGTGGAGCCTATAGTAAGAGCCGATCAAACTTTGTACGATTACAAAAACTTGCAATCTGAAGTCGAAGAAAATCTTAAAGGTATAGGCCTACGTAGGCCTATAGCCTACACATGCGGGGCATTAATTTTTTGCGCAATGTCAATGCATCATATGAAACAAAGGCCTATGCTGCAAAATATATCAATCATTAATGAGCTAATATTGCAGGATAGCTGAAGTAGGATATAATTATAGGCCTATAGTCTTCAGAAGGGGGTCTTGTGAATGGAAAGTTGCGTTGCATATACTAATATAAAGTTTATCGGCAGATAAATTCTTTTCTCCGTCCTTGGACAATTATTGTTAGTCGTTGACTCTTTGCGTTACATTAACATAGCCTACTAGGCTACTATGCAAGAACCTTAGTCTAGAAGTATATATATATATAGAGTTTTAATATACATTAAAACAGGGTCAAATAAGGTCAAGCACCGCTGTTTTTCAATTCACATTTGCCACCGCCATAAACGAACCGAATCCCCTTTGAATCCTTTGAAAACGCGTTCTGTTTGTTTTAGATTAATGCGTAATAACTACACCGGCAACAACGACTATTTAAACAGACGCACCTGTTGCATGCATGTATACGGCTGATGGTGATATCGCAATATCAATAAGCCACGCAGCCGCCACCGACTGACTTACTTATTGTCTCCTCTCGTATTAATTAATGTATTCATTCGTTCGTCATCGAACCTGAGTCGACATTTCCTCGTCTCTCTCTTAGTCAGTCGGTCGGTCGGTCGGTCGGTCGGTCGGTCGGTCGGTCGGTCGGTCGATGCCTTGACCGCCGCTGGCCAATCACCAGTCTACGGGACAGATGGCTTGCCTCGAGAGTAAACCCGGCGCTCTCATTATTTCGCATCTGGCGTCTCCATGCAATAGCGAGGCGCCCGGCCACAGCAGCCGCCGCCGCAGCATCAGCAGCAGCAGCATCAGCAGCAGCACCACCACGAGCAGCTGCAGCACCACGAGCAGCAGCAGCAGCAGGACCAGCAGCAGCAACACGGATGCTATAAAGCATCGGACGTCGTTCTGCGAGCGCCAGTCGCCGCAACCGGAACTGCGGAATTAAGAGGATCGCTTCCTGGAAAAAGAGTGTCATCCGGTTGTTAAGGAAGGAGAAGAGGAAGCAGAGGAAGAAAGAAGGAAGCAGAGGAAGAAGAGAAGTAAGAGGAAGAAGAAGAATAGGAACGATAAGCGGTCCGTTGAACATCATACAAACGATCTGCAAACGCTTGACCACTCAACCGAGTCGAACGCCGCTTTGCAAGATAAATTGCCATCTAATAATACGTCCTCCGTTCTCTGCATTCGACACAACACGTGCAGAGGCCACTGAAGGTTAGTGTCTTCATTGAAACTTACTTAATGCTTTTTAAAATGGATCAATCATACAATCAGTTACTATAATTATTTCTTCAATCATTCAATAAATAAACAAATTGAAATTGATAATTGAAATTGACATTGAAATACCATGTATCGGAATATTTATCTATAGCGCATCTTGTGATTACTGCTCAGTAGCACTACTATTGGAACTACGGTGGAAAAGAAGAGTTTTTAAATATAGGAAAGTGATCCCTGGAATAGCAATAAATCGTATTACATGATGTAGATTTATATATGGAACTTCTCTTAGTCTTAGAATAAGTCGAGAATGCTGGTCAGAGGCGCTCTATAAGCTCGGATATCCCGATGGTAAATAATGCCTTTAAAGAATGAGAGACTGATGAAGAAAAGCAAGTAATTAGTTTGCTCTTACTGCGGGAGGAAGTCATTTCAAATGGAAATGGACCAACCCTGCAGCAAAGTCCCATGTAGGCTATGCTGCGTATAGTGCGTAGGCAAGAGCAATCCAAGTCCTGAGAATCAAAATATCAAGACGATCAGCAGAACGCGACGAGTGTAAGATGAAGTCTGCTTGTTGCTGTTTAACGACCCTGCAGTGTATCATAATCATTAATCAATGATGATTAGTGTCGCCCTCCTCCTTTCTCCACGCTTGGGACTGACACTTTAAAATCACGAGCAGTGGAGGGTTTGCAAAATATGAAGATGCACGACCGATTGACAAATATTTACTGATCGAATGACTGGATGACCGATCAAGTTAGCAGACCAATTGATTGACCAATTGACTGATTGACTGATTGATTCACTGACCAATTCACTGACCAATTCACTGGCCATATTATAGACCGTCTGCATGCAAACTCTCATCCTGTCTGCATGTCTGACTTTGTGACCTCCGAAACACAACAGGGGCTGACTTTGTCGACAACCGCGTGGATCATGACTCTGAGATGCGCGATAAGAGAGATCACAAGCGATGTAGCCAACTTGACCGCTCCAGTGTGTAAGCTTACAATCGCTGGACGATGCATGCATCAGGGCCGCGAAACTCTCGGCAGGGGCGCGGGGACCATGGATGGAGGGCAGTGGCGAAAGCAGCATCGGCAGCGTTATTCCGATGATTCAGATGGGACAGAAAACGACAAAGGACAATATTTACGATCAATTACCTTCGCCCGATTAATGAAAAACAAATAGAGTCACCACCCGTTGACGGCGAGCGGTGGCGGGTGGTGGCGGGCGGTGGCGGGTGGTGGCGGCCGGTGGTGGCGTCGACTCAACCGACGGGTGGCGGCGGTGGCGGCGGTCGAGAGGGCGCTTGTATCCCTGTCCGTCCGGGCGCTCAAGGGTCGCCGATCAAATATCTACGTCTCGGGGGCATGCACTTGGTATAGGGCGGCAGAGAGAACGGGGGTGGGATGGAGTGGGGGTGGGGCAGCGTTGGATGGGGTTGGTTGGCACCAGACGATTGTCGGTCCTGGGAAAACAATTGTCTTCTTCTCTCATCCGATGTTGGCTGCAGAGGAGGAGGAGTAGGAGGATGCTGTTGCTGCTGCTGGTGATGAAACAATACGGTGATCGTCGTCGACGTAAAGTAATTGGTGGGACGTGTCACTTTGTCTGTATGCGTCTATCCGTCTCGTGTCTGCGTCTGTATGCGTCTATCCGTCTCGTGTCTGCGTCTGTATGCGTCTATCCGTCTCGTGTCTGCGTCTGTATGCGTCTATCCGTCTCGTGTCTGCGTCTGTATGCGTCTGTCCGTCTCGTTTCTGCGTCTGGCGGTCTGGATGCATGTGCAAGTGTCTGTCATAAGTCCTATGCTCGCGATTTCTCAGCGTCATTGATTTATGGTTGGTCATTAGCGATTAATGGATGCAATATAATAATAATAATAATAATAATAATAATAATAATAATAATAATAATAATAATAATAATAATAATAATAATAATGATAATAATAATAATAATAATAATAATGATGACAATAATAATAATAATAATAACGATAATAATAATAATAATAATAATAATAATAAAAAATAATAATAATAACAATAATAATTATAATGACTAATAATATAAATAATCATATGTACCTTAATCTGTTTTAGTTGAGAAATGCTTGTACACGTGGCGAAACAACGTCAAGACTTGGACGACATTCAGGATTACGGATCAGAAGACACGTTCCAGGACGGAGATACCATCCTTATGGAAGAAGAAACATCGGAAATGGAAAGGGAGGAGCAGGAGGAAGACGATGACGTTGATGACAATGGAGGAGCGCCATCTTTCGTCAGCAAAAAGCGACAGAAGAAGCGACGATCGACAGAGGATGGAATCGTGGAGGAGATGGACGAGGTAGAGGAGGAGGAAGAAGAGGAAGAGCAGAGAGCAGAGGATGACTACACGACTGGTCCAAAGAAGCGTGGCCCGAAGAGAAAGCGAATGACGAAGGCACGTGTGGCTAAGCTGAAGGTGCGGCGCATAAAGGCCAACGCCAGAGAGCGCAATCGGATGCATGGTCTAAACGACGCGCTGGACATCCTCCGCAAATACGTCCCTTGCTACTCGAAGACGCAAAAGCTGTCAAAGATCGAGACGCTGCGACTGGCGCGAAACTACATCGCGGCACTCGCAGACATCCTGAAGACAGGCGTCAAGCCGGATGCCGTTGTCTTTGCACGCGCATTGTCTAACGGAATGTCGCAAAACACGACGAACCTCATAGCAGGATGCCTGCAGCTGAATCCTCGCTCACTGATGACGGATGCACAGCTGAACGCGGTGGCTCCCTACCAGTACGCCGCGGCCACGGGTCAGTACCCCATGGTCGTCCACGGCGGACAAGGTCCAGCCTATTCTCTCCAGGGTAACGCATTCCAAAGAACCGAGTATCCGTCCAGCGATATGGAGCGATTCCAAATGAACCAGTCCATGACAAGATTCACGGTTTCACCGCCGTTCAGCACCAGGTGCGTTACGTCCGTCACTCCGCCCTGTCTCACCCAGCTGCCTGTTCCGCCGGCGGCCAGCTCGAGTCCAGTCCACGCCGACAGCCCCGGGCGACCGGGTCTGCTACCGCAGGAGAGCATCATCATGTCCCCGATGTCTCGCAATGTCACCACGTCATCATCGTCGGTTCCGCTCGGCTGCATAGGACCGTATCCGCTGCGAGGTCCAGTCGCTTCGACTCCGTCCAAGATGGTCCACGTGATGCAACAGCAGCAGCAGCGAATGTCCCTCGATATGGCTGAGCAATTCCTGCTGGCACCGGACGCCACCGATGCGTATCCGCTCTACGACGGTTGCTCGCTGAACGACTCCGGGGTCGATGGATTGCTCACGGACTTCGAGAGCTTCGAACAGGACACGGTGGTTGGGGTGAGTGGGATGGGGGGAAGGAGCTGCCTGACGTCGTCGTCGTCGCCTGAGTCCGTCCGATATGGGATCGTTCAAAACCTGGCTCAGTTCTTCTGACCAGTTTGAAGAAATGTCGTATACATGCAAAATCTAGTCAGCCAATGTTCATTGCAATATAAACTCCAATAATTACTGATTAAATAATGAATTAATCGGCAAAGCTATAGTATCGGAAACCGAATGACGACATCAAAATCTAATTCTTACCCTAAACGACCCTCACGACGCCTAACCTGAGCCCTAAGGGCCTAACCGACACGGTGGTCCCCGATACTATAGCTATGCCTGTTAATCTGTCTATCTGTCTGTCTGTCTGTCTGTCTGTCTGTCTGTCTGTCTTTGTTTCAGTGTAATTGTCCGTCTGTCTCGTTTGATCTCTGTCACAGCCTGTGTCTCCAATTGTGTCCACGCAACCATTTAAGGATAAATTATTTATTTCATGTAAAATTTTGTGAATATGATTATTTAAAGGGACGCAGCTATGAAATTCGACGAAATTTCCGTTTCTAGTCAGCATCGTCTATTAGTATTTGTTTCACAAATTTTTAGTATTTGTTTCACAATTTTTTAGTATTATTTTGTTTCACAATTTTTTAGTGTTTGTTTCACAATTTATTAGTATTTCTTTCACAAGTTTTTTAGTATTTGTTTCACAATTTTTTAGTATTTGTTTCACAATTTTGATATAATTATTCGAATGCATCTACAATTGGAAGGCAGTTTAACTATGAGCAAACTGTAACTTATTAAAACGGCATGGCAATATTGTAACTATTATTCAGTATTGTGAATCAGGTTTTTATAACGTATTGTGAACGTAGTTTATCATGTACAATCGTTAAGTAGGCCTAATAACAAACGTTTGCGTATATTTTTTAACTTAACGACATGATGTTTTATGAACTTTTATGATATCATCATTGACCACGGCATTAACACTTACGTCATATTTTTCTACCCATATTGTGTTTTTTACAATAGCACATAATGCTGGTTAACCAAACTAACGATGGTTAACAATAGTAATCCGTCTATTGTCGTGACGTCATAATATTTAGTGATTAAGCTGAACTATATGGTAATCTTATTTATCGATGTGACGTCATAGTATTTATTGGTAAAAAGGAACAATTGTCGTCTGTTTATTATCGTGACGTCATAACAATTGGTGGTCAAACTAGACCATTGCAATCCATTTATTATCATGACGTCATCATTTTAGTGGTTAAACTGAACCATTGTAATCCATTTATTGTCGTGATGTCATCATATTTATTGGTCAAACTGTCTGGTGAATTATTGCTCAGACATTTTACAAAGAGCTGGATGCTTCAGCTTTTTTAGCGCATATACATCTTATTTCTGTAGCTTCTAAATATTGTGCAACTTTACAGGGTGTACCAAAAAATCGGAGTGCCTTCAAGAGATTCCCGTCACACATTTTGGGCCTAGAAACGGCAGTGCCTTTGCGTGCAACAGCTGAATAATTATTAAGTATACAATGATAGCCGATAGCCTTCTCATTTCATGTTGTCTACTTTAAAACGTCTACAACTTTCATATTTTTTATATATGTTTACAGGATGTTTAAAAAGATGTGCAAGCTAGAATGAGACAATTTTGCTCTGCGAAGTTCCGATTTTGTGATAAAGTCTACAAATAACAGCGCTAATTGTTATGTGTGTGTAATTACCCTTTTTGATACAATATTGCTTTTGATACTTTTATATTCTAGTCAGTTTCGATGACAAATGTATGAATTGTGTACGCAAAGACAGCTTCACTGTTAACTATTTTTGTGACAGCTTTTGTCATTGTAAATATTTTCTACGAATATACATGTATACTGCTGTTTATACAGTTTATGGTGTGTTGTTTTTGAGTAATAAATTATAATATAATTTAATAATAATATAATTTTATTTGTCCTGCCATGAATTAAGGTATTTCATGGTACAGATAGCCACTGAGATATTTTATAGTCGATCTCTACACTAATGAGACATGTGGACAAGGTAATTACGAAGGCAATTATGATGTTTTAAATTAGAATTGTGCAACTTCAAATTATAAATTAGATTTTGTAGTAGAAATTGTATAATAATAAAAAATTAGTTACTAATTATTTAGACCTAATTAATTAGACTTAGAATTAGTTATAAATAAAAGGAATTTACTTATTTCCAATTAATTATGTACTCATCACTGGTTCCTAACTCTGTGTCTGTCTGTCTGTCTGTCTGTCTGTTTGTCTGTCTGTCTGTCTGTCTGTCTGTCTGTCTGTCTGTCTGTCTGACTGTCTGTCTGTCTGACTGTCTGTGCATCTGCAATATTCCTGTGTGTGTGTCTCTGCCTGTCTCTCTGTCTCTGTCTGTCTGTCTGTCTGTCTGTCTGTCTGTCTGTCTGTCTGTCTGTCTCTCTCTCTCGTGACCATCATTGAACTTAATTAATAGCTGTAGTTGAGTATAACCTCTACTGGCCATTCTAAGCACTTTTACGACTTATGCAAATCAATTCCAGTTGCTGTCTGATTACATAACCTCAGAAGCGTTTCAATTAATCCTGCACCACAAAGCGCATTAAACCGCCTACATTACGCAACGTAATGCATCTGATCATTTATATTGCGCCCTGAAGAGCCTCTCAGACGTTTATATGGCTCCACTTGCCCTTTCACCTGCTGCACTGCTCTTATAAAGTCACCCGTCGTCTGTATACCCACACCCGGACGCTCTCCCTTTCTCCTCTTCTCTCTCCTCTTCCCTCTTCCATATGATATCCAAACATCCATCCATGCGATCGAGGCACGCGTCCTCTTCAGTGACATCATCCCGCATGTGGGAAAACAAATATCACGCAACCGGGGAAACGATCTCGTCGAAGAAATTAATCGTCGCGTTCGTTACATGATAAGATGACACGAGCGCCGCAGCCGCCGCCGTTGCCCGGCCACCGCCGCCACCGCGGCCGATGCCGACGCGTCTTGCGTCCGCCGCCGCAGAAGGACCGAAGGCAGGACTAGGGCGGTTGACGGTGGAGCGGCGTCCCTGCCCTGATGAAGCGGTGACCGTGGAGACGGTGGAGACAGTTGAGGCCCGATGAAGGACGTAGACGGAGGATGGAGCGTGTGACTGTCGATTACGAGATGTGAGTGCTGCTGCTGCTGCTGCTGCTGCTGCTGCTGCTGCTGCTGCTGCTGCTGCTGCTGCTGCTGCTGCTGCTGCTGCGAGTGCATGGACGATGTGTCAGCCACTGTTGTAAAGATAAAACGCATGAACGCCAATGCCTGCTGCCTCTGTCTCTGCCGAGTTGGTCGACGACCAGAAAGGTTGACTCCTATGCCGTCTCTGCTGGTGATGTTGCTGATGCTGCACTGTTCCAAAAAACCGTTTAAAAGGGGTGGGGTACTCGTTTTAGTACGTCTATTTCCCGCTAAAAAGCGGCCAGTTGCCCCTAAACCCCTTCGCGGCGACGCCCCCGTTCATTTTAGGGTGAAACACTCGTTTTTAAGACATTCAGTGTTGCCACTGAGGTTTCAAAAAAACCCATAGATTTCCTATAAAAAAAACACAGAAAAACACAGACGTCGCCCGGCCGAAAAGTCAAGAAAATTTTATATTTTCGCCGGCAAAAAAATTGATGACTTTTTTTTTTTTTTTTTTTTTTTTTTTTTTAGTCATCCGGTCCGAAAAGTCAAAAAAATTTCTATTTTCGCCGACAAAAAAGTTGATGACCTTTTTTTTTTTTTTTTTTTTTTTTTTTTTAGTCATCCGGTCCGAAAAGTCAAAAAAACCCCCAGAAACCCAGACGAAAACCGAAAAAAACACAGATTTTTCCCAAAAAAACCAGAAACCCAGACGAAAACGGGAAAAAACACAGATTTTCCCAAAAAAACACAGAAATCCAGACGAAAACGGGAAAAAACACAGATTTTCCCAAAAAAAAACCCAGAAACACAGACGAAAGCAAAAAAACATAGATCTATGTGGAAAAACACAGCTGTGGCATCACTGAAGACATTTGCTCACAGAATAGATTTGTATGGCAGCATCGAGAAAAATAGATCTCAGTTCTCGGCTTTATAATAGCTACCTTTAGTCCTAAAAGTAACCAAATAAATATAACGAGTGACTAAGAATTTAGTTTTATTATTTAAATTTGTCCACATGTGAAAGTATAAGTGGAATTTAGTTATTAGAAACTAGTAACATTGCACAGAGGCGCATCGCACAGTGTTGACTGCGCATTAATACCCCGATTGTGGGAAAAACCCCGAACAAACGGTTGTCACCACGCACGGGCCTAATAAAGGTTGTAGGTTTCCCACACAGAGGACTAAAAATGCAAAATCTAGCCTAGGCTAATCGAGCATATGATAAGCATAAACCTTTTAATTTGTTAGACTATCAATCAGCAACTTTAAATTGAGCAAAAACTTAGCGATTAGTATGGTTCTCTACAAGCAGCTTCAATAGCGGCCTTAATATCAGCTTACACATATCTGCACTTTAGCTCATTGTTCGAGATGCCGCCCTTTGAGTGAGAAGTCGTGGGTTCGGAACCCATGCGACTAATCAATTTTTTTCTGAATTTTTTCCAGATATACTTTTAACTTACTTATGTCACTGAATTTTGTGTACTAGGCCAACTAAGAGTTAGATAGGCCTAATTGTAAAATATAGACCCTACAATAGTGGTAAAACTGTCGCGCAAGTCTGGAGACACAATTATAACACTAGTCTCCTTTGAAATGACTCCAGCGTTCAGTGAGGGTATTAATATGATTTTTAATACGCATTTACCGTGCGTGCCATTTAGCTAATAATTTTTATGATAACGGAGAGGTAGGTAAATTGACATTGAACAAAACTTAGCGATTATTATGCTTCTCTTCAAGCAGCTTCAATAGCAGCTTTAGTTTTAGCTTACATGCACGTGCACCTTAGCTCATTGGTCGAGATGCCGCCATTTGAGTGGAAGTTGTGGGTTCGAAACTCATGCCAACAATAATTTTTTTTATTGTTTTCATATATACTTTTAACTTATGTCACTCAATTTTGTGAACTTGTAACTGAAATTAATTTCAACTGCAAACACATTAATTTGAATGCAGGTAGCTTTCATTCACAGCATCTGACACGTTAATGAGCCGTACATAGCATAGGACGAACGCATAGGCCTACATAAGCAAACAAGATTGTGACAGGAACAATTTAATGTAATCGCCGATATACATGACTAAAATGTGACTTAAGAAAGGATCCACACATTAAGGTTCATCTCACCGGATTTTGACCTGTCTTCTCTAGCAGCTGGCCTAGTGCACCGGTCTTTTGCTAGAAACTGAAAACTGTCCTTTAGCCAATCTGACGCTTTGAATCTTGACCGGGAACTGGTTTTCTCTTTGCAGATTCTGTTCAGACTAATTATTGCCCGTGATCAAGATGGGTCTTTACCTTGCCTCAGTAAAACCTTAGCCTAGACCTGTCTCCAATATATCTTGTGATATGCGTTTCCCTTGTGAACAATGCTGCATGCGATTCCTGTCGCAACTCGGAGTTATTGGGGCTTCAGCATACTTATAATAAGCCTAATTCTAATATTTAGTTTCTGCGTGCGCCTGATGCACGGTCATTTTTAAGTGCAGCAAGGTTAAAAACCTGGCATTGTAATTGGGTGCATGAATATTTAAGTTAATACGAAATCGCCATTTAACATGAAATGCTAGAAATGTTTTATCATGTCACTCTAATATGGTTTCTAGCCAGCTTACTGGCTTTTAAGGGACGAAGATGGTTGCAATTCCATTTAGGCCTAATGGAGAATTGACCCTATTGATTTTCTTTAAGAATATTTGCCACGCAAATTTATTTATTTCAAAAAGTTAGGTTAATTTAAGTCTATCAAAATACTTTGAAGGATAGCCTAATGCAATTAATTGGAGACCGAAAACCATAGATGGCTAATAACCGCTAACTGAATTAATATTGCATAATTTTTTTATCTGGTTGCCTACTCCAGCTCTGACTATGTCAGGCGCTTTACTGTTCTTAATATGAAAATTAGTCATTATTGCCAGAGGGTAGCTAAATATACATGATTGGTACTGTAACAGTATCGGGTTGAATGGCCAATAATTGTAACAATATGATTTTCGGCCTTATTACAGTTGTAAGATGCGGGCATATTGCGCTATACAATTTATATTGCATTGAACGGTGGTGCGGAAGCCTTGATCTTGCTGGGACGAAGATGCCGGAAGTACTTCCTTTCTTCAAGTGATGGCGGATGATATGGGCGGTGATCAATTTCGGGAAAATTCTGATAAATCAACTTAAACAAGTAGGTAATTTTATTCGTAAATTCACAGGACATATTCCCATATTTTGTGGTATGGCGAATTAATATGGGCACGGAAATTGTCTTTTATGTATGAGCTTATGGTGGTTTACAAGCATGCGTGCGTTATGTAGCCTAAATGGAAGACTGCATGCTTCGGGGTCGGATTAATGGTATGTTCGACATCTTCGGCCGAACAAAGGCCCACACTTTAGGGGCTCCGCACATGCAATAGGAATATATTTTCATCATTGTTAATTATAATTTTAAAAATCTCTGAACAACAAATTGCGGTAAACACGCACACTGAGTGCCCGTACTTCAAACAATATGGCTGCCAAGGAATGCGATAAAATTAGAGCGCGACCTATAGACGACATTGTTCATCAATTCAGCTTCAATTTCAGCAGAATGACTGCACTAACCCTAAAACTAACCCTAACCGACCCTCACGGCGCCTAACCTGAGCCCTAACCGACCCTCACGCTTTGCATGTTGAGATGCATGTTGCGATGTCGTCGATCGGTCGCGTTCTAATTTTACGGCATTCGTTGGCAGCCATATTGTTTGGAGTACGGGCACTCAGTGTGCGTGTTTACCCAAATGGCCAAATTTTCGAATACTAGTGCTTTAACATAGGCTACAACTTTTGCGCATGTGTGAAGCTCTTATTGCAGTTTCCATAACCAAAGTCAGAAAACGGGGGTGAAAAAGCTCACATAAGTAGGATGGAGCTTGAGCCAGGGTATAACTACTGGTCGTAAGCGCGAAAATATATGTTAGTTTTTAATCAGTGGCGGCGCTACAGCATGGAAAATCAATGCCCTGGTAAAAACCATTTGACCTAGTCGTTATTTAGCCGCAAAACTGCCAGAAATTTTCCCACCCAAGAATTTATTTGGGGCATATAATAGTTAATGCAGTGTTTGCTTATGCGAGTGCACTGTCTTTGTTCTGGTTAGAAGAAAATGTCTGACCATGAATCATTTTAAAATTCATAATCCGTAAAAGATGCATAGGCCTACTTTTAAACTAGACTGGAATGTTAAAAGGCCTGCTGATATTGTAAGAAACAAAAGTCACAATAATATACGAATTGTCTTTGAATACGAAACTTTTTTGTGTCATTTTGTTGTGCTTCTGTCAGGTTGTGGCACCCACAGCTTTATTGAACAGGGCCCCACGTTTGTTAAGCAATCCCTGATGCTATGTTTTTTTTTGTTTTAGATGTTTTTTAATGATTTCCAAACATTCATTGAATTTTTGTGCTTTTCATGTGTTTTCAGTGATATTCTTGGTTGAATTTCCGGGAAACTATGAACATTTTCAACGGAGATTGTTTTACGGTTCTACGGTATCGTCGAATTTGTCCTTGGTGGAAACGGACAAATCAGTCTGTGCTCTATCCTGTCAATTTCTTCCGCTATGTGAGTTAGTGAGTAACTAGTTGCACATGATGACGGTATTTGAGTAGCAAATTGTCTGATCAGTTAAATTAAATTGTGGAAATAAAAATACCAGTTTTAGTCAAAGTATATGTAGAATTTGTTTAGTCAGGCACGTTGTCATTAATTCGTTAAGGTAGGTTTTGAACTGGTTAATGCTCGTACAAATTTCTTCAGCTTTGTCAGCCTTGGCATACGGGGCAGGTGTCCAATACTCTCCCTCACCGTCTCAACTACCCACCAACAGTGTACGCATTTTATCAGACTTGGCAAGGGCTTCGGAAAGAATAGAAATCTGGAACAAGTTATTTTTTGGCTATGTAAAGGCTTGAGCCCTAACCTAATATTCGACAGTCCAGTGTGCTTACTACTGCATTTAAAGTATCTACTTTATTATTATTAATATTATTAATTAAATTAAATTAATTTCTTTAAATTGTCAGTGTACTCGTTTCATCTAAGTTGACCAGGGGTTGTGCGGGAACTGAAAACTTGAACAAGTTTTTTGGCTACGTATTTATTTTAGCCCTGACCTATTAAAGTCTGATGTGCTAACCATTGCAATTTGGAGCATAGTATTTTATTTTTTAAACCAAAATTATGATTGTTATTGTTTTTCCAAGAGATTTTAATGATTCCTGAGGAAAAATTATTTTAGGACTTAAAAAACCAATCTCAGAGAAATCAGGCCTCGTCCCATGTTTAGCAACCATTGTTATTGTTACGGAGCTAATATTATTATTTTTACCCGAGGTAGCTAGGATCCCTCGGGATTTCAAAAAATTATGCTTGTAGCTGGTTTTGAGTGTATTATTATTATTATTATCATCATTATTACTATTATTGTTGCTATTGTTGTCATTGTTGCTGTTGTTATTATTTGTGATTCTTTGTAGTGGCAGAATCTTATATTTAGATTTGTGGCTTGTGTGTGCCGCTATTTAATTTGACTATAAAGAGTACACTGACCGTATACTATTTAAGAGAAGACTGATCATTTACCCTTGTTTGCAGACTTTTGCAGAGGCTGAGAAATGATATTTGCTGACATTTATTACCCATAACCTCATAATTGCTGCACTGATGAAGTGCTCTTCTATTTATAAATATTGTTATTTGTGGAGGTCACGATGTTGTGGTTTGTGTTGTGTTGGTGGTCGTGGTGCCGGCTGTATTGCTGTTAGTCTAATTATTAGATGCAACGTAGCTGGTGGTGTTGTTATTGTTGTTATTAATATTATATTACTAAGTACTGATATTGTTAGTTATTTTTTATCACTTTTTACCAATTTCTGCTGGGCTTAAGGGAGGGCTGGCTTAATGGATTGCTGTTCTAGCCTTCCATTGCTTGTACTATTAGTACTGTTGTTGTTGGCTCTGGGGGTGGTGACAGAGTCACTTTTCGTTTTCTGACTACTAAAGTATGTTGTTTCTTGTTTGGTTTCGTTACATATGAAAGAAACGATTAATCTAACAAATCTATTAAAACATTTAATTCAACTGATTTAGCTTGCAATCTAGTGCTTTGTATGTTCTGGGAATTAACTGAATGAAATCATTTTGTTTTTAGGACTCGATGCAGATTTTAAAAAATCTGGAATTTTAGAAGCGTGACAGCACCTGTCAAACGGTCAAACATGCCACAGCAACTCTTGCATTATGGACATGCGTCGTAGGTATTTCATATTTATCGCTTATTATTGGTATTGACATCAACATTTATTTTTATGCATTTATTCAGCGCCACTATCTTGTGGCGGCGGTGGAACATTATCTGTTATCTTGCTACAAAACCCTTTTAATTTCTGTTAGATTTGTTTTTCTATGATGCACGTAACCACATTGGATTTAGACATTTGCTTGAACTTTTCGCCATAGTTTTGTTTGGATCTGTATGTATATCCGAGCCTGTCACCAGTATTGTGTCTCTTCTTGATGTCTCAGCAGTGTTTGCTACTTGTCAGTTTTCCCCATCTTAATAATTCTTTATATATGCAGCACTTTGTAAACCTACTTAGAATGTTTTTCATTTAGTTTCGCTATTCATAGATGCACAATAACAGTTAGTTGCATTTGTCTATCACAGCGAGCAACATGACATTTGTATACGTGTATAGTTCCTGTCACTGCAGTGATTTACTAATCTATACTTGCAATGAATTCTTTAAAATATTTGTGCAATGCTAAGTAACGTGCATGAACGTGCTTATAGAGATTGTATTGTATCTGGCCATTTATAAAGCACTTCTCTCAGCAAGAGCCTTTCAGAGGCGCTGCCAGTGTGTGCAACCGTGAGAAAAAAGGCAGGTTTTGGGATGAGAAAAGGACGATGAGAGCTCACCAGATACAATGATGGAAAGAACTGATGGGGGGGGGGAAGATTCACTATTGATATTCATTATTGCCATGGCATTGCATAGGGTCTGTGATATGACTAACTGAAAATTGTTGTGTTTGTAGAAGTCGAGATGTTGTACAAACTCTGGCAATTGAGAATGCTGTACAAGTTGATGGCCATAACTATGTGTGGTTACATCTTCGAAAGCATAGTTAGTATCTCATTTTTAACCAAACATTGTTGGTATAGCCTTCATTAATATTATGCATTTATGAAGCGCCATTGTAGCATGACCAAGTATGAATTGATGACACTGAGCGACTGGTAAGGTTCCAAGACCTGTGTAAAGTTTCTGCATGGCAACCATTTCCGGGATGTCTCAAACATGTATTGTAATTTTGTGTCTCTAGTTCTACAGGGCAAGTGTTACAGGGATAGTTTCCTTAATTAATCATGTGCAACCTAAAAAATATCTCCTTATGCTTTGGTTTCATTGAGCAACAGTATACAATTATCAAAATATTCATGCAGTACTTATAAACTATCCATGTTTTCTTCGAATAAATTATTTCATATATTGTTTTGCTATTAATCTTTTGTAACACAATTAGCTTCTAAAAGAGCAGTGCTGAAGTTTGCACTAGCCAAACAATGGTAAGTTTTAGAGGCCTCTATTGCAGATGATGTGTAGTACTTCATTTCTTACCCATGATCATGTGCTCTAATGCTCTTAAATAGCTGTTATTATTGTTGTTTTTGTTGTAGGTGGTGGTGGCACAGACAATTTGCGCTGTCTTGCTACTAAAGCAGATTCCTTTTCCGCATGATAGAGGAGCGTTGCATCTAGAAAAATGGTATTTAAGAAATTATTTAATGTATATCAACATTGATTTTATTGTAATATATATCTATCTCTAGCTGTCTATCTTTTTTCACCAGCGCTAAGAGCTTCAGTTTATTCACGAGCGCGAAGGGCACTAGTTTATTCACGAGGATTAAGGGCATGAGTTTATTCACGAGGGTTAAGGGCATGAGTTTATTCACGAGGGTAAAGGGCATCAGTTTATTCACGAGGGTAAAGGGCATCAGTTTATTCACGAGGGTTAAGGGCATCAGTTAATTCATGAGGGTAAAGGGCATCAGTTTATTCACGAGCGCGAAGGGCACTAGTTTGTTCACGAGGGTTTAGGGCCTCAGTTTATTTACGAGGGTTTAGGGCCTCTGTTTATTCACGAGGGTTAAGGGCACTAGTTTATTCACGAGGGTAAAGGGCATCAGTTTATTCACGAGCGCGAAGGGCACTAGTTTATTCACGAGGATTAAGGGCCTCAGTTTATTCACGAGGGTTAAGGGCATCAGTTTATTCACGAGGGTTAAGGGCATCAGTTTATTCACGAGCGCTAAGGGCCTCAGTTTATTCATGAGGGTTAAGAACATTGGTTTATTCACGAGCGCGAAGGGCACTAGTTTATTCACGAGGATTGAGGGCATCAGTTTATTCACGAGCGTTAAGGGCCTCAGTTTATTCACGAGGGTAAACAGCATCAGTTTATTCAAGAGGGTTAAGGGCATCAGTTTATTCACGAGCGAGAAGGGCACTAGTTTATTCACGAGGGTTAAGGGCCTCAGTTTATTCACGAGGGTAAAGATTATCAGTTTATTCAAGAGGGTTAAGGGCATCAGTTAATTCATGAGCCCGAAAGGCACTGCTTTATTCACGAGGATTAAGGGCCTCAGTTTATTCACGAGGGTTAAGGTCATCAGTTTATTCATAAGGGTTAAGGGCATCAGTTAACTCACGAGGGTAAAGGGCATCAGTTTATTCATGAGGGTTAAAGGCACTGCTTTATTCACGAGGATTAAGGGCCTCAGTTTATTCACGAGGGTTAAGGTCATCAGTTTAGTCACGAGGGTTAAGGACCTCAGTTTATTCACGAGGGTTAAGTGCATCAGTTTATTCACGAGGGTTAAGGGCATCAGTTTATTCATGAGGGTTAAGGGCGCTAGTTTATTGACGAGCGCTTAGGGCCTCAGTTTATTCACGAGGGATAAGGGCCTCATTTTATTCACGAGGGTAAAGGGCATCAATTTATTCACGAACGCGAAGGGCACTAGTTTATTCATGAGGATTAAGGGCATCAGTATATTCATGAGGGTTAAAGGCACTAGTTTATTCACGAGGGTTAAGGGCACTATATTATTCACGAGGGTTAAGGGCACTAGTTTATTCACGAATGTTAAGGGCACTAGTTTATTCACGAGCGCTTAGGGCCTCAGTTTATTCACGAGGGTTAAGGGCACTAGTTTATTCACGAGGGTTAAGGACATCAGTTTTTTCACCAGGGTTAAGGGCCTCAGTTTGTTCACGAGGGTTAAGGGCATTAGTTTGTTCACGAGGGTTAAGGGCATTAGTTTATTCACGAGCGATAAGGGCCTCAGTTTATTCACGAGGGTTAAGGGCACTAGTTTATTCACGAACGCGAAGGGCACTAGTTTATTCCCGAGGGTTAAGGGCATCAGTTTATTCACGAGCGTTAAGGGCCTCAGTTTATTCACGAGGGTTAAGGGTACTAGTTTATTGACGAATGCTTTGGACCTCAGTTTATTCACGAGGGTTTAGGGCCTCAGTTTATTTACGAAGGTTTAGGGCCTTTGTTTATTCACGAGGGTACGGGCACTAGTTTATTCACGAGCGCTAAAGGTTTTAGTTTATTCACGTGGGTTAAGGGCATCAGTTTATTCACGAGCGCGAAGGGCACTAGTTTATTCATGAGGGTTTAGGGCCTCTGTTTATTCACGAGGGTTAAGGGCACTTGTTTATTCACGAGCGCTAAATTTTTAGTTTTCTCACGTGGGTTCAGGGCATCAGTTTATTCACGAGCGTTAAGGGCCTCAGTTTATTCACGAGGATTAAGGGCACTAGTTTATTCACGAACGCGAAGGGCACTAGTTTATTCACGAGGGTTAAGGCCATCAGTTTATTCACGAGCGTTAAGGGCCTCAGTTTATTCACGAGGGTTAAGGGCAGTAGTTTATTCACAAACGCTTTGGGCCTCAGTTTATTCACGAGGGTTTAGGGCCTCTGTTTATTCACGAGGGTTAAGGGCACTAGTTTATTCACGAGCGCTAAAGGTTTTAGTTTATTCACGTGGGTTAAGGGCATCAGTTTCTTCACGAGTGCGAAGGGCACTAGTTTATTCACGAGCGTTAAGAGCCTGTTTGTCTCTTTCTCTCTCTCACTCTCTCTCTCACTCTCTCTCTATCTAGCTCTCTATCTCTGTATATCTATTTATTTTTCTCTCTGTGTCTCTCTATCCTTATCTCTCTTTCTATCTATCTCTCGCTATATGTATCTCTCTCACCCTCTGTTTCTCTGTGTTCCTATCTCTCTATCTCTGCCTATGGAATATTTAGTGATTTTTTTCTTTGACTGATTGTGTTGTTTGGTTTTTTCTTTCGCAGCACACTTCTGCACGTGGCACAAAAAGTATGAAGTCAACGAAGTCTAAATTATGTGCCTGGTCCCCTGTAGCGATGGACAATGACTCTAATGCTTGTTCCACAGCATAAACAATGTTACAGCACTGTTTTTTGCATTCTGTTTGTTCTTTTGCACTAACAATGAGAGTGTGTTAAGAGTTTTTGGTGAGCAAAGCTATTCATCAATAAAGTGTTGAATAACTCGTCTGCTTCAGCCTGCCCATTTCTGTTAAAATTTTTAATTTTATTTTGTCAGTTTTTATCCTGACTTCATTCTTCTTGCAATATGATAATGGTGCTATAGAGGTCTGTAGATTATAACGGCTAGCTTTGCATTATGTCACACTGTTGAATGGCATGAACATCGTGTATTGTTCTCTTTCCAGAAATGCCAGATCATTAGTTGATGTTTCTTGAGGTTGTGATGTTTAAAATGTGTTTAATAATAGTTCTGATTCAGTTGATTTGTTTGATGCTACCTGCATTTCCAGTTTAAGATCTGATTTCAATGTCCTTACCAGTTCTGTTTCAACTTGGCGAAGTAATGTGGAGAGACCGAGGGAGGAGGGAAGGGAGATGGGAGACTGAGGAAGGGGAGATGAGACAGAGGGAGGGGACGGAGAGGGGGAAAGGGAGGGAAACGGATAGGGGCGAAGGGAGAAGAGAGGATTGAAAGGGAGAGGGAGGGGGACGAAGAGCCCGTTAATAGACGGTGATTCACCGTCGATGCAGAACGAATCTATCGTAAATAGAAGGCAATTTGCCGTAAGAAAAGTAACAATATAACGTTAATGACCGGCGATTTACCGTTTGATAACGGCAAATCACCGTGAAAATCACCGTCAAAGACCAGATATTCACCGTTGAAATACGCTGAATTGCCGTATAATATACGGAAATTTTTCGCATAAATAAGGAGAGTTGCCGTGAATAAAACGGGGAGTTCCCGTTACAAAAAACGGGGATTGATCGTAAGTTTACGATGTCACCCGTCATTGAGATTACGGGCGCCCGTATAAGTACGGTGAATTGCATGGCAACTAAGTTGCCATGCAATTCACCGTTATTTTACGAGATTTTTTTTACAGTGTGCTGCTGCAGGTGACTTGTTTGACTTTCTCATCTTCAAGAGGATGCTTCACGGAGACGCCTAACATCAAGTCCACCGCCATGGCATCACTCGCACGCTTTGACCGTCTGACACCGCACCGAGTAGAGTCACGCACGTGAGCCGTAAAACGACACTCAGCGGAGTAAGATGCGGTGCGTCATGATATAGGGCGACTGAAGCTGGACATTTTGTTAGGAAACAATTACTTTCTTTAGCTAAATTCAAGTTCACATCGTCACTGCATCGTCAACGACAAAGGTTGCTAATGAAATAATCGAATGAGATATACCATGTCTTAATTCCTATTAACTATAATTATCAGTCTTATTTCAACATTACAACACTGAATCCAGTCGCATTTTTATTGACAAGACTTTGACAAAGAGCTTTTATTATACATGCAGACCAGTTTTCAGGCACATCATAATTAATTACAGTCCACAAGAAATTGCAACATAGATAAAGGAATCACAATATCACATGAAAGATGCATTTCGGCAGATCATTTTGTTTAGGCCAACTTTCTATTGATGTTACTTCAGTGAGATAAGCGCCTCTAATCACAGTCAAGCGAGTGATGAGTACGTTACCATTTATCATCATCGTCGTCACCACCGCTAGGTCTATATCATCGTTATCATCATCATCATCATCATCATCATCATCGTCGTCGTCGTCATCGTCATCGTCATCATCATCATCATCATCAGCGTCGTCGTCATCATCATCATCATCATCAGCGTCGTCATCGTCGTCGTCGTCGTCGTCGTCGTCGTCGTCGTCGTCGTCGTCGTCGTCATCATCGCCACCACCGCAATAATTATCATCATCATCATCATCATCATCATCATCATCATCATCAGCGTCGTCGTCATCATCATCATCATCATCATCATCAGCGTCGTCGTCGTCGTCGTCGTCGTCATCATCAGCGTCGTCGTCGTCGTCGTCGTCGTCGTCGTCGTCGTCGCCACCACCGCAATAATTATCGTCGTCGTCATCATCATCAGCAGCAGCAGCAGTTGCAGCATAATCTTACAGTAAGCTTGTTATAGAGAAAGCTTTTTTGTAGAGGTCATCACAGTATACATGTAGTCGTTGTCGCTTAGTCATCTTTTGCCGTCCTTAGAGTATCTGCTGAGTAACGGACAAAGGTGTCGTTGTTGACATGTGGACTCAAATTCAAGACCGACCCTGCCATCTGGCGAGCATATATATAAATATATATATATATATATATATATATATATATATATAAATATGCCTATATATAAGATGCATATATAATTATGTATATATAATACTATATATATATATATAAAATATATATATACATGTATGTGGACTTCGAGTCCGAGATATGCTCAGCCACTTTCGGCGACCACCCTCGCTGCTTCTGCAGATGTAAGACGGTTATCGTTCCGTCCTAATTAGCGTGTCATCGTCCAGTCTTAGACGCTCGGCTGCTGCTGCTGCTGCTGCTACGGCTGCTGCTGATGCTGCTGTTCGATTCTGCTATGTAGTGATGGCGAGTGAAAGATGGGAAAGGAAATCGAATTAAGTTGTCGTCCATCGTCGAAGACATCTAAGACGACAATCGGCCGCAAGGAACTCAGCGGGAGATGGCTGGGTTGCTGAGGATGGACCAGCTGTACAGGTAACACGATTACTCGCCTGCTGCTGCTGCTGATGCTGATGCTGGGCGAAGGCATCACGTGTACTAAGGATGACATCAGAGGATGGATGGATGGATGGAAGGATTGATGGAAGGATGGTTGGATGGATGGATGGGTGGAAGGATAGATGGATAGATAGGTGGATGAATGGGAGATAAAAGGATGGATGACTGGGGGGTTGATGGATGGATGTATGGAGGGAGGATGGATTGATGAATGGATGAATGAATGGATAAATGGATGGATAGATGGAAGGATAGATGGAAGGATGGATGGATAGGAGGATGGACTGACGGATGGATGAATGGTTGGAAGAAGAAGCAATGGAACGAATGCAGCAGTCGGTGATGAATTGGAAAGGACGAAGAAGAACAAAAGGAAGGACGACTCATGGGCTGCGCACACGGACTAACAATGGAGTGACTAACAACATAACAATAGAGATGATTGTGCATCTGTAGAGTCGTTTCCTTGCATTCCTTTGAGATCGCAAGAATTCGTGGATGCTGACGTCATTCGTTGATGTGTTGGTCACGTGATGGATGCATCATGGAGATGACCGAGTCCGAGAAAATCTGAGCTTTATGACTCAGTCCGTGTGATCGGATAGATCATTGGATCATTGATGACGTATGATCAGGGTGGTTGTATTGTATTATACCTGGGACTAATTATATCGATATTTACCTATGTATATATTACAGACAATTACTTTCGCAATAATTATAGACCTGTAGATAAATGATTATAGTCCATATTATATTGTATTCTGTTTGCAATTTTTGTAAAGGCCTATTTCAGAGAAGGAGACTTTCGTGATGGGATAATGTGAGGAGGAATGGGGTAATTGTTTCAGTGGATAACCGGGGGACCGAGTGATGTATGGAGACGTTGGTGAGTGTAATGTTGTGGGTGGGTAAGCCGGTGGATTGGGGGATTAACGGGGACAGAACGCGGTCGACCGAGTGGGTCATTGGAAAGGACTTCGTCAAATATTTAGGACTGCTTTCCATAAAATCCACCAAGCCATGCATGTGGCGGTCAGTGTCCAGGAACCGTGGATGGCCTGGAAAAGAGTGAATAAATCCATCGGAGGATTTGCATAGACGGATTGGATTAATACAGTGGCTGATGGATGGATGAATGGAGTAGATGGGGAAGGAGTAATGGAAGAGCCTGGAGCGAAGAGGAGGAGGAGAAGGGAACGAGAAAGAAAAGATGCATCTAATTACAGAGGGAAGGTGCGGGTTAATTGACGCACGCTCAAACCTATTCGCACACACACATACAGTTACACACACACACACACACACACACACACACGCACGTACACACGCACGCACACACACATACACTTGCATACGCATGCACACGCACGCACACACACACGCACACACACAAACACACACATAAACACACAAACACACACACGAGTGTGTCTAAGTGTGTGTGCATCTGGAAGTGTGTGTTTCAGAACATCCCAGGAGTTTTACTCGAAGCAGCGCTGCATAAATTTACATATAATAAGATAGCATTATTTAAACCATCAGCCTCTCCTTGTCAGAGAGTTTGATTTATAGTTGGCGCTGGAAGTCTGCAGGTTTCTCTTCCCCAAACAGTCTGCAGGACAGCCTATTTAATCCTATTAGACACACGTAGCCCTATAACTAATGTAACTCTCTCTTGTAGGCCTACATTAAACATATATTTATATATATATATGTAACTTATGTTATATATGTATATATCTAGCCTAAGCTTACATATAAAGTGCCTTGAGGTACACAACACCTGTGATTGATAATAAAATTATAGCTGCCTTAATTCGCCATAGATTATTAGCCTCTCATTCATCGTGTGCAGCTCGCAGTATTATACACCGTTAATCCCCGGATGAAAGTCGTTTGCATTTTCGCGCCTGGCGCTGCAGAGGGCGCTATAGCCGTAGCCGTGGCCGCGCATGCGCCGTTGGCCAGCTGAGCGCCAGATGGCCATCGTAATTTCTAGGATCATTGCGTACCACGCGGACGGTCCTTGCGTGGTCCTTGCATGGTCCTGAAGGCACAAAAGATGACTGCAGTAGCGAACAATGGGAACGACGTGTGCATTCGCAGCCGCTCTGCACCATGACCGATCTGTGACTAAATTTTCTCGACGGCTGCTCATGAGCATGTGCATGAGCGTGAGCGTGAGCATGGTCGTCGTTGACTCACTTACCGCAGCCAGAGATTTCCTATATATATATATATATATATATATGTAGGAAAGAAGCTGCGTATATATATATACAAGGACATTATAATTTTATAATTTTATTATATATATAAACAAAATTAGTAGCATATTATAATATATATATATATATATATATATATGCCACGAATTCGTCCGTCCGTCCGTCGCTTCTGGTCGGTTGGTGACGTCGTCGTCGTCGTCGTCGTCGTCGTCGTCTTTGATGCGAGAATGAGCGAATGTAATGCGAAGAGAAAATGCAATTATGGATACGCGTAATGCGTATGCATGGCAGAGATGGTTTCGTGTATCCATGCATCTGCATGTATATATATAATATATATATATATACATTATATATATATATTATATATATATAGACATACAGGCAACGCCCCCTCTCCTCCGTCCTTCCATCCTTCCATTCACCTTGAGGATCAAGAGAGTGACGGGTCGACTATAGGCGTATATATATATACAGGGTGCGCCAAAAAAAAAGACCCCCCTAAGATTTTTGCCAATATCTTGACCAAAAGTAAGAATTTTGTGATGAAATTTTACTGTCTTAAAGACAATTCATATTTACACATGATGGCCAGATTTCATCAAAATATTTCAAACAGAACAAAAATTATGCCACTTTTAGGGAGGTCACCCACCGTTTTTTGACGATTCAAAAACGCGACGCAACAAAAAGTAATAAAAATTCAATCTAATTATTCTGGCCAATATCTTGGCTAAAAGTAAGAATATCAAAATGAAATTTTACAGGCTTAAAGACAATTCATATCTGCATATGATGGTCAGATTTCATCAAAATATTTCCAAAACAACAAAAGTTATACCACTTTTAGTAAGGCCACCCCCCAATTTTTGACAATTCAAAGACGTAACGCAGCAAAAACACGATTTTATTAAGTCTCATCTCAAATAATTATTATAAAATAGCCTTGATATTGACAGATGATCATCATTATTAGTATTTAAAAAAGAAACAGGGTACCAGCGTAGCTGCACGTCACTAAGAAGTCACTTAGCAAGATGACAATCAAATTCTTAAAATTTGAAATAACAAGGAATCTGTCAGATAGTCAACAGGTCCATCAAGAACTCTGCATAGAGACTCAAAATAAGTTTTGGCACGGGTGGTGGGCACATTGAAGACAAGTTGTGAAGCACTACCAAGTTCATTTGACAACAGTTATTTGTGATGAGACTTAAAAATCGCGTTTTTGTCACTTTTTGTTGCGTTTCGTTTTTGAAACGTCAAAAAACGGTGGGTGGTCTCACTAAAAGTGGCATAACCTTTGTTCAGTTTTAAGTATTGTAATGAAATTCGGCCACCATGTGTAGATATGAATTGTCTATAAGACTGTACAATTTCATTTCGATATTTTAATTTTTGGCCAAGATTTTCGCAAAAAACCTTAGAAAAACTGCGTTTCGTTTTTGAAACGTCAAAAAACGGGGGGTGACCTCCCTAAAAGTGGCATAACTTTTGTTCTGTTTGAAATATTTTGATGAAATCTGGCCATCATATGTAAATATAAATTGTCTAAAAGCCTGTAAAATTTCATTCGAAAATTCTTAATTTTGGCCAAGATTTTGGGGAAAAACCTAGCGGGGTCCTTTTTTTTGGCGCACCCTGTATATATACTAGCTGAACCCGGCCACGCGTTGCTGTGGCTGAAAAGAGGCTCCCCCTCCGCCTCCCTCCCCCGCCCCTCCCCTACCCTTCCCCCTACCCCTCGACCTCCACCTCCTCTTCCCCTCCGCTCCCTCCTCACCGTCTTCGTCCCGCTCCCTCCGCTCCTTTCCTCCGTCACGCCGTGAAGGCCGCTTTGGGGAAAGGCCTCCTTTTCCCCTCCCCTTCGACCTCCACCTCCCCTCCCCCTCCGCTCTCTCCCCACCGTCTTCGTCCCGCTCCCTCCGCTCCTTTCCTCCGTCACGCCGTGAAGGCCGCTTTGGGGAAGGCCGCGAATCGCTTATGACGTCACAGGACGCGACATCATTCATGTTTCGTTTGCTGTGTTTGGAGACAGCGTTTAGCAGTGTGGGACGTGTTGAATTCGCAAATGGCGGACGAACGGATTGCAAAGTTCACTTTTTGTGGAAAATAGTTGGTTTTTTCGGGGAAAAAAAATCTTAAGACACGGTGCTATTGGAATGGAAGGTTTTGGTAAATTTTCACAACAATCCGTGCGTAAGTTTTTGCGAAAAATAATTACGAACTATTGGAAAGTTTCATTTTTATTTACATAGATATATTATGTGTGTACGTGTGTGTGTGTGTGTGTTTGTGTGTGCGTGTGACTGTGACTGTGACTGTGAGTGTGTGTGTGCATGCGTGTGTGTGTGTGTGTGTGTGTGTGTGCGTGCGTGCGTGTGTGTGCGTGGGTGTACGTGACGCATCCGTGCATATATTCATGTTAAATAGACTTCATTAGGTCTATATCGATGAATGAGTCTTAACGACGCTCTGTTGTGTTATTCTCAAACTGAGTTACTTGCTGAGTATATTCATTCTGAGAATTAAACGAACTCGTTCAGTCATTCATTCATTTGTTCATTCATTCAATGCGAGGATTTATTTAGCGCCACTTCAGGTTGCTATACTCAGGAGCGCTCTTAACCCATGCAGCCGCGGCTTAAGAGTATACAACTATACATGTAGCCTACATGTACATGTATATGAAATGTCTGTATAGAGTCTATAAACTGTATTTTTCGAACCTTTCCTCACGATCATCCACCCTCTCCTTGCTCCAGCCTTAGAATTTTTCTTCTTATTTCTCTTTTGTTCTCTTCCTCATTCTCTTCCTCTTAGGTATTTGCTCCTCCTCCTCCTCCTCCTCCTCCTCCTCCTCCTTTTCTCTATCATTCCTCTTGTCTCTCCTCATCTTCCTTCATCTCGCAGACTTTTCCCTTGTCTCTCTCTTCATATCCATCTCATCATCATTCCGCCATAGTAACTCGTGATCTTCTTCTTCTTCCTCCTCCTCCTCCTCCTCCTCCTCCTCCTCCTCCTCCTCCTCCTCTTTCTCCTCCTACTCCTACTTTTCCGTCTTCTTTTTCACCTCCTCTTCCTTCTCCTTTTCTTCATATTTTCCCGTACCTCTTCTTATCTTCCTCCTCGTCTTCAACTCTCTGCTCGTCTCTCATCATCTTCGTCCTCCTCCTTCTCCTCCTCTTCAAGATTTTTCTCGTCTCTCCTCATCTTCCTCAACCTCTTCATCTTTCTAAATAGCTCTCCACATCTTCCTACTCCTCCTCCTTCTCCTCCTCTTCATTTTTTTCCATTTCTCCCCCTCCTTCTCCATGTCTACCCTCATCTTATTCCTCCTCCTCCTCCTCCTCCTTCTCCTCTTCCACCTCCTCTTCATCTTTCCCCCATATATCTCTCCTCACCCCTCTTTCCCCCTACATACCCATCGTCTAAACCCGACCGTTCGCTATCGTCCATCTTCCCCGGTCACTCCACGCATCCTCAAGGGACAAGCGACATCCGACTCAACTGGAATCTCAAGACCATCCCAGCCCCCCTTCCCCTTCCATCAGCCGACATCTTCCCTGACGACGACGACGAGGTGACCGGGTACGACGCGCCCCCCACTCCCCTCCCCCATCAATCCACCAACTGGCCCGCCTTCTACCAGTCATCTTGAATAATTTATTTAGCGCCAGTCGACTTTCGATTCGCTGCCAGTACATAACGTCGTTTCATCAAAGAGTCTCTCTGTGTTCCGCTGTTCCGCTGTTCCGCTGTTCCGTGTTTCTATCTCGTGACTTGAAATGCGATTAGCAATTTGGCGCTGGCTGCTGCTGCTGCTGTTGTTGCTGCTGCTGTTGCTTTTATGCCTTCTCGACCCACTTCTTCCTACCATGCAGGCGACGAATCTCAATGGCTGCGTATATAGAGCCATCGACCAATAAAGCACACACACACGCACACACAGACAGACAGACACACACACATACATATGTACATATATATATGCATATATACATAATTATACATACATATTACACACACGCATATACATATTTATGTGTGTATACATGTGTATATATATATATATACGTGCGTGACTGTGTGTGTGTGTTTGTGTATAGCCTACATGTCTGTGTAGCCTATTATATATACGTGTGTGACTGTGTGTGTGTGTGTGTGTTGTGTGTAGGTGTGCGCGTGCGTGCGTGCATGTGTGTATTATATTTTCGTGATATCTGTGCACTTCTATGGACATTAATAATTATAGTCTAAGTCGCCTCATGCATGCATGGTAATTGGGCTGTTTAATAATAAAGAGCAATTGCAGGTGAGTGTGTTCGTGGGTGTGTGCGTGTAAATCGAGTCCAGATTAATTCATTGATTTTTGTCCAATTTCGTTTGATTTGTGTGGAGTGTTGAATGCGTCAAAGTCCACATTGATGCCAATAAATTCTTCAGATCCCGTGCAAGTCTGGTATTACCATGTGCTGATGTGCAGTTATAGATTCGAATGTGGAGCGCAGATAGCCTACTACACATTGGCAGAAGTGCAGATCGAAGGTGTATTATAATAGGCTAATCGTATAGGCCTACTCAAATTGGACTTTGACGCACTTTGTAGCACTGTAGACGTAAGTAGTAGTAGCAGCAATAGTAGGTAGGCTAGTAGTAGTGGTAGTAGAAGTAGTAGTAGTAGTAGTACTAGTAATAATAGTAGTAGTAGGCCTATAGTAGTAGTAGTAGTAATAGTAGTAGTAGTAGTAGTAGTAGTAGTAGTAGTAGTAGTAGTAGTAGTAGTAGTAGTAGTAGTAGTAGTAGTAGTAGTAGTAGACTAGTAGTAGCAGCAGCAGCAGCAGCAGTAGCAGTAGTGGTAGCAGACTAGCAGTAGGTAGTAGTACTATAGCAGCAGCAGCAGCAGCAGCAGCAGCAGAACTGCGAGAAAGTAGCAGATCATTTTGCATAGGCCTATTCGTTGCAGTTCTATTAATAGCCGAACGTCAACATCATTTTCTATGCAATATTGATCAGAGCTCGGTCGGCTTTAATGTTGCGCCAGATGCGAGGTCATAGTTCAAGGGTCAGAAGTCGACTCGCCTCCCCCGTCTGCTATTCGAAAGGCGGTCTATACGATTCTTTTGAACGGGGTAGGGGGTAGAGCCAGAGGGAGGGACGGCTATAAATGACATTAAAGTCGTTAGGGGGTCTCGCAAAACGCCCGGGTCAAACATAAAACGGTCTTCAGGAAGTTTCGGCTTATAATTGGGCACGCTGCCTGAGTAGGGCTCTTTAAGGAGCGCTATATAAATTATGATCGATTGTCTGTATCCAGCAACGCGTAAAGGCCTACTAATCGTTTAAAAAGATGGGGGGGGGGGGGGCTGTGACTCCTATCAAGATCAGAAGCAAAGACCTAGTGTGAGTGTGCAATATCGATTCACGCACGCAACAACTACGCGTTGCTTTTTTTAATGACGTTAACAAGGAATTATTTTTGCTGCAGAAACTTATTAAGAATTTACAGCAAGTTGCTGCTCACAGTATTATTGCAAACTATTGAGTTTCAACCTGATTCCTGTAAATAAACCCGTTTATTTATAATTATAAATATAATTATATATATCTCAATCCACACAACTGTCTCACAGCTCACTTTCAACAGTTACTATTTATTTTGATGATTTCTGTCAGAGTGCTTCTACCTAAAGTGGCTAAGCTCTTATAGATATTGTACCATGCTGGGTTGCTGATCTTTCAAAAATGGGCTAAGTAGTAGGCCTATTTACTCCCATCTTATAAAGGACCACATCACCATCGTCGTGGTATATTTGGGCTTCCTATGAATTACATATGTTTACCAATGCAAACTACATTAGAATTCCATATACCAGAATATTGTTATTGTGCACCAAAAAAATTAATGTGTTGTCTGAAACACGATATTACTGTTCAGCCACATCACCCAGTAGATTCCATAAACCGAAAATATATGTAGGCATATTAACATAACACAACCACGTTCCTACACAGATAACCTCACTAATCAAATTGGGATTCCATAGAGATGCAAGGGCAAACGTCACTTCACTGTAGCCTAATCTGGGATGGGGTACTTTTCGTGTAGATGAAAAATGAACTAATCAAAATCTGATAAAAGTTGATGTTTCACAAACAGACCATAATTATTATACTAAATAAATTAACATGTACGAAATTTAGATCCAAACTTGATGATAATTCATTTTATTCAGTTCTTGCTGACATATCGCAGCGAGTTACAAATAAGAAATGGTATAGAAAATCATGTAATTCAATCAAACGGGTGGAAGTCAGAAAGAGGGCAATGGTCGAGTATGTGTAAAGTACACAAGAAATGTAATTTCTTTCATCCTTAATCGGGAGTTTAAAAAAACTTCAGCCTTGAGCACACGTCCCTTCCCTTATTTGAACCACTCCCTTCCACCCTCCCTGTGCAATGTGTGCATATCTAATACTCAATGGATGACCCTAACTAGATCTCTCACAAACTCTCAGTCCAAGCTTCACCTGCATTTACAATTTGGTAGATTAACTTAAAATAAATGAACAAAAAAATCAAAGACAAGACCTACAAGGAGCACCACTCAACTATTAAAAACGAAATCTAATGGATAAAAAAATCCATTCCAGAGTAGAAATTGTACCAGCTCACCTACACTTTTAACAATGGTTACGGCTGCATTACCCTACGCAACAGTGAAACTCTTTACATTGTGGGGCGCGGTGGTCTAGTGGTGACGTCGTTGCCTTGGAGCCGGAAGGTCCGAGGTTCGAATCCACCTCCCCGCGTAAGGACCTTGGGCAAGTCCTTCACTCACAATTGCTCAGCGCTTCGGCGTGAAACTCCGATGCAGTGTCCGCTCTGCATCGGGAGCGCCTCTGAGTAGGGAGCTTGAAGGGGCGCTATAACAAGTGCACATACATACAAACATTATACTAGATGGCCTACTGTAGTCCTACACAATTTTTGATGCCTGTAATATTTGTGAATGATGTTTTGGTTCTCGAGATCATAGCCACTGATTTAAAACAAGAAAGCTATTACAGAGACAAATATGTGACATTCAATCAGAACTTTCAGAATACAATATCTCCTTAAACACCATACGTCAATCTCAGCAATTCGAGCCTTGAAATAATGACAATTCATAAATAACTGTATTACTGTTATTTGATGCACCGGCTGTAAACTTATGCTTCACTGAAACTAAAACATCCATAAACCATCGGTGACTCATTTGCACGTCAATAACCAACCAGCCACACTGCATTTGCACAATTCGAATCGCGTAGGATCCCACATAAAAACAATCAGTACAATGAGTTGGCATCTTTTCCACTTGACAGACCAACGAAAATCTGCAACGCTAGAAGTCCAATGCCGGCCGTGAACAAAGACTTGACGAGCAGCAGAGTCCACGATCCGAATCCGACGACATGGATCAACAATCTGGATAAAATAAAGCAGAAAATTATGTTATGATCCATGGTATAACAAAACGCCAATATTAGTTTGACCATACTAAATAATAGGTCCTACATCAAGACAAATATAATTTATTCACTGTATGAGGACACCGATAAAAAAACACGAACAACTGCGTCAGCCCAACCACAATTCAGCAAAAGTGCATGGTAGTTCTGGAAAGCATGATGACTAAAAGCAAAGACCTGACTCTGTTAGTCGTACAGCAGAAGGTCTTTTGCTTCAGTTCCATAAATTAGCTTGATGAGTCAACATCTTGAAATAAGCAAATCTTGCAGAACAGGAGAACTTCTAGTAACGCAAAATATCAGCCTCCTCTTCCCAAATCAGCAAGGATCAAGATCAGATGCCGTCCATCCACGCCAGTTTATACAGCAGCACATTTTTAAGTCAAAGAATAGTTTAGCAGCTGAAGTGTAATTAATTCATTTCAAATTGACGATGTAGGCGACTCCAATCAAGTATTGGAGTCCACCTATATGTTAAGTATGCAAAAAATCGCAGTTTTCTGCAACTTTTAATTTTTGTCTGCACAACCCGTGCATGCGTAAAAATAGGATTTTTGCATACGCACATCACCTAAATCCGGTGACCCTCTTCCCCTTGCGTACATAATATATGAACAGCCCCTTAACGCACATATCTGCCACCATGATCAGTTGGATGCAAGTTAGTCCAGCATATGAGAATCACTACAGATGACTAAAGTTCTGGAATGCAAGGACTAAGTAGACCTGGTAAACTCTCGAGCAACCAATAATATGCATGACAAACACACACTGATGAAGACTTTGGGGCACACAGCTCCAAACATCATCTGATATTAGTTCGCTGGTAAAGCTACTCACTCAAATATCAGTGGACGATAGCAGCTCAAGCCAAGCAGAACCATAACAATTGGCAGAGACGTTTTGTTCAGATCCGTTCGACAATAGAGCCAGACGAGTGTCGCAGTCGCTACATGCTGCACCTAAAACACAATTAATCATAATAACAATGAACTCACAGAACAAATAAAACGAGGTCTTTCAACTCACCACTGCACTGGTCAATAATAAAAAATAACAGTAATAACAACTACAGTTTTCGTTTGACAATTGAAACTGAGAAGTATGCAGAAAGATAACATGATATTTAAAGCAGTAGCAGACAATAAGAAGTTTAACATTTTTAAGCAGTGTCTCTTGAGCAGTCAGAAAAAGTGAATATTCATCAAGTTGGCCATTGTCTAGAGTGTGCAGAGTTGAGGGAAGAATTACCCAGGTGATATCTCTATGCTTTCTGGCTGTTTCCAAATTAATCAGCAAATTCTATGTACAAAATTATAATCCTCTTTAGTCAGAACCAACTCTACAACGTGCGTGAGAGACTATAATAAAAGGCAAAGGTAAACATACGAGGCTGATGTTTGATTCCAGGCTCATCTGAATGTACTTCCAGTCAAACTCTATGCCTCTCGCTCCAACCCAGAGTGGTAGAAACCTGTAAAACAACACACAGCAAAAACTCTTTAGTTTTTCCTTAGATAATTTTGTTTTTAACGTATTTCGTACTCGCATCTTTACACGTTTTCATCTGTGTTTGGCTTTTAAAAGGGCTCAACCAGCAGTATACTCGTTCACGGACAATCTGGCTCTCTCTGTCACTCCGTCTGTTTTGCCTCTCTCTCTCTGTTTGTCTCTCTGTCAACAACCTCAGCTGAGCAAAGCCATGTCCAGGATGCAACAACTAACTACGCAATCCAAGGCTTTAACCAAATTTTAGGAAGGAGAATGCTTAGGTCTATCAGATCCTTCTCCGATATTCTGGTCCAAGTTGTTCTAGGTCAACATGAGTATTGAAGCCAGTGGCAACACCAAAACCTCATTAAATAAATGCACTTGATAAATAAATATTGAGTGAACACGACAAACAACTTATCGGTAGCTGATCTATTTAACACTTTAATGATTAGCATCGACTTCCCAATCAATTTATGAACGCACTTGTCGTCAAAATTTTAAACACCGGCCCCGCAAAGAGCAAAGGCTAGTGCCTCCTGCAAATTGGCAACTGCATTGGGACTCTGAGCAATTTCTTTACAAGTGTAAATTTCACAGTGGTCAGCATCAATTGAAAATCCATAAAAATATATCGAAACATAATATTTATTCAGACAGAAATAGTGCTATTTACCCTGTCATGACGAGCTCAGCAAGAGCCCAGCCAACGCCAGCAATCATGAACTTCAGCTGACCTTTGCCAGCTATTTGCGACATGACCAAATAGAGACCAAAGAGATCAGCCAAATCAACGGTTGATTTCAAGAACTCCTAAAAAGCACGAAAGAAAATTCATTCATAAAACCCGAAAAAATATATGCATGTAATTGTAATCCTATAAAGGAATAATGAAATCCTATACGAAACATGTCTCAACCCTTAAACCAAAATACATAAATAATAGATCAAATCAAATCATTTATTGCTCCCACAATAAAACGTCAGAAACAGAAAACAATGTAACACAAGTGATAGTTAACGTAGAAACACATTCGTTAGAGACTTTAGATGCAGATTGGGGAGCAATAGGCACTCCAGAAGGGACAAGTCAATAAACAAGACAAGACAAGAATAATGATACATAAAGCACAAGCTGATGAAATAAATGAGCCTACCCCAATAACATCAAACTGGCCGGATGGTACATCTGAAGCAGGAAAGAACGTTGCAAGGAACATCATCTTGCACAGCTGCGTCACAAGGTACGCGGCACCTGACTGGACACATTTCCAGAAAGCACTGTACTCAGCTCTGTAAGAACAACAAATATTAGCGAATTGTTAAATCAAATTGTGGTTTGGCTTAAGTACTGTCACACATGCGTTAGCTCGTAAATCTAACCTTTATAGTTGTTTTCAATAGTATACAGAAAAGCATTTACTCATTTACATGAATACCTAATGGAGTCTTTAATCAGTGTCACTGTTTGGGTAAACGAGTACCTCGGCTCGGTCGCCGATATGCAGCGAGTAAACAACTATTGGCCGCCCTAGATTTGGGCAGAATAAAGCGGTCTGGGACTCTGACATGGCGAGAATAATATTTAGGAAGAAAGACTACGAGAGAGAAAGGCGGAGCGAACTGATCGTGGAAGTCCATTTAATAGAAGCGGACCTATACAGTAATTTCTACATTCCATTATATCATTCTCAGTACAAAAATGATAATTGTCATATCCCCCGTGCCGAGCACTTAGTCCGGGCCTGATTTACACTGAAACTCTATCGTTCGATCACTGATGTAGTTCTGTGTTGGTCAAATAAAAATGCGATCGCATGTAGTTAACACGATTTTTAGTCCGGCGTGCTAAGGTCAGTGACGTGATCAACTTAAAATCGCGACCTTATCGTACAACCGCAGACGAAAACAACGCTGCTCATAACTTACAGCCCTGAACTTTTGTAAATGATCACGTATGGAACGTATGCGAGGGCTACACAGTTTCCGAAATGAAAAAATGTCATTTTGCAGCTGATCAGTGATCACCAACTCCGAACTTCGACCAACCGGAAGTCAACCTCCCGAGATCTCGCCACATCTGACGAGATTTCACCAAAGCCATGGTTGCTATAGCAACATTTGGGCTTAAAATTTTCTTTTAAGTGACAATAAATTTTAATGGTTCTCGCTGCAGGCCACATCTAGACGATTTCTGGGGATTCTTTCAACTTTATTCTCTTAGCATATTAACCGCGTAATGGCTACTTTTTTCAGCGCAAATCAGGTAACTTCTCATTGTGTGATTCCATTAGGCTATATACATGGACAATGACAATTTCACACATAAGCCCACTCTGCTAATAATGCTCATTTGCTTTCTGTGGCAGTGTGTCTGTCAGATTTTTCATATAGGCCTATACATGAATGACGTTGATAGAATTATTTAGAGCTACAAAAGGAAGGAAGTCTAAATTCGACGCGGCTGATTTGAAACAAACGAGCAGCGTCTTGTTGGGATACGGTAGGCCTACTGTCTCACAAGTAGGCCTAGGCCCACCCGTGTCCTAATATTTTATCCTAAACTGGATGAATAGCGTTGACTTCTTGGTTGTTTTAATGCATCTTATTACTGCTGATCGTCAAATTAAATGATTGGCGCTTGTCTGAAGCCGAGCTGGAACCATCGCCACCTAGCGAATGCGTTGATAACTCTGTAGACATTCAGGGCCTCTAGCGAATGCGCTTATAATTCTGAAGACAATTATCAGAGTCTAGGGCACTCTAGGCCTTCAGTGGAATACTTCTAAAGACGCTGTCCGCTGTCTCTTAGTCCTTAATCCTTAGGCCTATGGTCCTTCTTCGCTTTGTCATGGTTCAGATGAAAAACAAACCCGCTTGTCTTCATCACAGGATTAAGCCGCACACCATCAGAGAGCTCACTGAAGAAATTAATGAACCTACAGCCTACCTGGCTGACAATACAATTTTTCTCAGAATAGGCCTAGGCTATCTGTTGTTGAGCAATGAGCACCCAGGCCTACATACGCCTGTACAAATTACCCATGTATTAACCCTCAGGCTACCAAGCTTTTTTGTAACACTGACTACCAAGGGGGGTGGTTACCACCCCCCTGGATTTTGGGTTTGGTTTGAGATATCATAACTTGTAATACACCTATGGATTCAGCATTCATTTCTGCACAAAACGATATATTTAGGTTTAAAATATATGAAAGCACCCCGAAGTTATGAATGTTTTTACCGTAGACACCCGTCGATTCCACAAAATGTATACTTTCGCATAAGCAAAATATTAGATTCTGTGTGTTTTTAACATAATTTATTTAATTAAAAATAGTTTACATATAATAAAGTCCAATATTCAACTATAAAAACTAGTAATAAGTTAGTTTTAGTTACAATAAAAAGAGAAAAAACATGTAAAACATGCTGAAAAACGTTTACGCAGACTTATCGGTTTGCGTTGTAAAAAACCCAACATTTTCACACATTTAAATTTATTTTGAGCACTTCCGGTCATCAAATGTCAAATTAATTGGTATCAAAAAATAGCCTTAAATGCCCTCTATAGAATGACATAATTTATTTCTCTTAAAAAATAAATCATGAATAATTTTTAATAGGAAAAACAGGAAAATTTTATAAAAATAAAACACCTTTATTTATATTTTAATTTATTTTGAGCACTTCCGGTTGTCCAAAAACAACTCACTGAGCATGGAAATGTAGCCCCACATTCCCTCTACAGAATGGTGTAATTGGTGTCTCTTCATGTCAAAGGACGGATAAGATACAGCCGATAATCTAAGGGGGGTGGTATCCACCCCCCCCCTGGTGCCTCGGGTATATCGGGTATAACTTTTGAATGGTATGGTATATCATCACACATTTTAGCTCAAAATGTGTGCAAATGAATCCTCTACAGCAGCGGTGCGCAACCTGCGGCCGTACGGCCGCATGCGGCCGTGAGAGGAATTATTGGCGGCCGTGAAAGCAAACCTAACTCTAACATACTGGCGGCCGTTTGTAGATAATTTCATAAATATTTTGATTCCATTGTTTTGAAAGTAAGGTTATGTGAAGCAATTAGTTGCATTTGTGTTCTTTATTAGCCTATAATTATACTCTCACTAAGTCTTGTAGCACACACGTACGCGCACGCATAGGCCTACACGCACATAAACGGGTACGCGCACCCACCAACTGCCCGTCGCATGTGCATGCATCTTAGAGGTATCAGCTGCGTATACGTTTCCTCCAGATGTAGCTCAAAGAGCCCGTCAGAGTACTAATGACTCGTATCCAGCCCAGGACAGTCAATCATTGTGTACAATCGTGGACCAAGATTCCTCCCTCCACTAGTGAGTTGAAAGATCTTGATATTATTGTACGAGCAGGGCTGACCGTCAGCTGGCTGCTGCTGGCGGGGGAAGTGACCAATGAAACTTACACCACAGATCATTTTCAAGTATATTAGGTTACAAATGTACAAATGCATCATCTGTATAGAGCAGAATGGAAAACAGGTGGCGTAGAAAGCTGCATGGGGCTCAGACCTTGATCATGCGCTTGTCTGACTGCATGAATAGGTCACCCACTGACTGCGATTAGAAGAGAAGAAATACTAGATTTTCTGTATTCTATCTGTAAAGTGTAAACTTAGTGTAAATCACAGATTGTCAGCTGTTGATTATGATGTCTCTGAAGAGAAAGCGACCATTGGAATTAAGAGGGAATATTTGAATAGAAGAAAAGAAGCTTCAATAAGAAATGAGAAACCGATTTTTTCGTAGTGGAGACAGCTAATAAATTAAATTTTGAGGTGGGTACACGCCGGCCGGAAAAATTCGACTTTTTGGGGCAAAATTTCTGACAACCTGTTTTTATTCATCACAATTTCTGACGACTTTTTATAGTCATCACTTACTTTTCTTATTTTTTGACGCGTGATGCGTTCAAAAGCACTTATTTCCGAGATTTTATAGGCCTACTATTTTCTCCTGAGCTCCTCTCACATATTTATTGAAGCCTTATATCACTCTCAGACACTCTGATCAGAACTGAAAATTTACAACAATTTTGCTTAGATGACAGCTCAAAATGCTGCCATTGCAATGTGGAAATTTTACAAATCAAACCTTCCCCTCTCGGCGTTACGCGCCTCGGCGATATTGTCCGCCAGACGCTCTTTTGCCCCTTTCCAGAAACCTCGATTCCCCCATCCCCCAGATGAGGGGAACTAGATTAAACACTGGCGGCCGTGGTAAGAATGTAAGCCTTTGATGCGGCCGACACTAACGAAAAGGTTGCGCACCCCTGCTCTACAGCTACCTAAAACGTCAAAATTTTATTCCTAACGAAAAAGTTTGATTTGGGAAAAACCTAAGGGGGGGGGGTGGATACCACCCCCCCCTGGTAGCCCGAGGGTTAAGATACTTAGAATATGAATGATTCTATAATAGGCTAACCCTGCTAATTTAGGCCTAACCATCTATAGATTCTAGCACCAGACTATGTATAGACCTAAAGGCCTACGTGGCCAACCCTAACGATTTTTGTCTAGAGAAGAACCTCCCGCAATGGTTCAAGTAATATCCAGTTGAAGACATAACATGTTCTTCTTGGTTCCGGTCCACGTAGGAGTATAGGTCTCTTCTAACGTAACTGTACTCTGCCTGGCTTAAAAGGTGAAACTGAGTCTCAGCCTCTCAGTTCATTCTGTGTGTTGATTTGATTGATTGATTGATTGTTTTTAGTATGAACACGTGTTCTGGCCTCGTCGTCTTGGTAACTACGAGATACCACACTGGTACAAGGAGGTACGTTAGCGACATTACAGTGACGTTACTTTGCGTGACCTGTGTTCTTATATATATATATCCGTCCGCATGTTTGGCTGTCTCTGTCCCTGTCTGCCCGGTTATGTGTGACCCAGCAGCTGGCTGGCTATAGGTGGTTGCTTTAACTCCCTATTACCTTTTGCCTGTTAATCTTACTGCTCATCATTTTGCATGTCTCTTTGCTTGTGTCTGTCTGTCTGTCTGTCTGTCTGTCTGTGTGTCTGTGTGTGTGTGTGTGTGTGTGTGTGTGTGTGTGTGTGTGTGTGTGTGTGTGTGTGTGTGTGTGTGTGTGTGTGTGTGTGTGTGTGTGACGGAGGTCCAAATTATTACTGTTCGCAGTGCAAAGCTACCGCTAGATTGGGCTAGAAGATTACAGCTAATTTGTGCAAATTAGGCTACTACGAATGCTACAGCAGCTGCTGTCGCCTCTAATTGGAGCACACACACACACAGACACGCACGCACGCATACGCACACAAACACACACAAACACAAACACACACACATCACGTGGAACGGATAGGGCTCGTTGATGCTATGCTTACAACTTAAATTAGGCAAATTATTTACAAGAAAAGGCAGGTAAGAGATGTAGGAGGAGAAACAGGAAGAGCTATAGGCTGAAAAGCAGGAAAGGTGGAAGAGGAGGAAGAGTAGAAAGAGACTGCGAACAATGAGTCACATAATCAGCCGCGCGTGTTCTGGTACACTCAGATAAAAAATTATTGCGAATGCCGTTCATTCGTTCAATTTCATAATTCATTTATGTTGTTCGTGTAGGTTATTTTGAGGAGAGGAAACAATTGTATTCTCTGGAGGCAATTGCGCATTTCGCACTCGCGGGCAAATGTCACCTGCAAATATGAAAATAAAATAATAATAATGGAATATTTACGGAAGTCATTCGAAATCCGACTTGATATGGGCCACATATATAGGCCTAGCTTACAAACTCTCTTGGTATTGCATCTTCCACATTAAGACCAACAAAATAATGCCACGGAATATTACTAATACCATGGGTAACATCACCAACTCCACAATCACTACCACGTCTACAACCACGATCATCACTGGCAGGACCACCACCGCCATCACTATTACTACTACTGTTACTGTTGCTGCCGCTGATAGTAGCAACAGCAACAGCAGTAGTAGGCATAGTATAACAGCAGCAGCATGCATTAGCACAACAGTAGCAGTAGTGGTAGCAGTAGTTGTAGTAGTAGGCCTAAGCGTTGCTGTTGCTGTTGCAGTGATAGTACGTATAGCAGTAGCAGTAATAGTAGGCCTAATCTAATTGTAGTTAGCCAAGCTGTTGTGGTAGTAGTTGTAGTAATGGTAGTATAGCCTAGTAGTGGCAGTTGTAACTAGACACGTCGATATCGAAATTTTTTGCCTTAAATCGTGAAAGATGTTTCTGCCTCTCTTTGAAAAAACCCAATCTCTAATAAAAGTAAGTGACAATAAAGATATTCAAGTTTCCTGTAATGCCTCGGTAATCGGTATCCAGTTACCCCCCCCCCCCAGTTTACCCTATAGAAGTATAGACACAGTGATGAGGACCAAACCATGTATAGGCCTACATGTACATTGACGGCAACTGAACTGCAAATCGCATGGTAATGTTATAATGTGATTCCGCATGGTAATGTTATATGCAAATCGCATGGTAATGTTATAATGTGATTCCGCATGGTAATGTTATATGCAAATCGCATGGTAATGTTATACGTGAATCGTCGCAGGTTCATTTATTCATTTCCGATTTATTATTCCTTATTACCGAGTGGATAGATTTAATTGATTGCTCAATATCCTGTGTGTGTTTCGTATATTCGTCACTTGCAGAGACCTCCAGCCCGTCCTGGCTTCACGAGGGTCCTTTCGAATCCCATTGGACACCTGCTGCCCGGTATTCCTCGCAGCTGCAAGAATCCGTGGGCGGACTACGTCGGAACCTGGGACCTGCCAAACAAACTACCAGGTGAACAACTAACCTTATGTGTATACATGTGCATCATAATTTTCACCAGAAAAGTAAGACAATGCAAACAGACATAATGAAGTCTATTTTCCAATTATAAAGTGTATTTCGCAGTAGGCCTATAATGCCCTACGAGAATCAGAGACCTTTGAAGTTTGAAGAATCCAGCTATGCAATTTTGGCAGGTCGCGTCAAGGTCATTGGAGTATTCTAGTAGGCTAGGTCGAAAAAGTCAAATGCACGAAAGATATTAAACATAGCTGTAAAAAACGTTTTTTCGTTTTTTATTCTCTCCCAAAAAACGTCGTTTTTTTATATTATTTTTCCCATCGTTTTTTATCGTTTTTTCTTTTTTCTTTAACTTTATTTATTCATTCACTTTCTGTTATTATTTTCCTTAATTTAATTTTTTTTCTGATATTCCTTATCGAGTGCTAACAGCACAGACGTCGTATGTGCAAAAACCAAAATTCTTCAGGAAATAGAAAAAACGTTTTTGCAAAATGCATGTTCCTTTTTTCATAAAAAGTGAAATAGCCAAAACGTTTATTTTGATTCAGCAAGTGATATTGTCAGTGTCTTTTATGCAGCAGCATAACGAAAAGACTTTAAAATGTAATTAAAGGTCATATACGACATCTGTGCCCAAACGGCGGCGCCCAAACGTCCTGATCCGGTGACCGAATATACTGCACAGATGTCGTAAGTGACAAAAACTACTGCACAAATGTCGTATATGCGGCTGACGTTACTGCACAAATGTCGTATATGTGGCAGATACGACATTTGTGCCCTTCTCATTGCAGATACGACATTCAGTTTCTGAACGATATCTTACTGCATATTCATCGTATGTACATACAACATTTGTGAGGCTGTGAAGAATAATTTTACGCATCGAATACCGTCAAAAAGTGATTTTCTGAAAAAAGTGTAGATACGACGTCTGTGCTGTTGGCACTCGTTATGTTTTCCAGCAACTCTCAAAGATTCAGCCAACTAAAGTCATTATTTCATCATTTAACATCATCATTTAAGAGATAGCCTGCGTGTAGTAGGTTCCTAATCAAGGTTAAAATGCGGTTTTAGGTGTAGCAAAGTCAAATTATTGTCCGTTTCCGTTTTTTATCGGTTTTTGTGGTTTTTTAATTTTTTCGAATAAAACGACGTTTTTCCCGTTTTTTTTATTCCGTTTCCATAGTTTTTTACATCTGTGATATTAAAGATTGCAAAGGATTTTTGACAGGCCATTAGGCATGCAGGTCAAGAAAAAAAGGCAATTGACCTGCCGCGACCTATGGTAGCATCGCAACGGAAAGAATCCATCAGAAAAAGAAAAGCCTTGTGACAACGAGAAGAAACTGTGATCTCAGCCCGACTTAAAGCAGAAAGATCATTCTAAGTTTATTGCAATGGTCAAACAGAAGAACATAGGCACGATTTTTTGCTGTGACAGACCGATACCATCGTAGCATAGAAGGTCATGACGGCCTGATGAGCGGAGAGTAGGCCTTGGCCTATACCACGGTTTCTTGGCTATTTGATTTAACTTAATAATAATCAAAGCCCAGTTGACAGCTGCATGCTATTTTGCAAAGCATTGGGTGATCAACAGGCTATGGGCGGCTGAGCCATACACGATATGCACTTTGTTTTGTCGAAGATAGAATTACCGTACCATATAATAATCATATAATCGGTTCATCCACCGTTCATTGAAAGTCATATACGGTAGCAAAGCAGCCATAATGGAAGAGATCACGTCACTAATAGCAGATCGTTAAGCAAGCAAAGTACACATAGAGCCAAAATAATAGCCATTGTGAATAATTATATGAGCAGGGCATTATCATCCGACGACTTCTCGCATCAGGTATCCATCCATGCATGCACCATGCATAGGCTGTTTACTGTCATGACTGAGGTAAGCAGAGAAACCTAATTATGACAGTATCGTATGTCAGTTCTTTGTACAATGTCATGCACCTTTGTGACCTTTGTATATATGTACATAGGCGCCGAGTTGACTCGAAGAGTGGGGGTGCCCAAAAGAATGTGAAAATATGCGCGCGTGAGCGCGCGAAAAAATTTTGGACCCTTTTTTATAGGAGACTAATTGAAATCACCACTGTTCATATAAGCGGAGGCTTGGTCCTGCATGGTTTTAAGGGACGAACTCACACCCAAAGTATGATTGCCGAGAAGCACAGCGCCGAGCAGAGAAGGGGTTTGGGAACAGACGTGCTCCTCCTGCATTTTCGATTTTTTTTATTGTCACACTGCGATGGTAGAACCTTAGGCTATCATTTTGACGTCATGACATCCTTGTCAAAATTTCCTATTATCTCATTGCATAAAGACATGATTTAAAACTTCAATAAAATAATGTTCTTCCCAATTCAATTTTTTTTGATCATTCGTTGTATTTCATGTACCTAGCCTACTTCTCTAGGAATCCACACAGAAGAAAAGCACAATCTTCGTTTTCATGAGCGTCTCCCTCAATTAGGTCAACAGGCTCAAATTTTGCACAAAAATCAAACAATTAGCCACTGTTTAGGGAGCCAATATTAACACTGTGGAATAGTTTTTCAAATAGTATTTCAAGTAGTTTTGAAAGACAAAACAATAACCCGCTTTTATTATGCTGGGAGGTGACTCTCGAGCACTGAAGAACACTATTGAGCATGTATACAATATAGGCCTAAAGAAACAATGTCATTCAAATCGTCGCCTTCGTCCGTAATAAAAAAAATGACGGAAGCGGATCGAATAAGCAGGATTTCGGGATTTCCTCGTATTCGTTGATCGTCTTGGGACCAATGGAGTTCAAACTACCAGATGGGATAAAACTGGAGTAATTGTAATTTGTAAGGTAAACTAACAGATTTTAAAAAAGTATGCTAAAGATGGAATGATTTTTATCGACAAGCAATCCCAACAGAGAAAAAATATCTTAAAAGTACATCTTGCCGGCTGATTTCTGGTGGTGCCCATGCATAGGAGGGCCTCGCATGGACAATTTCTGGTGGTGCTGAGCACTCACGGGCCTCGCAGAGTCGGCGCCCATGTATATGTAAGCTATATATATATATACACCGTATATAATTAATGTATATATGTGTATAGGCCTATATAGATGGTATAGGGTCTATAACAGGAAAATAATTGCCTATAATAACCTAAGTCACTTCACCGCTGGCAAATGCTGTAGGCCTACATACGATTTCTGTACAGAGCAGCAGAGTTACAAATAATCGCAGCATATCGTAAACCACTGTATTTACGCATAGGTCAATAATTGTATATATATATATATATAATATATATATATATATATATACATACTAAATATATCTGTGAATGCATTAATCGCGATTAAATTTTGAAGATTAATTGATCATTAGACTAACTTTAATCAGTAGGCCTATACCAATCCTATATGCTATAGACCATGATGTAAGAATTAATTCCTACATCATGTGCTAGACCAATGTATAGTTGTTCATTCATTCATTCGGAAATTTATATAGCACCCTTCAAGAAAAACTACACAGAGACTCCAGCGCGCCCCAAAAAACAATTTTAAAATTAGTAAGAAAGGATCCTGGTAGAGTTCCAGGGTGAAGGCGTATAGCTCAAAAGGAATGCCATTCCAGACCACTGGGCCAAAATACAGAAAAGGCTCGATCTTTTGTAATAGGCTACTTATTGTTTCAATGTGAACACTTGCAATGCTCGCAAAGCCAATATCATCTTAAGAGTAGATCTTATTGTAGGACCTATATCTTTTAATAAGAGGTAGGCTTGTACACGTGTCTAATAATAATGCCTGAGCGGTCTGTAGTAATATCCTTCTTTTATTTGTATTGGTTTCTTTGGGGATAAATTTGCTGCGATTGAAAAGCAGCCGTTGTTGGCGATGCGTTGACTATTATTATACTGAGGAGAGTGTCGCAAAGTAAACCGGTGAATAAGACAGAGATCATCATCATCGTTGTCGTCGTCGTTGTCATCATCATCACCACCATTGCCATCATCATCATCATCATCACCACCATTGCCATCATCATCATCATCATCATCATCATCATCATCATCATCATCATCATCATCATCATCATCATCATCATCATCATCATCATCATCATCATCATCATCATCATCATCATCGTCATCGTCGTCGTCGTCGTCGTCATCATCATCATCATCATCATCATCATCACCACCACCACCACCACCACCACCACCACCACCACCACCACGACCACCACCACCACCATCATCATCAGTTTTATGCGCAGTTTTGCTGCCTTCTATTTCATTCGTAATCTTTGTGTGGTTATCAGCCAGTTGCAGAACTTACAATAAATTTGAGCTATTTCTGATTAAATGGTAATTAGTAAATTAGTATAAAATATATTAACTTCGAACAGACCAATAGTAACCGATTGGAATAATTGGAAACAAAAAAGCGGTTAATTAATCTCTGAAACGTCAGCCCTGCTAAAAATGTCTCTAACATACGTCACTTGATATCTAGGGATAGTCGGTCGGGTATCATTTTTTAAAATAGTTTTTACAGCTTCGATCATTCCTGCAATTTCCGTTTCAAAACTCATTTAGGCTATAATATAAAGAAATATTATTTCTTTATATGGACTCTTTTTCATCTATAGGGGCCTAGTTGTCTCATCGTCCAGCATTCTGGGGCACATATTTATATTCTTTCATCGTCACATTGTATTATTATTAGTCGCGTATTCGGGTCTTTATTAGTTCCTCTTTCTTCATATCCCGACCATAGACTACTTTCAAATGATTGCGAGGTATGCAGGCCTAAGTTCTATTCTTCTAAGTCACACGCTGTTACCAATTGCACGTGTATTAAAATTGGAACAAATATAATTAGCCTACATATGGAAGCACGACATAATATGTTACAACATGGCCATAACCATAAAATATTTTATTGAGCCCACGTAACAGTAAAGACATCAAAATATAAGTAGGCCTACAGTAGAAAAAAACGACTAACATCAAGGGACCCATAAGACTAGAATCTTAACATAAGCAAAAAATTATATCAAATACTTTTCCCAGTGTTTAGACATGTCATAATCATTCATGACTGCTGGCTTATTTATGTTGCCCTCTTTCTTTACAAATATCTTGGTGTAAGCCTACTGGTAGAGCTTACTACCGGACATACCAGGGTATACAATTGTTGTAACATAACCTATTCTTTAACTAATGTATTATTATTATTGAATATGTTAACCTACAGGCACATATTGTATTGCATTGTACAATATTTAAAGTATTTTAAACATTCATAAAGAGCACTCTATTTAAACATTTAAAAAGCGCCTTTAATACGATGAATCGTTCAGTGAGCAAGGCCAACGAGAAGAAGCAGGTTTTGAAAAGAGACTGCCATGGAGACAGAAATGTAGAGCGAACAGAAGGAGAAGATCTTTCCAAAGATAAGGGCCAATTATTTAGACAAATGATCGAGACTGAGGCATTGTGGTTCTAGTCCGAGGAACTAAGAGTTCAAGTCTGTCGGATGAACGATCGAAGTGTAAGCTTATAGTTGGAGGAAGCTGATATTTTGGGGTGAGACCCTGCTGAGCCTTTAGCCTTTAATATGTCATATCTTGTATAGGCAGCTAAAAAGTGGCTTGCCATTGTTCTCATCTTTCATTGTATAACAATGCCGCTGCTGCAGGACCAAGGGTCAAAGTTCCGACAGCTCGAAGGTTCGACGTCTGGGATAAGATGAGGAGGGAGGCGGATGAACTGGACACGACGATCAACGGAATGGCGAAGAACGGAAGAAGAAACGCACGGATCGAGGCAAGTACCAGTACCACCACCACCACCACCACCACCACCACCACCACCACCACCACCACCACCACCACCACCACCACCACCACCACCACCACCACCACCACCACCACCACCACCGCCACCGCCGCAGCCACCGCCACCACCCACCACCAGTACCACCATCACCACCACCACCACCAGCACCACCACCACCACCCACCACCAGTACCACCACCATCATCACCACCACCACCACCGCCACCACCGCCGCCGCCGCCGCAGCCACCGCCACGACCACGACCACCACCACCCACCACTAGTACCACCATCACCAATACCACCACCACCTTTACCACCACCACCACAACCACCACCACCACCATCACCACCACACCTCCACCACACCATAATCATCATTTAAATTTACTTTGCGCCTTATAGTTCATTTTCACCAACCTGAGAGACTTTACAGGTGTCTGTTGCTCTAAATCAACTGCTCATAGCACAGATTTCAAAACGATTTGGACCATGGACCAAAATAATAGTCTCTCTAGTCTAGTTGACCCGATTATATTAGAAGCAAAAAATTACTTGAAATTTAGGTAAATTAAATTCTTCATTCTGCTGTCGCGAACCCCGCCTTATTCTTCGCGGACCTATCTTGATCAGCGGGGATCACTGCAGTTAGGAGAACTCTGGCTCATGGGGGATCATTGTCCTTGCTATTATTTCGTCTGAGCTATTCTAGTCTCGAATGTTTCCAATGCTCTTATCAAGATCATCTATTGCACTGCTTTGACAATTCTAGGGTTTCGAGGAGATTGAGCTTCTTCAGAACTAATCAAAACCATCTCAATGCACCAGACAACGGATTGCTGTTCTATATTAGTTTTTAAAGCTCCCTATGTCTGTATGTCTGTCCAATCTTTCTGTCTGTATGTCTGTCCAATCTTTCTGTCTGTCTGTCTGTCCAATCTTTCTATCTGTATGTCTGTCCAATCTTTCTGTCTGTATGTCTGTCCAATATTTCTGTCTGTATGTCTGTCCAATATTTCTGTCTTCTGTATGTCTGTCTTTCTTTCTGTCTGACTTTCTGTCAGTTTTTTGTCTGTCTGTCTTTCTGGCTGTCTTTCTATCTGTCTTTCTGTCTTTCTTTCTTTCTGTCTCTCTCTGTCCATCTCTCTCTTCGTACCTGATGATGCCTCCAGTCTTTCCTTACCTCCCTGTCTCTGTATCTACACATATACGCGTCTGTGCGTCTCCTTACTTAGCTATTGTCATGGCTCATTTTCTTTCTATGATGATGGTGATGTCGTACTTATTGCTGCTGTTGTTGTTAACTTGCTATTGATAATGATCGTGGTGGTAATCGCCATAATTGCTTCGTTAGCATGATCATCATAATCATTATCATCATCGTATCTTGAAAACTGCCAGGAATCGAATGTCATTTTAATTTTGATAATTTATAATGATCTGTTATCATTGCCTTTGTTGACGCTGATTGTGATTGCGATTATGATGGTGATGATGATGACGATGATGATGATGATGACGGTAATGATGATTATGACGATGATGATAATGATGATGGTGGCGGTGATGATGATGGTGATGATGATGATGATGACGAATGGTGATGATGATGATGACGAATGATGATGATAATGATGATGAAGATGATGATTAATGATGACTTGAGTGATGTTACTGTTTCGATCTATATAGCAAATTGGATTCAAAGTGACGAAGCCTTCGAAGCTTGGATCGATGTCCCCCGCTCACGACGATCCCTGCAAGGACGTCATCTCCAAAGTTCCCAAGGAAGACGTCGAGAAATTCGACCTGAACGTCGACGAAGTCCCAGAGCAACCGGAAGTGTCCGCCGCCCAGCAGGCCACTCTCCTTCCCCATCCACCGGAAGAGGACGGTTCTTCACCGACCGGAAGAGCATCTGGAAGGATGGGAAGCACATCTGGTTCTCCAAAGCCATGCGCCGTATGTCCCCGATCAACGTCCAGGCCTGGATCGACGGAGAAGCCGCTGCCTGCCTTCGACGATGAAGGACTGACGGAGGCGCAGAGGGACCTCGTCCGTCGTCAGTGCGATCCGTGTCCACCGGACACCAACCGGACGGACCGCATCTCACCGTGCGACACGAAGGATGGGTCGAACCGGCGACGCTGCGCCGCACACATGGCCATCTTCCACCCGCCCAAGTGCCTCAGTCCCGTCTGCGGCATCCCGGAGGCAGACCAGGCGGACGCTATCACCAACATGTTCTCCGATGACATGTGTCGTCGATCGCCCTTCCCGCGACGCCAGGACCCCATGGTGAAGGTCTGCGGCGCACAGGCCCCGAGCGTCGGTCAACCGTGCCAGGGATTCGCGCCTTGCCTCGTCGACGCACCGGAAGATATCTGTCCCATCGAGCCGTGCCCTCGCATGGGACTCGACTCATGGTGCCACTACCAGGAGACGGCCAAGCGCAGCCCCACGGGGAAGAGGACGCCGCCGACCCCACCCTGCAAGCTGCCTTCCCCTCAGACCGTGTCGACGAATGACGCCCGCGTCCTGAAGGAGTACGAGAGGATCTGCAAGCAAAGGTCGCCCCTGGGGTCCCCCAAGCAGCCGGACGACGTCTGTATGTCGAGGGAGAGACCGTGCAGGTATCCGGATACGACCCTAAAAGAGATTCCCGGAGCCGGTGACCTGTCGCCGTGCCAGAGGTCCGACCACGGATACGTTGACCAACCCGTGTGTCCTCAGAGCTACTCCGAAGAGGACACGGCTCAGTACCTCACTGGACCTATGCTCCTCGAGACGCCCAAGGAGATGTCAAAGTACGGAGATTGTCCAGCATTTATTTAGCGCAACTGTAGACTAACTTCATGGTTTTCTACGACTTCCATGAAGATCGTTTGACTCGTTTTTTCAGCAGTCTCAACTTTATTAATTCATACAGATTTGTTTATTTGTAAATTTTTAAAATTAAATCCATTTATCTATATGTCTGACAAAAAAGGACAACTTTCATATCGTTTTTCTTATATTATTTATGCAAGCCATACAGTGCTAAGCTTAACCCGTGTTTCACCTGTGTTGAAATTTCGTATGCCGCAAACATTGAACATTACCTGATGCTATTATTATTCATAGCAAAAAATCCGTGTTTTATTTAAATTGACATCTATTATTTTACTTCACCGACGTACATGTAGCCTATATTGTAAGCGAGACACACAAGTCATCACTCTTATAGGAAGTAGCGTATAGGCCTACATCTCAGTCTTTAATCAGTTTCTTCTTCGCTTAGCTACCCAGATTTCCCTTGGTCATTACATCCATTGTGCATCCTAGAAACCTTGTGATATATATATATATATATATATAGTGCCCATAATACACGCACTACGTATTGCGTAATATATACAAGAGTCTCTTGATAATAATTATATAGGCCGATGGTTTCGCTGAATCTTCCTATTCATATAAGTCTTTAGCTTTCCAACGAAGCCTCGCAAATTTAGCTAGTTATAGCGAAAGCCTGTGATCCTGTATTTATCCGCTATTACAGGATTCATCGTAATATACATGTATGAGAAGCCCACCAGGTAATGCGTCAGATTATATAGGTGCACAATGCACAATTGTACATGTAGCTTTCGTCTTCTTGTCGTATAAGCTTACTCCATGCACTGAAGTTAATTTTCCATCCAGTTTTCCTCTTTCATCGTCTCTCGCTCCTTCTGTCCTTCACTACAGGGCCTGACTGTCTTCTGCAGTGAGGCGGAGGTAATTCGTGTCATATAATATGCCCATTAGCCTGCTACACATTAACACAGTCGGCGAGTGAAGTCCATTTACATACAAAAAAGACCGCCAGAGGACAATCGTGTAGTCAGAAGAACCTTATGTGTCATATATAAACTACATTACACAAATATAATTATATTAGATGTGTATATGTAGGCCTATATAGACCTAATATGTTATATAATTATAAGTAATTATATCATCATCTAATCTAAAAAAGTCCAATTTGGACCACGGTTGCCAATCAGAACCATATTAAGTATTCATGGGAATCGGCATTGGCAAACAGCCAGAGAAAGCACGAGTCTAGTCTGTGGGATATGATTTAATTTCCATGCATTCAGCCTGAATAAATAATATTACAGGCGGGCATCTGCATTCTGCACGCAGTGTTTAATCTAGACGTCTCTTATGGAAAGTTCCCCTCCCCAGAAACGTGAACCCCCCCCCCCCCCCAAGTAGGTGGACTAAATTAAACACAGGCGACCAAGATAACCGCGTTATTGTGTGACGCTTTAGTAGGTTAATGATCCTATAGTGATGGAGAAATATCACATCCGGCAAGCATTAGCTTAGCCTAAGACTATCTGGCAATCCTGTTCAGTGCTGTCCATCGCCGTGTGAGGCTACACAGACTCTACGAGTCCTGACTGAACCTTTATAGGACTTTGACTTGATTTCCGCAATCAAAGTCCTGCTGTTTTGTCAACATATTTCTATCAGCGACGGCATTGTGAGGGCATTAACGTATAATAGTCTGCGAGTAATTGGCTACCATGACAATTTTCCATTTTAAAACGCCGTGTATGTAAGCGATCATTAGGCTACTGCAGCCTCAATATAGATAGGCCTATTCTGTTATTTCAGCCTCACGATCTTGCACTTATGCGGCATGGATCCCAATTTGACGCATAATTATTATAATTAGCAATATATGCGAAATAACAACTGCACTGAATTCGTGAAAAGCCAGGTGAGTAGTTAGAAATGCAATTGGACCATCAGTAAGCTCTATTATAATAGTGCAGGCATTAGAGTCGCTCTATACTTGAGCAATGTCAGTGACAGCTCCCCTTCTCTGGTCTGTCTGGTCGTTGGGTTTGTGCTAGCCTGAAGAATAATTTCCGTTTGAGGGAAGGGGTCGGCGTACTCCCTATGTGGTATGACATTTCATTTTATTAGTCCGGATCTGTTGTCACCTGAGGGGAAAAACTAGCCCTATATCTCTCTTACTATAATATAGAGTGCGTCGCAGTGCGACTTAAATAACCATGTTGCTAATAAAATATTATACTTCGACCAGGCTAACATGATTCGTATCCGGGCGCCTGCAGGCGATACAATATCAGATTTCCTATATACCAGGTCCCGTTTTTAAAACAGCCTGCAGTCTTAGAATGTTGAAGCTTGCCAAGAAAGGAATGCATTTGCGAAGAAACTCTGGATCTGGTGACAACGAAAAAAGAAGAAAGAATGAATTATACAGAGACCCATGCAGACTAAGCCACTGTTGCCAAACACACATACATGTACACACCCACACACACGCGCACGCACGCACACACGCACGCACGCACACACACACCCACACACACGCACACACACATATACACATCCACACACACGCACACACACACACAGTATAGACAGAGGGAAGAAGTCGGAAAGGTCAGATGAGAACTGCAGTAGTTGGCCACAGACAGAAAGGTTAAACTGATGTTAGAATAGAAAGTTTGGTTCGAGGATGCTTTGTGGACGCTTTCGACAACTCGGTTCTACTGCTAAAGGATCAGCGGTGCGACATTGGTCTTAGATGCATGGTGCTGCAAAAGGGCAGGTGGCATATATAGGAGGGATAATCCATTCGGTAAAGCAGTAAATTTGGAGCGAACAATTCGGAACCGGACAATTCGCACCGGACAATTCGGGCTGAACAATAAATTCTTAGTAGGCTAACCAAAATTCGTGATGGAATTTCCACTTTTAGGTCTATCACCAAAAATGTATTACTATCCAAACTAATAATAATCTGATACCTGACTAGTGGCATAAAAACATGGGCATATATAGACTCTATAGGTATGAAACTTACATTGATCTAAATGAGATGCATATATGCCTATAAGTTGATAATTTACGGCATTTAACTACCAATTTCAGTTTCTTATTTTCAGTTATAGAATAAATTTTAGAAGATCAAACAGCATTTGCGTGGTGCCATATAATTATTTTATACCAATGATAAATAAAAGTTTGATCGCCGCAAGCGTCTCGTAGAAGTGCACGATTTTTATATGCACTTCGAATTGTCCGGGTCCGAATTCTCCGGGTCCGAATCAATGTTCCCTCTAATTTTTTCTAGTCTGTGTGCGCATAAAATTTATTTTGTGCAACAATTTATAAGGAAAGTTACATTTTGTGCACATGTGTGTATTGGTGAATGGTGAGTGACCGAGGAGTTGGCACTTGGCAGTTGGCAGATAATTGTTTCTTATTTGCAGTGTCTTCAACCAACTAGGCCTAGTAGTCGTAGTTATACTAAGTATCTAACTAAGTACACTACAAGTACAACTAACTAGAAAAGGCTGCTTCATATGTCGCATTTGACGATTTAATAAATTTTACATGTAAAAAAGACTACTTTGCTTATTAAAACTAGTATCTTTCAGAGACATTAGTCTATTAGTACATTATGAATAAATCCACTCGTACTCGGTTGAGGGATGGATGTAGCAGACTCAAATGGATGGTCCAACTGTTCAAACAGTCTAAATATATATTTTAGTATATGAATAATGTTGCAACTTGTAACATTCTTCCAGTCGTAAACTCTCCTGCAGTTCTTGCATCACGGCACACCAAACAAACGACACCAACGTCCTCCTCAAAAGAAAAAATTTCACCAAGTGTCAATCGCGACTTACTATGCGATTGTGTTGACTCTGTTTCAACGACCTCGTTCAACCATTCACTTTTAAATGCGGTCGCAGTTCGTTTTCGCTTCAAGGACTGCGACATTGTTTATAAACTAGACCTGAAGCGAGCTCGATTTAATATTTAATAGATGTATTCACAATCTGAACTTCAGAAGTCAGAACTCATAACCACGCGGCTTCGAAGTTGATACGGAAGACCGGAAGTTTGTATTTGCATAGATCTATTAATGAATTCAGAGTCACAGGAAGAATGCGCTGTAGAATAACATGGCGCCATTTGTATTTAGCATTTTAGCATGACATGTCTGAAAATAAAATTATGTGTTATGGAACTGTAAAATGTTTTGTGTGCGCTCCATATTTTTTTCTGTGCGCTCGTCTCATGGCCTGTGTGCGCGCGCACACGCGCACAGCTTAGAGGGAACATTGGTCCGAATTGTCCGTCTCCGAATTGTCCGAACACAAGCAATGGCACGGTATGTTTAGATCTAATAGGTTACCGTTGCGATTTGGTGGGCTTCCAAAAGAGCCAAAATCCCTGCCATAAACATTCCAAATGGTCTACTCAAATCGTATTATCCTGATGGACCCATCATAACAGGCCTACCTTCAGCCAAGGTTGTTTGCATGTCGTTTAAAGTCACTGGGCCTGTGACAGAACTGTTAGTTACCCAAGGGTTCACAAAAGTCTAGCCTATAGCCTCAGAGGAAATGGGACTACATAAGACCGAGCAACAGCAATGCTCTTAGTTGGAATGTTCAAAGCTAATTTAATTCAGAGCTGTTTGACACTCCAGGGATGCATTCGTTCTTTATCGCATTAGGATGTCTAAACCCTTGAAAGAACTGTAATAATAAAATGGTAAAAGGTCGTTTCGTTCCTTTAGCGACAGACAAGGGTTTGCAAGCGACGATTACATCAAACAACCAATAAGAATTTATATAGCGCCGCTTCAAGATCCCTTTCAAGATGAAAGGCTAATATTGTCATCCTACAGCTTCCGGGAGTTAAACCTCTGAGTATTATAAAATCAGCCGATTACATGTTTTTTTATATAAAACTCCGCCACTGCGCGCAACTTGGCAGTGCCAGTCCCAGGTCTGGAGAAAGAGGAGGGAGACATTAATCGTATTTTACCTGACTGAGTGTTGTTAAACAACAACAAACCGGTAATTACGTCGTAATCGTAATCATGTCTAAAACCATGAAACAATATATAAACAATTATATAGCGCCACTTCAAGGTAAACTCCTCAGAGATGTCATTTTGCTGTTGCAAGCAACAGCCTTCTCATGGACATCTGGACGGTAGTGTAAGGGATGCAATGACACTGAGCGATGTTAACACTGGACATTAAGAAAACAAGCGGTGGTAAGTGGTAACAGAGGTTTGAAAACCCAATTGCATATAATTATAATGGAAGTATTGTAGCCTATAGCACAATATTGCGGTACTGGCCAGGTTTGTAAACAGAACTGTGATGGCTGTGGTAGAGTATAGGCAAAGTCGAGGTCGTGCCCTTAAGACCAAGTATTTTGATTTATTTTTATTTGTTTATTTATTTCTCGCACTTGCTATAGCGCCCCTTCAAGATTCCTACTCAGAGGCGCTCCCGACTACAGCGCGGACACTGCATCGGAGTTTCACGCCACGAAGCACACGAACAATTGCAAGTGAAGGACTTTTTCAAGGTACTCACGCGTAGGCGGCTTGAGGTGGATTCGAACTTCGCACCGTCCTGCTATAAGACACCGAACTCACCACTGCACCACCGAGTCCCACGAGCATGATAGCTTAATCTGAAGCACAGTTATATAAATGTTACGAGTTTTAGATTTGAATGCAACGATGTGATAAAGGCCAACGTCCAAGTAAACAACCAAACATGCACAATACAGTCATCATCATCGTCGTCGTTGTCGTCGTCGTTGTCGCTCTAATCATCTTTGCTATACAGTTGCCCTCATTCTAATTGCACCGTGGTCTCTCATTCGGTCTGGACAATGGAAACTGACCAGTCCAATAATACTATAGCTCATTAATCTGTGTCAGTGGCGCTATATAATTAGTTTTTATAGGGCGGAATGACCGGGTCATTTTTCAGCTGGTAACGACCAATAACATGCATGTTTGTGTATATGCAATGTACATGTATGTATGTTGATATCATGCATGCTGGTGTGTCTGCTTCATTTGGGAATATGCAATTATGCATGCATGGTCTGTGTAAACATACGTAAAAGCATAATATAATTAGGCCTATATACATTACAGGGTATACACCGGACCTTCGCTATAATATACATGTACGATACTGGATTTGAGATCCATGCCGGTAGGCTCTACCACTCTACCACGGTAATAATTACAGTGAGGATTGCGTTATACTGAAATGGTAAATTTGAACAAAATTCAATAAGACTGCGTGTAAGTTTAAGTACCCTATCCTTGCATACATAATTATTGCAGTTTAAGGTTGGCTAATGAGATAGCTAGTCAAAAGTTTAGAATGCGACGATGTCACGAAGCTAAGCAGAAAGCAGACGTTTCACAACGCATGCGCTATTGGACTATAATAATGATTTCGGAAAATTTGCGTTCGATTAAAAATTACGTATTGAAATAAACGCGATTTCTAAGAATGAATTCGCATGATTAAGCTTACTTGATTGCCTATTACGCTACCTTTTCGTCAACAGTACTACCGACTATGTCACTAAACGAACAAAGAGAAAACGATGATAAGCTAGCTCTGCCATCTTACTCAGCCTGTTTTTCTTACAGAAATGGGGGGAATCGGGAGCGCTCCTGAGTAGTTGAAATTGAAGGGGCATACATAATTGTTGCAGTTTAAGGTTTGTCTCTGTCTCTGTCTGTCTCTGTCTGTCTGTATGTATGTCTGTATGTATGTTTGTCTGTCTAGTCTTCCTAAGAAATGATGAAATAGGACGTTTTATTGTTCAAAATTCAGTAACAGTAACAGATTATACTATTAGCTACTGGTGCAAGCCGAGTCACATCCAAATTCGCGTTGTATAGACTCGCGCTATATAACAATGGTCCGGTGTACAAATACATGTGCATGCACCTCTGTAATTACGTAATACATGTTCAGGCGTTCCCACATACGTGTAATTATATAGCTCATCGACTAGAGTCTCTATAGACGATAATAATAATAATTATTATTATTATTATTCCTTTCCGTGAAGCATTTCCTTCAGTTACATGGTGGCTCGTGTTGTATGGAGCAACAAAGAACGAGGCGTTTATTATGCCTGCAAAAATGGAAAAGTCGTGTCGAAAGAGAGAGAAAGAGAGAGAGGGAGAGAGACAGAGAGACAGAGAGACAGAGACAGAGAGAGACAGAGAGAGGGAGAGAGACAGAGAGACAGAGAGACAGAGAGAGATAAAGAGAGAGAGAGAGAGAGAGAGAGAGAGAGAGAGAGAGAAAGAGAAAGAGAAAGAGAGAGAGAAAGTGAGACAAAGAGACAGAGACAGACAGAGAGAGAGAGAGATTGAGAGAGAGAGAGAGAGAGAGAGAGAGAGAAAAAGAGAGAGAGAAAGAGAGAGAGAGAGAGAGAGGAGAGAGAGATTGAGAGAGAGAGAGAGAGAGAGATAGAGAGAGAGATAGAGAGAGAGAGATTGAGAGAGAGAGAGAGAGAGAGAGAGAGAGAGAGAGAGAGAGAGAGAGAGAGAGAGAGAGAGAGATTGCAAAGAGAGAGAGAGAGAGAGAGAGAGAGAGAGAGAGAGAGAGAGAGAGAGAGAGAGAGAGAAGATAGAGACAGAGACAGAGATGGAGACAGAGAGACAGACAGAGAGACAGAGAGACAGAGATTAGATATAGACATAATTATATCAGGAAAACAGACACAGTGATCAGTCAGTCCGTGACAGTCCTTCCCAATTAAACACCGTCCTCATCAGAGACTCAGAGTCACGACGTGCCGCGTGTTGCGTCATTTCGTGCCAGTCTTAATAATAACAAAGGGGAAACATATAAACCGCACGACCTGCATACGCAGACTTATAACGACATGCAGACGTACGCTAATGACGGACGACATCTATCCACAGTGTACTGTGTACCACTGTACCATAGTACCACTGTACCACAGTACCACTGCACCACTGCACATACCCATTCCACAGACACGGAGATGTACTTACAGGCGCACGCCGGTGACCGGTCACGAAATGAGTATCCCCCCCAAGAAAAGTTGAAAAAGAAAGTAAGTAAGTTAAGTAAAAGGGTCACTTCAGCGTATGTTTACTTTAACAAATTAACTTCTATTTGCTTTGTTCTGAACAATGACACTAGCATGCATGCATGTTTATTCATACTAGATAATTTTTTTTGCTTGGCTTTTAGTCTTTTTTTAGAACACTTAGCAACATTTATAGCCTAGTCACTAACAACATTTCGGTTGCCATGCTTTGAACATTGCTAATAAATAGGACACTTAAAACAATAATAGTCTCTTCAAATTTTTATTACAGCATAAATTTATCAATTATACGCAATTTTTAAAAATTGGGACAGAATGTTTTATTCTCTGGATTCTCTATACCCGGTGTATAGGCTATTCCATCCCCCGGATAGCTTTTAGGGGGCGGGGGGGATAGAATATCCTCTGACACCAGCATACGTGCAGTCGTGTGCTTAAACTGACAGCCAATGGCGTGAGAGTCATTGATCGAACGGAAAACACGAAAGGCAAACAAATAATACAGATCTATGGCGGACTGCAGATAAAAAACACACCGTTACATAACACACAAAAAGCATCAAAGAGACTCTCGTCAAAGAGACACATGCAGAGAATTATATAAACATCTAAAAACATCAAGACATAGAGACTCGTGTTGAGCCACATGAATAGCATAGTCCATATAATAGATCATATTTATTATATATAGGCCTGTGTATCATAATATTATCCTACATAAACTACTAAACTGCATATACAAATTATACATAATCATAATAATTATAGGCCCATAAGTTGCCATAACTATATACCGCTACACCAATGCGTGGGGTGCGATGGTGCACATGCAGTAGTGGGTTCAGTACCTTGGAGATGGCCGGTAGGTTCCAGGTTCGAATCCACCTCAAGCCGCCGCGTAGGGACCTTGAACAAGTCCGATGCAGTGTCCGCGCTGTAGTCGGGAGCGCCTTTTAAAAATTACGCGCTCTGGCTACTCAGTATTTTTTGGAACACGATATACATGTACGTGTAGGTTTATTCCAGCGTCGGCAAAAAAGTCATTTTCCAGATTTATTAGTAGGCCTAAGTGGCCTATAATCCTGTATAATTATGGCGCACAGTGAACAGCCATACAACAACCTTTATAGGGATAAACTGTTGAGTGGCGACTTGTGAGTCTGATGGAGCATCCCTCCTCATCTGGAATTGGGGAGGGGTGTTCCGGAACGAGGCTCCAGAAACTGCAGCGCATTCTTAAAAATACCTGAAATTGGAAATTCTGAGACGGAATTCCCGAAACTAAACACGTTTTCCGAATTAAAGCAGTTCAAACATTGAATGCGTTGCATGGTTCAAGAATTTATAAATCTGTATTAATTTTTTATACGGAACTATTATCGCTGCGGTCAGCTGCCCGTGGTGACTATCTTGTCCCCTTTTCACGTACAACAGTTGTACTATATAGTACATGTATATGCAGCGAAGAGAATTCTCCGTGGTAGGTCCAGCTTTCTGGAATGGCCTCCCTTCGGCTCTCCGTTCGCTTCCCCGTGACTCTGCTGGATTTTTCTATCGTCTTCTCAGGACTTTTCTTTTGACCAGGCCTGGGTTGGGAGCGCCTCTGAGTAGTGGTCTTGAAGAGGCGCTATAAAGATTTACGCGAATGATTGGTACATGTAGATATTATTATGGTATCAGTGACGGTGCAACAGCAGGGAAAGTCTCGGTGACCACTGCGCGTTTGCACGAAGTTGTTAGTTTTAATCTGGGCTAACCCTAACCCTAACCCTAACCCTAACCCTAACCCTAACCCTAACCCTAACCCTAACTCTAACCCTAACCCTGAATGCATGCAGGCATAAATAAGTATAAACGCAATGTATACGTGTACCTATGGAAAGATGACAGAAAGCGCACAAGTTAGTGTATGTGTGTGCATGCGTGTGCATGTGTGTGTGCGTGTGTGTGTTTCATGCATGACTGAACTTCGTTCTTGGAAAAATTATTTCCGGATCATTTTCCCCACCAGTGCTTACCGTTATCACTCTCCATGTTGTATAGGTCACTCAGTGCATGTCTTCTGTCTTGTATGCGTATACGTACTGTCGTTTGAGGATTGGAATTGATTTGCAATTAGGTCATAACCCGTCTATGCTGAAGAACATTCCAGTGGAACCCCCCATCCCCACAACAGGATGGGCATAATTTGTGGGGAGACGTTGGGGTACACGGTCTCCTTACACGCTCAGACCATGCAGCGTCAATGGGATTACTTTGCCCCTCGTTCATTTCGCACCTAACTACAAGCTAATAACGGGCCATCTCTCTCCAACGGCTTCCACTACAGATTATAATTATATATTATGATATTATGTAGGCATATATATATATATATATTTAGAGTCAGACACACATTATACAGATTGTATATTTATATATATATGATATTATGTATGTATGTATATATATATTTAGAGTAAGACACACACTATACAGATGCGAGTAGAAACACACATACATAGCCTACACACATACAGACACACGCGCTCAGACACACACGCACACACACGCAAACTTGCACACAACAGAATCTTGCACGTGAATACATAAATTACAGTCTTATTTCGAGAACAGAGAAAAGTACTTGAATGAACTGCTTATAGCCTGAACAAACATTTCATTCGGTCGACCGACGTCAGTTTGATTTTGAAGATGCCGATAATAATCGTCATCGTCATCGTCGTCATCGTCGTCGTCTTTAATTTTGCCATTTACGAAGATAATCGATCGATCCGAATACAACAAAATATCGATCTGCTCAGTCTGAAAAAGGCCGCACACTCAAATCGTTGCGTGACAATCTGCAAGTTTTCACGGGCCACCGGTCATAACGAGTCTAGCTAAGTGCACGACTGATTCCCGTAGTCAAGTCACTCATTGCCAAGTGCATTGCTGACATCCGTCGGACCAAAGCGTCGTACATTATTTGCTGGATCAATTTGGTCGGCATGATTCATATGAAGGCCTTTCTGTTGTCCTTTCTGTGGGCCGTAATGTTAGAATTGTTTGCTGCATATATTGCTGTGAATTAGAGTCGGATTCTTTGAAGAAAATCAACAGGTATATAGAGTTCGTTTGAAGTGTAAAACGAACGAAGAGTTAAGTTCAAGTTGAGATGATAATTTCTGTGACAGATGAAAGGGAAAAAGGATAGGACATGACTGTGACAGTGAAGCTACGATACGATATATGCGTCAGTGCGCAGAACATTCGTTTTCAGAAGAAAGAGAAACTGTGAATGAGAGAAAGAGACAGAGAAATAGGAAGAGTGAAAAAGACAAGCACAGACAGAGAAAAACAGAGAGAGAGAGAGAGACAGACAGACAGACAGACAGAAAAATAGACGGAGATAGAGACAGTGAGAGACATATGAAGAGAGAGAGACAGAGACAGAGACAGAGAGACAGAAAGAAAGAAAAGAGACAGCGACAGTGAGATAGAGAGGCAGAGAGACAGAGAGAGAAAGAGGGAAACAGAGAGAAGCAGAGAGAAGCAGAGAGAGACAGTTACAAAGACAGAGATATAGACAGAAGCAAAGACAGAGGCAGCCAGGAAATATACGGTTATTGTTTTAGCATGTGTCCAGTTAGATTGCATGGAAACGTATAAAAACTAATGTTTGTGCAACAGTGCAAGTGTCATTATTTATTGCCTATGTCTGTGTCAGTATCCTATTAATAATACCGAATCCGTATCATGTGTCTCTCTTTCCTTGGTTCCGCTGCTTCATAATACTTTTTATAGATTGAAACCAATGGATAACAGTAGGCCTATACTATTGCATGACTATATTTATTTTGATGCCACCTTACAAGATAAATCGGTTATCCTAACTATATCTCTTCCTATTCGTGAACTGCACCATTTTTGCAACGTCAATTTCAGTGTCTCTTTAGATCAATACATGATTGATTGATTGATTGATCGATATACCAATATACATGTACAGTTGTACACACAGGGAATTGAAAAAAACTACGAAGAACAGAGGCTCACAGTCGGAAGAAAGAAAATTGACATGTCATTATATAACTATTTGTCTCCTTCCAGGATTAATGGAAGCCATAGGAAGAAGATAAAAAGATATATATATATATATATAGATTGAAACTATCTATAAATATATAAATAAATAAATATATATATATACACAGGCAAGACCGACAAGCAGTAACAGACACGGAGAGAAATAGCGACACATAGGCATTGTACTGCACCATTCTTTCAAGACTAGGCAACGGATAAATATTGATGGATAAGGCGAGGAAGAAGAGGCGCAACAGAGCAAAAACAGTTTGACAGACAGACAGACAGACAGATGGACAGACGGACGGACAGACAGACAGACAGATAGACAGACAGAAAGACCGACAGATAGACAAGCCGAACGAGTGATAATCCGATAGGCATAAGACACAAACAGATAGATAGACATACAAACTGACTTACAGACAGACAGACAGACAGACAGACAGGCAGATAGACAGACCGAATGAGTGATAGACATACAAACAGACAGATAGATAGACATACAAACAGACTGACTGGCTTACAGACATATCTAGATGGACAGCTGGACAGATGTATAGACAAGCGTGCAAAGAAATATAAATGCAGAAAGACAGAGAGCTGTAATTAGAAATCTGACGTCGTTTCGCTAAGCTCTTCATCCAGATGTCGTGAGTATGACGACAAACCTTTTTAAATCTTTATTATTTGTCTCTTAATAAAATTCGCATTAATTGGAAATCGCCGACAACAAAAAGGCGCAATCTGTCCGCTGGCCGTCACGCATGGTAAGTGCAATTTAACAGCGGGCGCTATATGAAGATATTTACACCGTTGGATTCGAGCGCTGACTGATCCAGGATTAAGCATTGCTGACGATATCACAATCAACAGGCAGTCGCCAATTAAATGATTTATGAGTTACTGTAAGGCTCGTGTGTTAATTAATTTCTAATTGGAGCAGTTCTTTTGTCGGCTGAACTAAGGCACAGATTAGTTATTTTTACCCAGTTCGTACGAATCATACTTGCTATGTAAATGAAAGCATATTAGGCCTATGTAGGCCATTGTTTATTGTTTAAGCTCTTTTGGGTCTACACGTGTATGTTAAACAATTGCTTGTTTTTCCTATTTCATTTCCGAACAAAAGAAACAAGTATCGATTATTCATGAACTAACATACATTGTATAACAATGCGATCAATTTTATTGTCTTTCTGTCTAAAATACAGATTGAATGCATTATTTTTCTCTAGCAGCGATTTCAAAAAGATCTTGCCCATATGGCTGATCGAAAAACTCAGCTTATGCGGCTTCAAAGCCAACGAATAAAATTATAATAGAATCCATACGATCGTGATAAGCCAACGGAAGAGCATATTCTCATCTCCAGTTTTCTCATCGCTGTTTCCATGTCTGTCCGGAAGTGTGTTTCTCTCCTCTTCGTTCGTTGTCTCTTTCCTTACCAGACTTATCTGTTTGTCAATTAGTCTAGTTGCGTATGTTCATGCTTACCTTTTGTCTGACTGGTTTTTTAAATCTCGTCTTTCCATAATATTATCTCTTCATGATTCTTTTTTCTTTCTGGTTAGATAGAATGGGGAATTTTCTACTGGTGAAGAATGTTAAATGCTTCTTGCTGTGCGCTAAGGAGCTCCATACTGCTGCATGCAATGTCGAATTGTGACCATATAAAACTTTCTCAGAAATCGGGAAATAGGCCTCCACCAGAACGCAATCAGAATAGTAGGTGTCAGCTAATTTAATCAGTGCACGCCGATTGTCGTACAGCGACGTAAGTAGGCCAGGTGCAAATTGCCGCGCGGCGTCTGCACAGGTGATTGTCTGGACAGCACGTGACGTCTAGACGAGCGTACGTTAATTGTACAAGAAGGGAGTGGAAGTGAAAAAGGAGAGTTGCGTGTTGAGAGTCGTTGAGATAGGCTGTAAGAGTTGTTGTTGAGTTGCGATAGAGTAGACTGATGAAGATAGTAGTCGTGTAGTTGTTATGATAACGCAAGTGTAGTCATTGTTGTGTTGTTGCTGATCGTTTTACTTTATATCGGATTTTGGAGTATAATAAGAAGAGTTAAACACGTCGTCGTTGTTGGTTAACAAAACAGTGAAAGACTGTAGATTCTTTAACCTAGCCATTTAGCTAATGAAACAGTTATCTAGGGATAGGCCTACGCTACCACGAACTTATACGAAGAAGCTTCCGAAGAGACTGAAGGTCACACGTAGAGAGAAGAGGGAAAAGACATGTGACATTTGGTGTCGTTGCGGTGAGATAACGATCCAAGTTGCAGGATAACGATCCAAGTTGCAGGAGAACGATCGTAGTTACGAACGGAGGGATTCTATTCAATCAACAGACGTTGTGGAGGAACGGACGCTGTGAATTTATCGAGGAGCCGAGCACACGGGAGAAGCAACGATACATCGAGCATCCGTACGTCAGTGAGAAACGACAACACAACGACTACAAGGTAGAAAAACTTGCTTGTCTATTGAAGTTTGCTTAAAGAATTGAAGTCAGTCAATTGCAAACATTTGAAGAGTAGCCTACTATTTTATCGAGCATCTGTAAAGTAAAGAAGTAAGATGGAGAAACTTACGGAGAAAAAGCAAGCAAATATTAAGAAGATGTCTACTGATAGACTGATAAAACTGCTAATTGAAGCAGATCTAGACGCAGAAGAAGTCGAACAGATGTCGAGGGAAGAATTGATGAGAAATTTAGCCGAGGTTTGGGCTAAGAAAGAAGAAGAAGAAGAAGAAGGTGCTGTCGGAGGCGCTGCGGAGAAGCCAGTGGAGAAGCCTGAGGCACCGATGTCTATGGAGGCGTTGCTGCAATTCATGATAATGAAAGAGGAGCAGCGTAAACAAGAAGAGAAGCAGAAAGAAGAGCAGCGCAGACAAGAGGAGAAAGAGCGTAAACAAGAAGAAAAAGAGAAAGAAGAGCAGCGCAGACAAGAGGAGAAAGAACGTAAGCAAGAAGAGAAAGAATTGCGACAACAAGAGATAGACATGCAGAGGCAGCAGTTCCAGATACAACTAGAACAAATGAGACTCGATCGTGATGAATCAGAACGGAGACGGACGGAGTTAATGATAGAGTACGAAAAAGCAAGAAAAAGCGATGAAGAAATACGAAAGCAGCAGATTGAGGACAAAAAGGCTCGCGAGGAAGAAAAAGAAAAGATGCGTTTACAAGAACTGGAGAGAGCAGAAGAAATTCGTCAGGAAGAATTTCAAGCCGGAAAAGACAGTTTGGAAAAAGCAGAAAGAGAAAGAGAAGAGCAGATGCAGTTAGAACAAAAGAAACTTGCTATCAAGGAGGCTCAACTTAAAGAAATGGCCATTGAAAAAGAAGAACGCAGAAAGCAGTTAGAACTATTACAACAGAAGATAGAACAGGAAGAACTGCGGAGAATCGAAGATCAAGATCGACTGAAGAAGAGAGACGAAGATGATCGTAAGAGCCGAGAAGTGTCAGAACAGATTAGACTCAAAGAAAGTGAGACAATGGTGTCCAAGATTAAGAAGATAGGTGACGCAATGAAGCATGTGTTACCGAAGATGCCGTATGATATGATGGAAGTGCCATTATATTTTGAAACAGTTGAAAATGCATTCAATAGCTTCGCTGTGGAAAAGCAATATTGGGTGAAATTGTTGTTGCCATTGATGACCCCGAGAGCGCGAACGGTATTGAATCGATTGTCATTTGAGAATTTAGATAAATACGATGCAGTGAAAGAGCACTTGTTGAAGGAATTCAAGTTAACAGCTCGTGAGTACAGGTCCAGGTTTGCAGATCCCAAGAAGACAGCCGAAGAAACGTATACGATGTTCACGGCTAGGCTGAAGAACCTGTTGAATTATTATGTCCGAAGTAGACGAGTGGACAAAGACTACGAGAAGCTGTTTGATTTGTTAGTGGCGGATAAGCTGAAAGAATGTTTACCACCAGGTCCACTGCAGTTTGTCTTAGCAAAAGAGGGCACAGAATGCTTGGAAGCTAGTAATGTTGCAGATCTCGCAGATATACATGTAAACAATCGGATTGGTGTGATGTTCCAAGACAAACCGAAATTTGAAGCATGGGACAATAGTCCAAAGCAACCCAAGTGGAACAAGGATAGCAAAGACACCGGAAGCCAAGCCAAGAGTAATGATGCAAAGAAAGATGATTATTCTGGAAAGCAGTGGTCGCAAGATAAGAAAGAGTCAACGTGGGACAGACAAGCCTACAATCGAACTCCGCCGCTGGGACGCCCAACAGAAAGTAATGCATCTTACACGCCGTACAACAAGTGGGAGAACAAGGAGCAAAGAAGTTTTATCAAGAAGCGTTGCCACAATTGCAATTCTGATAAACACCTAATAAAACATTGCCAAGCATCAGGAGCGGCAAATCTGAGGAAGAACTTTAGCAGAAGTGCAGAAAATCTTCGAGTAAACCAGATACAAGTGATAAATGCACCTCCTGGTTGGGAAGAACAATGCAACCAAGAAACAGAAGTAAAGTCAGTGATGAAGTGTACGCCGCAGTTCACCATACTGAAAGAAGCGATAAAGACTACTTCCATTGCAGAAAATTGTCGAGAAACAAAAAGTAAAGAGGAGTGTCAACGCATAAAGAAAATATCGTTGCAGCATGTAAATGTGGAGATACGTGGGACTGATGGGCAGCCTGTGCAAGTCGAGGCGTTGATTGACTCGGGGACCGAGATACCAGTAATCAACGAGGAACTACTGAAAGGAACGACAGTAGAAGAAATCGGCAGAGTTCATTTGCAATGTGTAGCTGGAGAGCCGATTCCAGCTAAGTTGGTGAAAATCGAAGTGCGGATGAGCGGTCGTAACGAAGGAGCAGCTACAGAGGACAGGACAATAAATATCGCGCCATATTTAACTTTAGTGTGTGCCAGCATTTCAGCAGAACTGTGTAAAGAAAATCCAGAAAAGTTCCTGCTACATCCAGAGATAATTGCAGAACTGAAAGAGGTTCCACCAATCAGTATATTGCAAGGAGAGCTACAAGCGAATGTGACTACAAGAGCACAAAGTCGGAGAGCAGAAGTCGAAGACGGAGAAGATGAAACGATAAACGAAAGTTCGCAAGAAGATGACACGGAAAGCGAAGATGAACTCAGCATCCAAGATGACGAAAGAACAACATCTGAGAACAATGAAACTGAAGAAGAGATGGCTGCATGTGAACGAAATGATAGTGAAGATTCCGGAAGCGACGCTGAACTGGAGACAAGTATGAGGGACTTGTTCACAGAGAATTCGAACGATGAAAGACAGCTGGAAGATGCGAAGAAATTCGAGGAGCAGCAGAGAAATGACGAGTCACTGAAATCGTGGTGGAGGATCGCTGAAGACCAAGGATCAGAGTTTATCGTGGTGAATGGATTGCTGTATAAGAAGCATCAAATGCTGGATCAGCTTGTGTATCAGTTGGTGTTACCGAAAGAGAGAAGAATTCAAGTAATGGAATTAGCTCACGAGTCAGTATTTGGCGGACACTTGGGAGAAGAGAAGACACGAGAGAGAATCAAGTTGTCCTTTGTCTGGCCAAAGATGCGTCGAGACGTGGTGAAATTTTGTAAGTCCTGTGAGAAGTGTCAGCTGAAGGCACGAAGTTTGGTGATGGATCGAGTGCCGATTACACCAATTCCAAGGGAAGATGTCCCATTCCGACGGATGACTATGGACGTGGTAGGCCCAATAGAACCGAAGTCAGCAGCTGGGCATAAGTATTGCTTGTGCATAGTGGATTCATGTACAAGATGGCCGACAATCTTCTTGCTGAAGTCATTGACTGCTAAGGCTGTGTGCGAAGCTTTGATGAAGCTTTTCATTGACGTGGGGGTGCCGTCTGTGATCACCAGCGACAGAGGCACGAATTGTACAGCCAGTCTTACAAGAGAATTTTTGAAATTGATGGGATGCTGTCCACGATTCGATTCACCGGGGCATCCAGAGGCAGCCGGATTAGTCGAGAGATGGAACCAGACGTTCAAGAAGATGGTACATCATGTCATTGTGGAAAATCCAAGACAGTGGCATAAAATCATTCCGTTTACCGTATGGGCATTGAGAGAAGTTCCTAACGCAACGACAGGAGTGGCACCATATCTGCTGGTGTATGGAAAAATGCCAAGAGGACCATTAACTATCTTAAAGGAAAGCTGGACCAAAGAAATAAATCTACCGCCAAACATTGGAGTACAACCAGCAAAGTACCTGAAGAACTTAAGAGCAGACATGGAGAAAGCTTTGATATTTGCTGAGAATTGTGCAGAGGAAAAGCAAAAACAATACGCCAGTCAATACAACAAGAGGGCCAAGGATAAAGAATTCGAACCAGGAGAAAACGTCATCGTCCTGTATCCAACGTCAACCAATAAATTGATCTCACGATGGCATGGTCCATGTACAGTGCTACAAAGAAGATCCAAGTATTCGTATCTGGTGGACATGAATGAAAACGGCCGACGAATCGTCCATGCCAACAAAATGAGGAAGTTCATCGCAAGAACATTATCGTGTGGTCTCATCGTGGAAGAGGACGACGAATTCGGATCAGTGGTAGAGCTACCATTGAAAGAAGACCATGCAGAGACGACACAGAAATCGCTGCAATTGGACTATGAACAGATCGGACATCTTACGAGCGAGCAACAGAAACAGCTACTAGATGTACTGAACCGATATGCAGACAGATTTTCGGACAAACCTGGATTATGTACATTGGTAGAACACGAAGTGGTGCTGAGACCAGACTTTCGAGAGAAGGAGTTCACGGCTTATCGAATACCGTTGATATACCGCGCAGAAGTGGACAAACAAATACAAGAGATGCTGAAAGCAAACATCATTCAGCCGTCGTCGAGCAGAATGGCAAGTCCGCTGGTCATCGTCAAGAAGAAGGACGGATCCTTGAGACTCGCGTGCGACTACAGGTACGTGAATTCATATACTGAAAATTGTCGATACCCCATGCCGATCGTCAACGATGTGCTGAGCAAAGTCGGGAAATCCAAGTTTATTTCCGTCTTGGACTGTCGCAGTGCTTACTGGACTTGTCCGGTGAAGAAATCCGACCAATGGAAAACCGCATTCGTTACCCATAATGGACTGTACGAATTTACACGTGTCCCTTTTGGAATGATTAACTCTGGACGGACTTTTGTAAAAGCCATAAACATGATTTTGCAACCGATTGATGCATTTACTGAACCCTATGTTGATGACATTGCAGTCCATTCTGATGATTGGAACATTCATTTGAAACATTTAGAATTGTTTTTGAAACAAATAAGACTGCATAATGTAACTTTGAACTTGAAGAAATGTGTGTTTGGTAAGAGTGAGGTGAAATTCATCGGTCACCTCATTGGTTCAGGGAAGAAGATGATGAATCCAGATAGGATTGACAGTTTGATTAATTTAAAAAACCCTGAAACGAAGAAGCAAGTGAAGCAAATGTTAGGATTCTTTGGTTTCTACAGACAATTTATTTGTAATTTTGCTGAGATTGCTAAACCATTGACAGATTTAACTAGCAAGCAGACACCTGAGAACATTATTTGGACTCAGGACCACCAGAAATCTTTTGATTCTCTTAAAGAAATTGTTTTATCGAATGTTATTCTGTACATGTTCGAGGTTGGCAAACCATTTAATTTGTACTGTGATAGCAGTGATTTTGCTGTGGGGGCTGTGCTGTCACAAGTGGACGATGAGGGGATAGAACGTCCCGTTTCATTTATCAGCCAGAAGCTGACAGATACCCAGAGGAGATGGGCGACGATTGAGAAGGAAGCCTATGCAATCATATGGGCTTTAAACAAATTGAAAGAAATCATTATTGGTTCCAAGATTAATGTGTTCACTGATCATAATCCTTTAGTTTATTTGACTGAGTCAATGTCGAAGTCTGCTAAGTTAGTCAGATGGTCTTTATCATTGCAAAATTTTGACATTCTGTTGAACTATAAGAAAGGAAAGTTGAATGTAGTAGCAGACTGCTTATCGAGATTGTAGTATAAGGTATTTTGTGATTGCATTTAGTATAAGAATTGTTTGTATTTAGTTTAAGCATTATACGTTCGCTAATTTTTAAGATTAATTAGCTCTCTTCAAAAGAAAGGAAGGAGGTAATGTCAGCTAATTTAATCAGTGCACGCCGATTGTCGTACAGCGACGTAAGTAGGCCAGGTGCAAATTGCCGCGCGGCGTCTGCACAGGTGATTGTCTGGACAGCACGTGACGTCTAGACGAGCGTACGTTAATTGTACAAGAAGGGAGTGGAAGTGAAAAAGGAGAGTTGCGTGTTGAGAGTCGTTGAGATAGGCTGTAAGAGTTGTTGTTGAGTTGCGATAGAGTAGACTGATGAAGATAGTAGTCGTGTAGTTGTTATGATAACGCAAGTGTAGTCATTGTTGTGTTGTTGCTGATCGTTTTACTTTATATCGGATTTTGGAGTATAATAAGAAGAGTTAAACACGTCGTCGTTGTTGGTTAACAAAACAGTGAAAGACTGTAGATTCTTTAACCTAGCCATTTAGCTAATGAAACAGTTATCTAGGGATAGGCCTACGCTACCACGAACTTATACGAAGAAGCTTCCGAAGAGACTGAAGGTCACACGTAGAGAGAAGAGGGAAAAGACATGTGACAGTAGGCTATTCAAATCTAACTTCAAAGTCGCAATCCAAGTACGATTGCATTGGTTTTTCACATCCAAGACACTTATTAATACCTGACCGATACAATGATGAGCCTGCTTCTGGAACCCACGTTCGCGTAGACCTACAAGTCTTTTTGCTTGAATTTAATTTAATTTGTTATACATAGAAATAAGTAGGCTACTCTGAGAACTAATGTCGTTTGGCAATAATAATACAGTATAATTATATATTTTCATCTGTGAAACAGCGGTTTGGGGCTCTTATCTATAGTGAGGAAACATTTCAAGTACATGTATACAGGGTGGACCAAAAAAGACCTTCCTCTTGTGTTTTGCCAGTACCTTGGCCAGAAATATGATTGTTAAAATAAAACTTAACAGGCTTAGCGGCAATTCATATTCACGTAGGTCTACAGCAGCCAAATTTCACCAAAACATTTCAAACAGCGCAAAGCCATCACTTTTAGTTAGTGCACTCACTGTTTACGATTTACTTAAAAAACACTAAGTCTTGACAAGTTGATAGGCAAAATGGCCAATCGTATATTAAACACAGTCAAACGCGATGTTTTCAGTTTTTAATGAACCTTCTCCTATATAAAAATATGGGCCTTCACACATCCATGGCTCAAAGTGTGGCTGGAAGTCATGGACGGCGTCCATGCACTTATTTTAAAATCTGAACGCCGTCCTGCCACTTATTGACCAGCGCATGCAGCCCGGAAAGGTATAAGGGGCGTCCAGGCACTTCTTTTGAAAAAGTAAGGGGTGTCCACTGTCCAGGCACCTATACTTTTCCACACTTTAAGCACTACAGGCTTCACATCTCTGTATACAATGCATACGTAAACAATAAAGTAAATATTCTATATAATATATAATTGTAGCCTATATTGACATACATAAAGGAGAAGGCCCAGCGGAGGGAAGAGTGGCGACATTGGACAGCCGAACCTGCCTAGGGGCAGAGAACCAGAAGAAGAGATTGACATACACGTGTGCCTGCTTAAAAAGATACTTCTAATCCCTTCTGGGTTTCCCTAATCCCTTCTGGGTTTCCGGTTGTAACCAACTGTTTGTATATATACTTTGCAAAAATGTTTTTGTTATCTTGGTGCAATAAAATTGATGGTTATGGTTATGGTTATACTGAGCCTTAACAAAGGCGAGTTCGCACTGCTATTCCGTGTCAGCTGCAGGTCAGAAAATCATGTTGCAGGTGTAGCTGATGTATTTGTTTAATCTTTTCTTATTATGTATATATAATAAATATATTCAATCCATATTATATATATAACACATTAGAAGTTACACGCTGACGTAGCATCTGTAATAAAAATAATACTAGGGCTGTAGCATAATAACATAATAACCAAAGGCAATGCTTCAACCGGCGTCACTATTATTATGCTGACAGTGAATAATATTGTGTGTGTGTGTGTGTGTGTGTATTTGCCAATATGATGATGCGTGTCAAATGAGTCCATCAAGCGTGAGCGCTTCTTTCAAAGGACTCGGGGGTTAAATAGCGCTGCTTGCAGGTGCAAAGGAGACAGAGGTCTATACAGTATACAGGGCTCACAGATGTGCAGTGTTTCAGCAGGTCGATGCAAACAATAATGGCTCTATATTAATATATATTATATATCAATGCATATGTATATATTATTTATATATAGGTGTTGATCCACCGTATTTCATTTCTATACGAAGTCGGATATATATATATATAAGTGTTATATATATAAGTGTTATATATATATATTAGGGTGCCACTCAAAATTAAAGTTTGTATTTTGCATTGTCACACCCCCTACATTTGTTACCTTGGTTACTAAAAGCACGGAGACAAATTTTGGGGTCAACCAGAAAATATTTACTGGTAGCTTGACGCGGTTAAAGTTTTTAGCATTGGACAATGTTAAATTCCATGATGTTTCAATGCGTAAGATACACTACTATGAAGGGTGCTCATTATTGCTAAGTTAGTGATGAGCAACCGAGCCCAACACTACTGGTGAGCAACAGTAGGCTCTTTAGTAACCAGAAATGTCTTGCGGTGCATCTCAGCAACTTATAACATAAATTTATTCTGTTTTTCATAGTGACCAAGAACACCATTGAATAAATCAGCGGCATTGTTGACCACCATCAAACTCTCTGCCTATATTTGAGCACTAGCATACTCAGAAATGCTCTCTCAAATGCTAGGGTGAAAGTCTTTAGGGCCAAAAAGTCCTGTGATATTCCAATTGCCACAAGAAACTGCTAAATATGTTGTGACAACCACCGAAGCATTGGTATAGCAACAGGGTCATGTCCATGCAGTATAAACTTACAACGTGCCGAGGAGTTTGTCCATGGGTTTCTTTACTTAGGGCTGTGACTATTGCTTCCTTCAAATCTAGAGGAACCATTGTAACAGAAAAAGTGTGACCAATTAGTATTTCACCTAGATACTACAGATGACTACAGAAGGAATTGATTGCTGAATCGATAACAGTTTAGTTGTGTGTCTGTATGCATCAAACTCATGCAGAAGATTCAAGTCCTTGTGAGGATCAGGTGTGGCACATGCATGTGTGTACAGACACTTAATGTAAACTTAACAATTGACTTGAACTCTGGGAGAGCTGACAATTCACATTTGATGAGATTTATTGAGAGTAAAATAAATATCTTTTTAACCTTGTTTGTGACCTTGCCATCCATCTAGCTCTAGGGTGGACTCCAGGGGCATGGATATGCACATCTCCCTTACTTTATACTCCTTTTAAGAATATCAGTGCCAGGTAAAAGAGCTCATAGTCTTCCTAACAGTCTTGACTGAATATCATTGAGCTGGATCATTTTGCACCAGATCCAAACCACTGCAGTTGCTGTCACCTTTATGCCATTTTCATACCGGTCTGCTTCAAATGCATAATTATACGTGAGTCTCTAAATCTTCTAAATATCTTGATGTTTTGCCTTTGGAGGTCCCATCTGGTGTTGAACACTTTGGCATCGACTAATTTCATGATTTTGGTATACAAACCAAGCTCAGTAGTGTTTTCTTATACACTTTTGTTCAGACAAAACATAGGCATCATCAGGAAGGATTGTATTGCTGGAAGTTGTATGAAATGACATTGACAGTCTTTATTTAGCCCTTTATGGTTTATCCGTGTTATTAGAGCAACATCCAAGAATTGGGAAAGATAAAAAAAATACAAGAAACATTATTATTCTTAGTCATTATGAACATTGAGTCACAGCACAGCCTCTTCTCTGTAAATATAAGCTATTTCCATATGCGATTTTGAAGAAATTATGTTAAGCACTACTATAAACTACTGACGCGCCAAGCTACCTCTAAATAATCTTCTATTTGAATAAAATTTGTATCACATGAGTTTCTTGCCATAGAAAACATTTTTAGGGGGTGTGCAACTGGATCAGGCAAAATTATATTTTGACCATGCATTTGGTTGGCACCCTAATATATATATATATATATAATATATATATATATGAGTGGAATGAAGCTCATCTGCTGATGATGTCGGGTGCAATGCATGAATGAGTACCGGTACTAGATTGATATGCACGGATATGTACTGAAACAATGTTATCACGAATGATGATGCATGGATGTGGTGAGAGTGGTGCAGTAGGTATAGCAATGGTGATGAAAATAATGGTGATTATGAATTAAGGAAGACTTAGTGTTAGTCGTAACAGGGATCATGGTTGCAATGAGTGTTGGTGGTGATTCATTCATTCATTCCGAAAACTTATATAGGGCCTCTTCAGGGAGTCTACTCAGAGGCGTGATGGTGTTGTTGTTGTTGTTGGTAGTGGTAATGATGAAATGGTGGTGGTGGTGATGGTGGTGGTGGTAGTGGTGGTTATGGTAATGGCTGTATATATTGAAGGTGGTGGCAAAATGATGAGATGGTAGCAGTATAGTTATGGTAATGGCAGTACAGAGTTGGTGGTGGTGGTGATGGTAATGATGAGATGTTATGGTGTTGTGGTGATATATTTGTGGGGGTTGGTGATGGTGACTATGGTGACGATGATGATGATGATGATGATGATGATGATGATGATGATGATGATGATGGTGGTGGTGGTGGTGGTGGTGGTGGTGGTGGTGCTGGTGGTGGTGGTGGTAATGATGGAGGAGTCGGTTGTGCTTATTAAAGCGGCAATAACGATGTTGATGACGAACAGGTATACGTACATCGAATATTATCTCCGCTCTTGTCACGACACAATAATTATATGCATGCACGCGTCATCAGGAGGAACACACCCATATACCTGCATGACTGTTTGCGTAAGTCTGCCTGTATGTCTCTTTGTACATGTATATACGTGTCCGTGGTTTGTGTGGGTGAGTCCATAGATCTATGTTTTTTTGCTTTTGCCTTAGTGAAAGTGTTTTTATCTGTGTGCTATAGAGGAATTGAGGATGCGTGCTTATGTGTTGCATGCGTTCTTGGCTTTGCTCATTATAAGTTAAAGTCCCACCTGTATAAAAATTCTATATCCGTCTAATATCCATTTCCAAACTTCGGAGATCTAATCCCCACCCGTAACGAAACCCGGCTTTTGCGTTGTTTGGCTTCTCTATCTGCAGGATCATGATCTTCTTCGACTGAGATCTCTGGGCAACATATCTGACAGGATGTATCATCGCTCGTGAATAAGCTAATGCCCTGCGTTTGGGTTTAGACTAATACGCTTTAGACATGTGGAGTCTATACGACAACGATTATGGACTGTATAGGCCATCTGTTAAGATATCACTCAGCGAGGCTTTTAGCTAATCCCGCTTTGAGCCTTCGGCCTTGATAAGACAATAAACGTTAGTTAATATTTTGCATTGGGATTTGGGAATTAACCATGCAGCAGTCACCTCATGCAGGAGGTTCTGACAGACTGCAGTTGGTGTCTGGTGATCTAGGAGCCATTTAAGGAATTTCTCGCACTCGGTCGGAGACTGCCAGAATGCTCACCTGCTGTGTATTTTTATGCATCTCCTGAAACCAGAAGACGCATAATAATATGCCGCACCCTCATGCATCTGAAATCAGACTTGTTCCAGTTAGAGGTTTGAAGGACCTCAACCATTTGGCGAGACTGTCGATAGGGACCCTATAGTTTCTGAACGGAGACTACGGAGTAACTAGTATGCAGCCGACTATTGGTCACTGCGGAGTTCAATTAGATGTGGCATCATCTTATAACAGTATAACATACAGGTGGACCAGTAGAAATGCCCACTCTGTACAGGGTGGGCCATAAAAAAGTAACCCCCTAAGGTTTTTGCCCATATCTTGGCCAGAAGTAAGAATTTAGAAATAAAATTTTACAGTCTTAAAGACAATTAATATTTACACATGATGGCCAGATTTCATTAAAATATTTCAAACAGAACAAAAGTTATATCAGTTTTAGTGAGGCCACCCACCGTTTTTTGACGATTCAAAAACGACACGCAACAAAAAGTAACAAAAATCTATTCAATTATTCTGGTCAATATCTTGGTCAGAAGTAGGAATATCAAAATTAAATTTTACACGCTTAACGACAATTCATCTCTACACATGATGGTCAGATCTCATCAAAATATTTCAAACAGAATAAAAGTTATAGTACTTTTAGTGAGACCACCCACCGTTTTTTGACGATTCAGAAGGGTAACCCATCAAAATGTAGAAAAAACACAATTTTATTAAGTTTCATATCAAATAATTATTATAAAATAGCCTTGATATTGCCAGAAGATCACTATTATCACTATTTTAAACAGCAACATGGCACCAGCGTAGCTGCACGTCACTGAGAAGTCACTTAGCAAGATGACAATCAAATTGGTAAAAAAGGAATCTGTCAGATTAATCAACAGGTCCATCAAGAACTTTGCAAATTTGCAAAGAGACTCAAAAGAAGTTTTGGCACTGGTGGTGGGCACATTGAACACAAGTTGTGAAGTACTATCAAGTTCATTTGACAACAGTTATTTTAGATGAGACTTAATAAATCGACTTTTTGTTACGTTTCGTTTTTGAATCGTCAAAAACGGAGGGTGGCCTCACTAAAAGGTATATAACTTTTGTTGTGTTTGAAATATTTTGATGAAATCTGGCCATCATGTGTAAATATGAATTGTCTTTAAACCTGTAAAATTTAATTTTGAAATTCTTACTTCTGGCCATGATATTAGCAAAAAACCTAATTTTTTGGCGTTTCGTTTTTGAATCGTCAAAAAACGAGGGGTGGTCTCACTAAAAGTGATATAACTTTAGTTCTGTTTTAAATATTTTGATGAAATCTGGCCATCGTGTGTAAATATGAATTTTCTTTATGCCTGTAAAATTTCATTTCGGAATTCTTACTTCTGGCCAAGATATGGTCAAAAAACCTTAGGGGGTTACTTTTTTATGGCCCACCCTGTATAGTTCAAAAATCCGGTCTGGTTTTCCATCGTAATCCGGGTTTGGCTGCAGCCTTTAGAAACTGACTGTCGAAGTTATTGCAATTTTGTCGTTTGACGAAAGTATATAAGCCGAGAGGCAATTAGCTTATTACATGCATCATTCAGAGTTGTAAGTCTTTTGGTAAATCAGACAAAAGAGATCTGATGCGTGTTAAGGCAAGTCAAGGTTGACCGAGTTTGGGCTCGGTGCGCAGCTGAGTTATTTCCCTGCATTTAAATGAGCTAAATAAATGCTCTAAACAGTGCTCAAAGTGTAAAAGAATAAGTACTTGGACGCCCCGTATACCTTTCCAGGCTGTGCGGGCCTAAAACGTGACAGGACGGCATTCAGATTTGAAAATAAGTTCCTGGACCCCGTCTATGACCGTCCAGTCACTCCTCAGGCTATGGCTTTATATGAATTACTGAATGAATGACTGAATGAATAAATTACAAGGCATATGCTCGTTTTGAACCTTTTATATTGAATTAAAAATTACGAAGAGAAGTGGCGTGCTTAGCCTATATCGCAGAAGAATGCGAATTCACTCAGATAATAAAAAAAATCCCTATAGAACAATCTGATGCCAAGAAATTGCAATTTGTTGCAATTTCAGTAGTTTAAATAACCAACCGTCGGTCTATATTTAAAATTGAGAATCGTTTCAGTTCCGAATGTAACTTATAATAGCTTCATCGGCGCATTACGGATTTAGGGTATACGCCCGATTTACGGTACCGTATAGTCGAGTGGTAGGCTAAATCTGAGTAAATATGGATATCCACGGATCAATATAAAATATATACTGCAAACATCAAACGCAGTATATGCTGTAAGTCACAGTCCGAGCCCGTGTACCTTCACCAGCAATCGTCGGCTTGGGCTAGCTATTAAAGGCGGGTTTCCACCGCCAGTTTTGGGCTTTTCGTCGTCGTCATGGAAACATACCGGGTCTGTTCGCCAACGTCTGCAGCCGGCTTCTTACCGAGACAGAACATCTCCCTAAAAGTGGCGCGAAACTGTCGACTCATACTGCAGTAGATGAAGAAATTTATGGGGTAGCTGAGGAGGATGAATAGGTTGATGAACCAGGTGGCGATCTGACCGCTCGATTTGGTTATAAGCGACAGGTCGAACGTGTTCTGAACGATCAGGATGATGAGGAGGATGGCGAGGGGGAATTCCACGAGCAGGAAAACCCCGACGACATGGACAAGCATCAGCGTCGTGCAGTTACTCTCCGCCAGGCGGCGGCACTCCGACCGACGGTTCTGCTTGAGTAGCTGTTCCCTCCGTCGACTCGCCGTCTTCATCGCATCGATGAGCAGCACGTTGAGCACGACGAGCGACGTGCAGGGAACCAGATGAATGAAGATGACACGGAACCAGTAGTAGACGTTGAAGTAGGCGTTCACGTTCGCCTGCACGAACGTTGCCAACTCCGTCACGCATCCGGTGACCACTCGTTCCGGATCGGTGAGCGACGGTACCTCGACGGCGACGTAGCGCATCTCAACGAAGCGTGACGCCTGCGAGACGAACGCTGCCACGTAGACGCCGAATATGACCTTGACGAAGTTCGGTATGGTGCAGAGCTCGCGGGCTTTGAGTGCGTGGCAGACGTAGATGTAGCGTTGAATGGCCAGCGTCACGGTCAGCCAGATGGATGCGGTATGGAACACGGTCGGTAAATACTCGGTGAGGCAGTAGTAGGCGAAGCACCAGCCGTGCGGGACGTAGTCGCGGTAGTTGCCCAGCGTGTAGAAGTAGACGAAGCACGGCATCGGCCATACGCCCGTCAGCATGTCCGAGGTTGCTATGGCGACTAGTAGGACATTCGTCGGCGTACGCATCTTGCTCTGCAGAAGGACGAGGCAGACGAGCGTGTTCGTGACGAGCGTGATGAGCACGAGCACCGGTGATGAGTAGCCGTTGAGTGGAACAAGGAAGGGGCTCTGTTCGAGGAGGAATAGCGGGAGTTTGGACACGGTGAGGTTCCACGTTGGTTGCTCGTACGTGTCGTTCAGGGTGTAGTCCGTCTGGTAGAACGCCGCAGGACCTGCAGTGTCCATCTCCGGTATAGGGTCGGCCATGATTATTTATTGTCTCAGAAAGTGTCCGTGCTTACTAGGTGTGGAATTCCGTTCAAGTTAGTCTGCAGAAGTCTAAGATCAGCCAACTGTGACTTCCTGACAGTGGCTGACAATATTATTATGGTCGTCGGTTTCTTATAAAGTAAAATGATCCGAATGATTCGGTAGCCTACGTCAGCGCTCGTGAATAAGCTGGTGTCCTGCGCTTGGCTTTCGAGTGGCGCTTACATGTACGTCTCTGGTGCAGGTCGATTTCGTCTTCTTCTTAACTGGACAACTGTCACGAAAGAAGCAAGAAATAGCATATTTTAAAATAAATTGATGATGAATGAAGTTTTAGGTGGTCGGATTGTATTTAGAATCATCCTGAGAGATCTGAGGTACCTCGGGTAAATAATGATGACGATGATAATGATGCTGATGCTGATGATGTTACTGATGATGATGATGATGATGATAATGATGATGATGATGATTAAATAATAATAATAATAATAATAATAATAATAACATTTTTAATTTTAGTAATTAGGGTGTAAGTCCCTGAGGGATAATATATGTACCTCGGGGCAGAAAAAAACTAATAATAACAGCAAAAACAACAACAGCAATAATTATAACAGTGCATGATGATGATGATGATGATCCCATGGAATCATATTAATTTAACCTCTGGAAAACTAATAATAATAGCTAGCGCCTCTCGCTGACGATTCAGTGCCTCAACTGTGTGGCCATTATAGGGATACATTTTCCAACTTTGCACTTGACGAATAGGGTCCATTCCAGGCATAATCTGCTTTTACAGTTGATGTTGATGTCCATGAGAAATAATCATGTTTACCTTGCACGGGGCAAAATAAACCAACAACAATAATAGTTGGAGCGGTGGTTAAATTGCATTGTATTCAAAGATTTGTAGAGCATCTGCCACATGCAATGCACGTCATTTAGAGGCACTCGCAATGAAAACATCCTCGAGAATGAAGGGAATTTTGAGGCAAGGAAATATGCAACAAGACCTACGGTGACATAATGGTGCGAACCAAAAAAATGAGACGATTGTGCAAGCCAAAGCAGAAGACGTCGCTTGGACCCATGCAGTGGCAGGGTCGTTCTCACACGAGGAACGAAAATGTCAAAGTGACAATCATAGGAGCGGAGGGGGGGGGGGGCGAGGTGGTTTTGCAAGTTGCTGTAATACAACTGAAAAAATACCACTGTAGCAACAATACTGACTACTACCACTACTGCTACTGTATACTGTCGACACTTTAAAGACGAGACTCGAGACAAAATTATTTCAAGAGCATATACTTATAGTTGAACTCCGTCACTGGCCGCACTCTCATGCCAGTGCCAGTCCCAAACCTGGATAAAGGAGGAGGGCGACGCTAATGGTCTTTGTTACCACACAGTATCGTTAAGCTGCAACTACTACTACTATTACTACTACTACTACTACTACTGCTACTACTACTACTACTACTACTACTACTACTGCTACTACTACAACTCCTCCTCCTACTACTACTACTACTACTACTGCTACTACTACTACTACTACTACTACTACTACTACTACTACTACTACTACTACTACTATTACTACTACTACTACTACTACTACTACTACTACTACTACTACTACTACTACTACTACTACTACTACTACTACTACTACTACTGCTGCTGCTGCTGCTGCTGCTGCTACTGCTACTGCTTCTGCTGCTGCTGCTACTGCTACTGGTACTGTTGCTACTACTGCTACTGCTACTGCTACTGCTTAGTTGGTTACTCTGACTAAGTCGATGAGATTTGTTAAGAAGGGGTTGCTGATGACCTTTTAAATTGTAACACGCGTTATATTGCTACAGATGATTGCCACAGTGCCAGACACTTTGAGTCACAAAACGATTCTTCGGTGACAGGGCAATTACCCCCACGGACATTTACCCCCGGACAATTACCCTCTAGGACAATTACCCCCGGACAATTACCCCTAGGACAATTACCCCAACAATTACCCCCAGACAATTAAACCCTAGGACAATTACCCCTGGACAATTACCCCCTTACTGAGTGTATCTATGACGACAGTGTAAAGAAATATGTATGTATCTATGTATATGTGCATGTATGTATGCATGCATGTATTGTATGTACATATGTATGTGTGTATGTAAGTTACTTTGTGCACATGTATTGTATGTATTTATGTATATTATATTTGTGAGTCTATACTTGTAATTGTCCTTGGGGTAATAATTGTCCGCCGGGTAATTGTCCTAGAACCTGACTCTTCATATATCAACCACCATTATTGAGGCATTATAGTTAATTGAAATGTAGCAGTTACGCTCATATATACGCTGTAGGCATATATATTATATAAGTATCAAATATGAACGACAACATGTAGATGAGAAAATTCATGATCAAAATATTTAAGTAGTTATAATACGGTTGCTTTTAACTTAAGATGCATGCTCCAACGTCTTTCTGGGAAACGCGTGATTCGCCTTGAGACACTGCAGCATGCTTTTAAAAGCAACACTAGTATCCCTAGGAGACAGACAGGAGGCATAATAGCCTCATGTTTGTATGTGCACTTGTTATAGCGCCCCTTCAAGCTCTCTCAACTCAGAGGCGCTCCCGATAGCAGAGCGGACACTGCATCGGAGTTTCACGCTGAAGCGCTGAGCAATTGTGCACAGTGAAGGACTTGCCCAAGGTCCTTACGCGGCGAGGTGGATTCGAACCTCGAACCCTCCGGCTCAAAGACAACGACGCCACCACTACACCACCGCGCCCCACGATTCGCCCTGAGACACTGCAGCATGCTTTTAAAAGCAACACTAGATCCCTAGTAGACAGACATGAAGTATAATAGCCTCATGATCTGATCCAAGGCCGAAACCTGATCTTTTATAATTATATTATGGTCATGTCTGTAATCTGTTTTAGATGAACCAGAGGGATCATCACCACATAATCTTCTTTTCCATCACCACATATAATGTAATATGTTGACAAATGATCTTGAAAGACCTCAGCCGTGCTGGGATTGACCGTCGTGATATGATGATGCGTTGCTAAGTAGGTTTTTGCGTGTCTGCTATATCGGTCAACAGAAATATATATATATAATTATATATATGTATATGTATATTTTATATGTATATCTCGGCTAATGCATGGCTATTGACAGAATGCAATTAGGCTTAATAACGGACAGACAACATGCCATTATATAAACACTTCTTCTACATCTATTATTATAAATATTCATAGGATGAAAAATTATAAACTCATTATTGATTCTTAATTGATCATTATAAACTATATATATAATATATATATAGATCAACGAAATAAGATGCTGGAGAGCTGCAACACTGTGCTGTAAATCTTTTCGCATGCATATTGCATAAGCATACTGTCCTTTGGCGTCATGCTGACGGACGGCTGTAGATTTCTAGTATATATAGTCTGCATAGTATATATATATATGTGGTGTGTGTACGTGTGTGTGGGGTGTAGGTGTGTGTGTATGTGTGCATGCGTTTGTGTGTTGAGTGTGTGTGTGTGTGTGTTTGTGTAGCTAAATTCGTACTATATACAGATTCAGCAAAAGCGGAAAGACGAAGATATACTCCTCGATATGAAGAACTCTATCGTTGCCATCAGATTCGTTTTTGGTTGCTATCGTCAGAATGCATTATTCATTCTTTGGACAGATTTTTTGTATTTTTTATTTCTATAAGATTCAATCCGTTGTATCATGACGTTCATTGAACTTAAGATATATATATATATCTAAAGATAGAAGAAGACACGTCATGATTGATATTCTGCATTCGAAATGATTGATTTAATTTTTTTATATTCTAGACGAGTAGACTTAAAAACTCATTTTGTAATTTAGATAATTACATTCTCTCCCAAATTGAAACGAATAATAGAGTTGTCTCTTCCCCCCGGTAGAGCGACTTGTTTATGGCAGACCACGTATATACTATATAGTCCTGTATCTTATTCCCTGAGTTATAGGCCTACCCTAGCGTCGATTTTTAGAGACCTAAATTATGGTGATATTTTAAGTAATCAAAGACATTTTTCATTTGTTCTATTGCTGTTTTTAGTTGATGAAAAATTGACGATGGTCGTATCTTTATAAGTCATATTCCAACAGCATGCATGGCAAAGCTGCTGAATATATACACTTGCCATGTTATCACATTGACTGCTGATAATACTCAAAGGATAATCCTTACCAGCAGATACATGTATATCTTCGTGGAGCATATTAATTATATGCCACACTTGCGTATGAGCAACGAGTAGATCTATATGTAGGCCTATACATTATGGCGAGCAGTCGTACCTTGCAAAACCTCTTCAATAAACACGGTCTTTGGCCAGTGTAGAACTGCCAGCCATAACGTACTTAGAACGTCCTCCGCGACATCCACGAGACATGATCGACTTCAAATGCTGGCCACAGATGCATCCATGAACCTCCGACAGAATTTCCTTAATTAAGACCAACAAATGTCTAGTCATCAATGTGGATTTCCCGTCATGCAGTTCACCCGGCGCCAACGTACACAATGGGCGTTAAGTCGTAAAGGCCTATTATAATAGAACGCAAATATAAATGAAGGCATACACGTTTTTGTGCAGCGATTGCATAATATTTCCGCCTTCTATCGTATTCATTTTCAATGAATTAATCGGGCATAGGGTCTTTCTTCTCCTCCGCTGCCTATTTTGAATGGTCTGAAGGCGCATAATGCACGTCTATTTACGACGTTCCTCTGTAATAAATGATTTTGTTGTAATGAATGAAATACACTTGCATTGTATCATACACCAGTAGGTTAATGCTTGTGCCTATATACAAAATTAGCTTTATGAAAACGCGACTTCACATGCAGCCCAGAGATCAGTTTATTATCATAAAGTGCATGTTATGGATTGAAAATGTACATAATGAATGCATGGAATGTAGACAGGGCCGTAGCAACAAATGAACGTGGCCCCCTCCAAGCATAGGTCTAATGTCCGAAATTTCTGATGACCTTTTTAGTCATCCGGCCAAAATGTCGGGAAAATTTAATCAGTGGATGACTTTTTTAGCCAAAATCTCGGGAAAATTTTATATTCGCCGTCTGAAAAAGTTGATGACCTTTTTGGGCCAAAATCTCGAGAAAATTTCATATTCGCCGTCCAAAAAATTTGATGACCTTTTAAAATTTATTTGTAGTAATTTCATTCATTTTTTGGCACTTTTAGGGGCCCCTTCTTTGCCGGGGGTCCCCTTCGGTCGGAGGGTACGGAGGGCGGTCGCTACGCCTCTGAATGTAGACTATAGGCCTACATAATACATTGTCATGATGTAGGCGTTGCTGGCTGTTCACGTACATGTAACATATATAATAAGTGAACATTTGTCAAGCACACATGCTACTTCAAGTAGAGACTCGGCTGCAGGTGTAGCATCGCTGCCTGCTGCATGTAACAGAGCAGTGATGTCACATGATCAAACAAAACACACTGATTAACTCCCACCTGATTTCAACAGAAAAAGACCGTTGCAGGTTACAGGGTCAACAATGACAAAACTGCTCGCTTCCGTTCATAACCCGTGAGACGACAGAGGCAGGAAAATAGATAGGCAGCGATATTCAAGGATCTGAGATACGGATCCAACTGTATGTAATTTCGGAAGAGAGCTATAGAATCTTATCCTCAGTGCAAGGAGACATAACTCCGCCCTGTTCTCACTCTGGACAGTACCAGTCTCAAGCCTGGTTTAAAAAGGAGGGCGACGCTAATGATCTTTGTAAAACACAGTAGGGGCGCGGTGGTCTAGTGGTGGCGTCGTTGCCTTGGAGCCGGAAGGTCCGAGGTTCGAATCCACCTGGCCGCGTAAGGACCTTGGGCAAGTCATTCACTCACAATTGCTCAGCGCTTCGGCGTGAAACTCCGATGCAGTGTCCGCTCTGCATCGGGAGCGCCTCTGAGTAGAGAGAGCTTAAAGGGGCGCTATAACAAGTGCACATATACAAACAAACAGTGTCTTTGAACTGAAACAGCAGAGTGCATGCATGTCACGTATACTGTATACAGGCCATGTAGGCGTGGAATATGGATAAATATTGGATATTGGGGATGCAGGCTATAGGCCTATGTATTTTGAACAGACCGCATCTCTAGACAATTAATGGATTTTTCTATATATACGGAGACAATAGCATCTTGCGTTCCCGAAGAACAATGGCAAAATATGAATAAACGCATTGTACTTACTACCACGTCTGTTAACAGAATCGAATTGGAGTTGCATTGACAACATCATATATACCTGTATTTTTTTCAGCCAAGGGTTAATCGCAAATCGATTGATAAGGCTTTGGGAATTGGTAGGACTACATGTTATCTTCTTCAAACAAGACATCCGTCATATTTTCAAACACGAGTTTTAATTCTTAATTATTTTTTTGCATATTCAATAAAGATGAATGAAACTATATGCAGAATGAATAATAAATCAAGAAATCTCGTTTTCTTTAGCTCATCAACAGGCCGGGGGTTTCTCATGAATTCCGATAAGATCCAATTTACTTGATTCAGTGGTCGGATTCTAAAATCTCTGAAGTCTCATCTTTCTGCCTGTCGTCGGTATTTTCATGACATTACAGTCGCCACCTCTATGCGACACTTGAACATTATTCTTGATCATGAACTAACACCCTTTAAAACCCTTTAATGCCGGAGGGTATAAGATTTCCAATTTAGTATACCATCTCGGCATTATAGGGCTAAGCATGTTAAAAACGTGCGTCGTGCTCATTATTATCTTCGTCAGACCGAGTCTGTGTGAAGATCAGGTATTATACAGAGACAGCTTATGCCCTGATCCAAGCTATCATCCCATGCAGAATGGATTTCGAAAATGATATTTATTCTGGTCTCGATTCTTCCCGTATACCTCGCGTCTTTCCATAGCGCCGCAACTCGGGTTGCCTCGCGAAATTTGACCATGTATCTTGCGCTGTTATACTTTGCATTTTACCCATCCTTCAACTAATTGAATTCAAGATTTAAACAGAAAATTCACCAATCTTCGTGGCATAACGTATCAAGCTTATTTTTGTGCGGAATTGATTGCTTGTTGTGAATCAATTCGGAATTCCGTCAGATCTTTGTTCACTGTACTTCAATGCCATTTAGTTTCTGGTGTTGATCTATTTTCTCATCCGATCATGGCTGTTTAAATTTTTTTAGAACTGCACAACCCCTTCTTTCCTTTTCCATCCTCCATGGTAAATTACTTCCAATCGGAGGACAATGACCTGTTTTTGCTAGTTTTTAACTGTACAGAAGTGCTTTTACAACTGCACAAATCCATTTAGAACTGCACATTTTGTGTATACAACTGCACGTTAAAAAGCCATGCATCGGTTCAGGGTGTTATTTCTTTTCTTACGGACAACCCTTTTGACTCAACGCAGCGCTCGTGAATAAGCTGGTGTCCCGCGCTCGGCTTTCAAGTAGCGCTTTAGAAATTTCGAGTTTACGATTACGATTTTCCTCACGGGCTCATTTCCCTACAACTCATAGCAGAAGCGTTTGCTTTCGGTGACCCTCTCGTCGTTGAACAACCTTGCTCGTAAAATTACATTTGAGGTAGTCACCCGGAGACACTTGATGCCTATATACATAGTCCTATATAGGCTATATTATATTCTGCTTGAATGAGTGTTCTCTCCAAGTCGCTACTGATGAGTTTTTCCAGTATAATTGTGCTTTGCATAGTTTAAATGATGCTACCATCAAACCATTAGTTACCATAAACACAACAAACCAGTGATTTACACATCACAAAAGAACCCTGCGATGCATGACAATTCATAGCAAACGGCTTTTATAGCTTGATGCGCTATGTCACGAAGCTTCGGAATCTATAAACATCTTGAATTCAATAAAGTCAATTTGACTTTCAAGGTAAGCAGGACACACAGTCCTCTTAAGTGTGGCTGCCCTATTCTTTAGGTGAATGTCAATTGTCCGTGTAAGCTTGCACACAAATACGATTCATCCCTTTCACTTTTTGTTAATTTATTTCTCACATTTTACAGAGCGTCCCTTCAAGCTCTTTGCCCAGAGGCGCTCCCGACTACAACGCGGACACTGAATCGGAGTTTGACGTCGAAGCGCCTGAGCAATTATTGCGAGTGAAGCACATGCTCAAGGTCCCTACGCGGCGGTTTGAGGTGGATTCGAACGCTACAAGGCACCGTACCCACCACTACACCACCACGCACCACCAAACTGTAAGCTTATTTAGGACAGCGAGACGTTTGTGTGAATTTGAATTGGTAATATGAATTCCAGTCGGTGTTCGTGGAGGTTAACTGTGGCAAAAGCTGACCTGACTCGGTGCAATTTGAAAGTTTCCGAGAAACAGATGTTTATCTAATCACACGGCGTCTGAAGGGAATACTAATTCAGCAGCGATAGCGTCGTCGCATAGCATATACTAAAGACGGTTATGTCCTGAACAAAGATGCCAAACAAACACGCGGCGGGACAGGTGGAAAAGGAAAGAGGCTAATGGACTGGCAGGAAGCGATAGATGAGTTCTCATCATAGGCGTAGGGGACATTTCAGCGTTGGGGGGGCAAAAATTAGATTTTTGCCCGAAATTTTTTTTTCATCCGACCGAAATTTAAAGAAAAATTTCCGTTACGTTTGCCCGAAAATTCTGACGACCTTTTTTAGTCATCCGGCCAAAATCTTCCGAAATTTTCCGTTACTTTTTACCCGAAAGGTATGACGACCTTTTTTTGTTCGGGCAAGTCTGATTTTTCGGGCAAGAAGACTCGGAAATTTTGTTAAAAGTACAATTTTTAAAAACTTTTTTTAATTTTTCCGGGTCTGCTTGCCCGAAAAATCAGACTTGCCCGAAATTTGGGGGGCATTTGCCCCCCCTGGACCCCCGTCTCCTACGCCTATGGTTCTCATAGTCTGGTTCCACGAAAACGTCCATCATGAATATTCATTACTATATTACTATAAGCTTTGCATTGGATTGTGCAGTGGTCTGCCAACATTTCAAGCAGGTTTTTAAACGCACTTTCCTTGTCAGGTAGACATTACGCGCAGCACTGCAGCTCAGTGGGTAGCCAAGGGGTTGGGGTTGGGGAATAAACCCCCCACTGGCTTAGGAAAAACCGTTTTTTTAAGGTTATCCTATTTGTCCAATTATATAAGAAAAAAACAAGCATCCGGCCATAAAACCCCCATCAGATATTCCTGCTGCAGGTACTTGGTGAGGTAGGCATATATTTAGTGTTTTGAAATATGCATACATGCATACTTGCCCAATGCCCAGTTTTCACACATACATGCATAGTTGCATACGTGCAATCGTACACACATACAACACTCACACATAATAATTTAATGCTTACATGTTTATTTCTTAATTTTACATTTATTCATTTTTCGTATTTTCTATAGCGCCCCTTCAAGCTGTCTACTCAGAGGCGCTGCCGACTACAGCACGGACACTGCATCGGGGTTTCACGTCGAGGCGCACGAGTAATTGAACGTGAATGGCTTGCTCAAAGTCTTTAAGCGGCGGCTTGAAGAGGATTCGAGCCTTGAGCACTCCGGCTCCAAGACACTGCAGGACCGCGCCCCACGCCTTTCGTTCCTTCAGATAGCCTACTTCAATGCCAAGTGACGATGGTGACGATGATGATGATGATGACGATGATGATGATGATGATGATGATGATGATGATGATGAAAATGATGATGATGATGATGATGATGATGATGATGATGATGATGATGATGATTAAAATGATGATGACGCAGCGAATAGCCATATTATGGAGTTGAAGCGAATCAAGAAAAGAAGGAAAGTGCGGCAAAATATGAATTATCACAGGCACCAAAATGACAACGAGTGCTGACTGCAACAATTACATTTTGTTGTCGACAGATAAAAGCAAATCAGAAGCCAAGAAAGTGACGGATGCTTTTCGTATAGACTCTAAATCTAAAGCCTTCGATCTGTGATAGATTATTTTGCTATAGAGATAGGGCCAAGTGGCGTACCTGAAATGCAGAATCATAATGTTGTATCATATTGTATTGAAGGGCCTATATATTTGTTTGTTTGTTTGTATGTGCACTTGTTATAGCGCCCCTTTAAGCTCTCTCTACTCAGAGGCGCTCCCGAATCCAGAGCGGACACTGCATCGGAGCTTCACTTCGGAGCGCTGAGCAATTGTGAGTGAAGAACTTGCCCAAGGTCCTTACGCGGCGAGGTGGATACGAACCTCGAACTTTCCGGCTCCAAGGCAACGACGCCACCACTACACCAGTGTACACCACCGTATATAATATAAACATACAGGCCTAGCGCCTCTCGCAGTACACACTAATCAGAGAGTGCGAGAAACCAAAATAGAAAAGTGCACTTAGTTTTTAGTAGAAATTAACGAAACCGTGAATTCCGTGCTTTTTGGCATTTACCATGAATGCCGTGAAATCACCAAATGCCGTGAATTATCGCAATTTTCAGAAAATTTTGCGAAAATTAATTAATGCAAATGGACGCAGGGAAATGAAATATGCCTGACAACGGCGCAAATTACTTAACGACGGCTCGTTAACTCTTTGTGATCCACGTTTTTGTTGTGATAATAGGTCGATCTTAGTAAATGCAAACGATATTTGATGCTGGATGTTTTTGCGATGTATAATGTCACTAAAAGTCAGTGGCTTCTTTTGTGACGTTAGGCTGTATATAATTTTAGAGTCACAGCGTCATTATCCCTATTATCTTCATTATTCATATGGCCGCGATCTTGATAGATAAAAAAGGGTTTCTATGTCGTGAATTTGCGTGATTTTAGACAATTTTGATTGACCTTTCCGTGATTTTGTTTTACATTTTTTGCTGTGAATCTGCAGTCTTTAGTCCTGTGGTAATGGACAACGGAGTGGTCACATGTTGAGAAGTGATTTTCTAACGAGAACCAATGTTGATTATTGAAGGAAGCATGGAGAGCAGAGACTCAGAGAGAGAGAGAGAGAGAGAGAGAGAGAGAGAGAGAGAGAGAGAGAGAGAGAGAGAGAGAGAGAGAGAGAGAGAGAGAGACAGACAGACAGACAGACAGAGAGAGAGACAGAGAGAGAGAGAGAGAGAGAAAGAGAGAGAGAGAGAGAGAGAGAGAGAGAAAGAGAAAGAGAAAGACAGAGACAGAGACAGAGACAGAGACAGAGACAGAGACAGAGACACAGACAGACAGACAGACAGACAGACAGAGTGGCCTATTATATATCAAATCAAATCCGCAATAGCCAGAGCTGCCTTTCTCGTTCCGTTGTCAGGTCAAAATCCTATAAGGTCAAGCCAAGGAGACAGCGTGGTGCTAAGGTAGTTGGCGGTGATGGTGGTAGTTGGAACCTGATTAGAATCGGGATAAGAATAGGATAGCTTGAAGAGTTCTGTTTCAGTCGTGAATGGAAAGCAGCAGAGAAGAGTGCAAGTATAATTATGGTATTAGGGGGGGCCCTGGGGGGATTCACTGATGAGCTGCGTCACAGAATGGATTTCTTTGATATCACTCTGTTATTCAGCTTACCCATTGGCCATCCTCTGTCATTTTCCCATGTACAGTTAGCATCCTCTTGAGTTAGACAGGACGTAATCTCATGTAATTTGATATGTGTATGGAAAAACGTCTCGGTCGCATATATAGGTCTATATTATGTGCCATTCCCTATCGGATTTCGCATATAAAAGACATATTAATATTAATCAAAATAGCATCGCGACCACCGTTGATATGATCCCCCGCTGGTCTCCTCCAAGCAAATGGCTTTTGATATCTGGCGTGGGCATGCAGGCAGAACCCCCGTGGCACGAGCGGCTGGTGTTCGAACTTGGATCTCTGACCACCTTATCGGTTGGATTCCCACAAGCCTTTCGCTCCAAATTAGATCCCATTCTTCAAGTATTCTCCCATGTGCCCAGGATGAGAATTTCCGGGGGTTGTGTGTTTATTTTATCTTATTTTTTATTGTCTTTATTGGTATTTTTGCTGCTTTATTGCTTGCTAATCAAACTCATCCATCCATTTTATAACATATTAAAAAAATTAACCATTAGAACTAATTAAATTTAATGCCCTCTATTTTGACCGATGAATAGATTTAGGCTATTTCTTTTATTACTCGCGTTTTTACCCGGATATGCCTGAGGTTTTCTCTCAGCCCTTTTTCTTTTTATTAATTTGTCTTGTACATAATTAAGCAGTATGATTCTGTAAGAGCGTATCTGAAATGAATTCAGGACAACTTACTAATATTTAAATGACGACACGAATTTGCAACGGTAGATACCAAATCAGACTTTGAATATCCATTAATAGGAATAAAAAATAAAATGCGAGTTGAAAATAGTTTCGTTTAACTACAAATTAGCATCCGAGGATTTTGTTTAGGATTTTTTATATCGTTAAAGCGCTCCGTTCGTGAGTTTTTAGTGGGACAGACAATCGGAGGGACATGGCTTTCAAAATAGTTTAATAGACGTGTTATGCTAATTTATTTATTATAATTCTGTTTGTATGCGATGGTCCCATTATATAGTATATGCCTTTCCTACAGATTGTAAACATCGTCTATAAATTTGCAGCTGGATTCTGAACTATTTTGAGGCTTAAAAACTCAGGCCAACGTAAAACATAAGTAGGATAATCTTAACTTTAAAGAGGGAACCATATATACTATCGCCAAAGCGTTTCGTATGCAGACCTAAATGGCGCTTAATATACCTATTAAATTACTAATTTATTAATGCTATTTTATCTTCCTAAAATTAATAACTTAAAACCTTTGCAGTCTAACCTTTATTATGAAACGATTACTATAATTGTCCCAGCAAACAATTTATCGACATAATTATGTTACCTTCTTTGTCAAAGTCCTACAAATAAGATGCTATCGACTCAGTTCTTCGGACGAACGGTGCCTAACCTAAGAACCTTAAGAACGCTGAATCTTGATAATGAAGTCTTCTTTATGCAAATCGTAAAAATTTACAGCGACCTATAGTTTTAACGGTGGAAGTCCACTCATCGCAAAGTCGATTAAAGTCCGAAACGATAAGCATTGTCTCACCTGCAGATGCTTCTGTTCACACCAACTGCATGCACGGAGAACCTCACTACTGCTGCTGCTGTTGTTGCTACTGCTGCTGCAACTGCGGCTGTAGATGATGGTCTCAGCTCAGCAGCAGCAGCAGCACGCGTCATCACGCTTCTCCGCATCATTGTTCGCACTTATCCCCGCCGCCGCAACAGGCAAATGACATTGAGCACGAAAAGAATCGACGTCACGTGATAATCTTTCAGAATGTCGGTTCATAAGCCTTGAAGCACTCGGCGTGTACGGCACACGCGTCAGGTACCTTATACCCTTGCTTCCTAGAAATTTCTTGTCATTTTATACTATAATAAAAAAACTGCCCACAACGAAAGAACTGAAGTAGAAAGTCAAGGCCTTTGTCAATGCTGGTAGCACCACACTGCTTGCCATAAGTCGTGCTAAAGAGCATCAATGTTGGCCATGCACTGCCTTCCGCCGCATGACCTGCGCATGCGCAATCTGAGCGCGGTGTTTGAGTTCTCGAGATGGTGTATGTTAAGAGTCGATTGGGAGGCAAACACACCTGAAGATTGAACCAGTCATGCAGAAAGACAGGTACATGTATAGTGGCCGGCACATATAAACGTGCAGACAAAAATAGAAGGGCATATATTATTTAACCATGCAATCATATTTCAAAGCTATGCACAACCATACACAAAAGTTGACACAATAAACACAAGCATACACATACTCACACAAAGGCTCTCAGACAGAGAGATATAGTCAAACAGACAGACAGTGAAATATAGTCAAGCAGACAGAGACTGAGATAGAGAAAGAGACATTGACAGAGACAGAGACAGACAGATACAGAGACAAAGACAGAGACATATATACAGAGAGCATGGGCGGAGACCTATGGGGGACAGGGGGGACGGTCCCCCCAATAAAAGTGTTGGGGACGCCCCATGCATTGGTCCCCCCCCAATAATTGAGCGTCAAGAGTAAAAAACGCGCAAAAGAAATTTTTGTCGGTGGAAAAGAAGAGGTCATCAACAACTTTTTGGCGGCGAAAATCTAGACTATTCTCGACTTTTTGGGCCAGATGGCTAAAAAAGTTCATCAACTTTTTTGGGCGGGGAAAGTAAAATAGTTTTCTTGGAAGGTCGTCAGAAATTTTCGTCCGCCAAAAAATCTCGCGCCTTCTCGTTCGGCGCCCCAAATCTCCGCCCAGGTCTCCGCCTATGACAGAGAGAGACAGAGATACAGAGAGAGACAGACAGACAGAAAGAAAGAAAGAGCGACAAAGAGAGAGATAGAGAGTGAAAGAGATACAGAAAGAGAGACGGAGAGACAGAGATAGAGAGTGAAAAAGATACAGAAAGAGAGACAGAGAGACAGAGACAGAGACAGAGACAGAGTGCGCCTGCGAGCGACACATCAGTGACTTTACTAATGCGATTCGCTTTTTTGTACCGATATTATAGGACATCAGAGGCGCAGAGGAGAAACCAACACCCACAGGATAAAGGCGCTCATTCAATGCTTAATAACATCACCACTGCCGCCAGCCGCGCACTTCATTACACGCTCGGACTGAAATAGATATAATAGGTTACTGCACATTGTGAGTGATAGGTCATCACCAGACACGAGCACAGTTTCCGATAATCTATTCATCATAATCGTCATTATCTCGGTTGCTCAAAGACATTTATACTTTCATGAGCATGTCACGCTGAGAGCTCTTATGAATAGCTCGCTGTGAGAAGCGCTTTACAACTGTTCGTTATTAGATTAGATTATTATGATCGTAATCATCGTCTTCAGTTCCGGGGGTCAACCATTTGGAGGTGATGGATACGGATCGGTGATCTCCATTGTCCATGGTCATTTGTCTATCTTCTATTTTATTGGTCAGATATAGTAGCCTATTCCAACGTTCATGCAAATATGGTTCAACGTCTAATTCTATTAATTGGAATTTTATTGTACAAGAAGCTACACAAGACATTTTATCAAATCGTCCAATCTTCAAATAAATAGCTCAGACGTTTATAAGAATAAATAAATGACAATTATTACTGCAAGGAAACGTTAAGGAAACATCTAAGTTTATACTCCACCGAATAACCGATCATTAAAGCTCATTCATTTAATACCGAAGCACTAATCTTGTTTTTCTAAGTGCTAAATAATTGCCAATTTCACTTGAATATTTTAGGCGTAATTGGAGGAAATATGCCAAATCATTCAATATAATTAACATATTCAAGATCGGTAAGTGCACTGTGCACGCAGTAGTTTACTGGTTTTCATACTGTATGGACTGTCATCACAATGGTCTAAACATCAGATATGTGCTACTGTATAAGCTCTAAGTGCGCCCCTAAGCAGGGGCGGATACAGAGGGCAAATCCGGCCATGTCCCCCATTTAGAAATTTCCTTATTTCTCACCAGCTATTCTGGCGGGAAAAGTGGACGTGCCGCCCCATCAGTTTCGTAGGCCCCTCCTCATGAGGTTAGTACAGGCTTTCAACAATGATATTTATTGTGGGGAAAGGTGACAGAGAAGACAGAGAATAAAAGGGAGAGCAGAGTGTATGTATGACTAAAAAAGGTCATCAGCTATTTTGGAGGGAAAAATGGTATTGGTTTCAGACCCAAGACTGAAAATTTGGGTTCTCCCCTTCCAAAATTTCTGTATCTGCCCCGGCCTCCTATTGCCAATCCAGCTAAAATGGGTGCACCAACCGCACACTGTCCGTTAGAAATTAAGAATGCGATAGAGAGGACTGACCATCCGACACAACGCCCATGCATGGAGGTGCACTCAGCCAAAGTCAGTGACGCTGATAACATTTCCATTGTCCATGGCTTCGGCTGACTGCTTATCAGGATGGACTTAGAGCCTGCTCGTTTTCTTCTTCAATACTCCTCCCACTCCTCGTCCTCCTCCTTCTTCTGTTCCTCCTCGTCTTCTTCTTCTTTTCCACTTTCTTCTTTTTGTGCATTCTTCTTCTTATTCATCTTCATCATATTTTCATAACCTACTTCATTATTTCCATGTTCCTCCTCATCATCATCTTCTTATACCTTCTCTTCCGCGTCATCATTGTCATCTCCTACTCCTTATCCTTTTTCTTCTCCAACTTCTTCTCTTTCTCCTTCTCCTTCTCCCGTTTCTTCTCCTACTTTTCCTTCTCCTCCTTCTTCTCCTTCTCCTACTTCTCCTACTTCTTCTTCTCCTCCTCCTCCTCCTCCTCCTACTTCTCCTTCTCCTCCTCCTCCTCATTCTCCTCCTGCTTATTGGTTTTCTTCAAGTACCGTATCACTTCTGCATTGTATCCGACTAGCCATCCCTAAAGCGCTGATTATATTTACACCACACAGAACTCAGTGATTGACTTCTGTAAGGTGCGAAGTAAACAATCGCTGACGTTAATCGTATCAAGGGAGAGGAATTAGGAGGTCCAATTGATCGTGCAGTATCGCGCTAGATTCATCTCCAGACCATTTTCAGGGGCGTTTTTTCCCGTCGAATCGGTGCAAATCCATTTAGCTGTCTCCACGCAAAACCTCTGCGCTGGATAAATCATCAGATAGATGAGAATGATGTTGAGTATGCTTTGAGACCATCGAAGCGTAAACTTGCAGACAATTTGCCATGCGAAATGATGCTTTCATTCCTCTGTATAGGGGAGAGTTCTCCGCGTCCCGGAAATGATGAGGTTCTGCCGCTGTAGCAAATGCAGCGCGCGCATCTCGTATATGTATGCATGCAAGATGTAATTGATGTATGGGTTGCGTATTAAAACGTGCATATATAGATGCACACATGTACCTGCATGCACACACATAATCACAATGCACACGTACGAAGACATACTAAATAGAGTTCATTTTTTATCTTTATATATTGATCTGTATGCCTGTCTGTCTGTCTGTCTGTCTGTCTGTCTGCCTGTCTGTCTGCCTGTCTGTCTGTGTCTGTTCTTCTAACTCTTCTCTATTTTACATCTTTCTTTTTCTTCTGCTTTTCTTGCTTTATTTGTTTCTCTTATCCTATATAATATACTTTCATTCGTTCCTTCATCCCTCTCTCCTGACTTCCACCTCGTGTTTATCGTTTCCCATTTATAGTCTTATAGTCTTCGTCAATCCATCCTCTTCACTGACCCTTCCAATCTCCATCTTCACGGATGACTGAGTCGTCACTGGTGAAGACAATCTGCCGTGCTCCAAAGCAGCGGCGGCAGAATCTCCTCCCACCTTAGTTCGCAATTACACTTTACAGCAGCTGGGCCATTTGGATTGAGAATAACCGAGGAGCAGGGTTGCAGCGTTGCAACCACGACTGCACTCAAATGTATTCTTTTTGTTTTGTATTGTTTTGTTTTGTATGGTATTGTATTGTATTGTATCGTATACCTATACATTTATAAAACGACTCTCAGCAATCACAGGCGCTCCTAGTGCGTATGAGAGCCAGAGAAAAGAAAGTTGTTAAATAACTAAAACTGGTAAATGACCATAAGGCATTGTTTTTTGCACCGAGTTTCCATGTTGAGAATTTCTATTATTCCAGTCTGTCATTTTGTGCTGCGTCTATAGGACATCATTGTAGCCTACTAATGGTGCTTGTTACATCTAATTGTGTATTCTTCGCTCTCCGAAACCACCTGCATTTTGAAATGTATCATATAATGTATGTCACCGAAACGTTGACACCGAGTAATTTTTCGAGACACTACATGTATACACGCATGCAGCCACGCGTAGGCCTATGTTTCCCTGATTTCATGAATAGTTGAGCATCGAAATGATTTCTGACGGAAGGAAACAGCGACCGAGCTCATTAACGAAAATTTCCATTCTATATTATATACACGTAATATAATATATATACAGGGTGTCCAATAAGTTCGTGAACGATTTTGCTAGCTTGTTACAAAAAATATACACAACAAAAATCAATAATTATTGCACCATTTAATAGGCAATAGTGTTGTCTTTGCTGGCTATAACAGCTTTCATTCGTCTGGGTAAAGATTCGATGAGATTGTACAAAGTTTCAACCGATATCGAATTCCATGCTTTTCGCAAACGACGTTTTAGCTGAGCAGGAGTTTTTGGTTCAGGATCTTTGTAGACACTGCTTGAGAGTATACTTCAGAGATTTTCAATCGGTGAGAGATCAGGAGAGTTTGGAGACCAATTTTCAATGTAGTTATGAATATTTTCGTTCAGCCATGCTCGCGAAACAGCAGATGTATGTGCTCGCGAATAACAACCGTTTTCCCTCTGAGCGTCTGTTAGCAATGGCGCCTTTCTGCGTTTCCAACTTCTCCACTTTAACTCCCCTTTCATGTAATTTCTGATTGTTTCTTTGTTGTCCTTAAGTCCACCTGTTTTGAGAGATTTTTCTATCTGTCTCAATCCAGGTCCTCTTCTGTATTTCGCCTTTTTGATTATTTTAATAGCAGCCTGTGTCAAAATCTTTGGTCGACCGCGTAGTGCATGATCGCCTAACTCGCCTTGCTTGCTTCCTTCAACCCATTTTGCTACCCAACCTTTCGATCATCCTAATTTATCGCCTATAACGGAATATGAATAGCCTTCTTCATCAAGAATAGCAGCTTTCGAGCGTAACTGAACGTCTGCTATTTTCCCCATTTCCCCCAAGTTTGTTTACGAAAAACGATCGCGAACTGCATAAAATTCGCTAAAAATAGCCTTTCCGCATAAATTGATGACGTCATTTCCTCGTTGCAAAAAACTAACACTTTTTACACTTTTTGGCTTCAGGACATAAAGCTCTTTCAAATGACATAAGCATTATTAATGTTTGTTGCAAAACCTTTCTGCTATCTGCAAGCAAAATCGTTCACGAACTTATTGGACACCCTATATATATATAATGTACATATATAATTATATATATTATATTTATATATATATAGGATTACGCTAGTGCCATCTGCCTTTCTGACTGTTTTCATAATTTATTTCATTTAACTGATTTAGGCTATTTAAACAAGTCTTGGAAGCAGTGTATAATTTTTTGTCGTATAAGTTCAAAGGCAGTTATACTAAACGCCAAGTGTGCCGCTTGATGGGGAAACCTGCAGCCCGATACAAATTGCAATAGTAACTATATAGTGAGCAACTTTAGATATAATAATTATATCTAAAGTTGCTCTTAAATATTAGTGTGTGTACTCTGTATATGTATATATTATATACATATACAGAGTACACACACTAATATTTAAGACATCTAGAAGAAAAAGCAAGACGTTTGTACGCATGATTGTTTGCATGAGAGTGTGCATGTATGCATGCATGAATGTCTGCGTGTGCGTATACTGAGTGTGTATATGTATGTATACACATATGAATGTATTTATGCATGCATTTGAGTATGTGTGCATATATGTATGAATGCATATCTGTATGTGTATGTATGTATGTATGTACATGTATGTATGTAAGTAAGAATGTATGTATGTGTGTATGTATGTGTGTGCGTACAATGTATGCTTGTATGTATGTATGTATGTATGTATGTATGCATGTATGTATATGTATGTATGTATGCATGTATGTATGTATGTATGTATGTATGTATGTATGTATGTATGTATGTATGTATGTATGTATGTATGTATGTATGTATACAACTATGTATGTATGTATACATGCATGACTGTATGTATGTGAGTGCATTGCTCATGTTTGTATGTATTTATTTATTTATATGCAAGTATGTGTATGTGTGTAATGTGTATGCATGTGTGTGTATGTAGGCTATGTTGTTGCTAGAGCGGCACAAACTTATATATATATATATATTACTGCATTGCTTTTGTGGCAAATAAAACACGGCGCACAACTGTAGTGTATGCATGCATTGTGTATAGGCTGAGTGAATTGAATCGAATCTACGCCAAATCCACGCGGTTCCTAATCTGTCTGCCATGGAAATTCTCTGTGGGAGATTGAACATTGGGAATAAGGAAATCTTAGACTGTTGTTGTCTGAAGTCCTAATCCAAGCGACAAAGGACCGACTGTCACAGAATCCAGACAAATCAATTTATAGGGTCTTTTGTTCGATGTTCCATTGCGGAAAATTGATGAGTTTGGGTCAGAGTATAATGCAGTTTGACAAATATAGCAAATGCCAGGAAAGAAACTTTCATTCGTTTGCACTTGTATACCGAAAGAAACAGTAAAATTGCAAAATGTATTTGATGTAGGCTATTCGTAAATAGTTTTGCTATGGGATATATTATGCATACAAGTGAGTATATATGCATGTGCATATAGCCTATGTATGTATGTATGTATGTATGTATGTATGTATGTATGTATGTATGTATGTATGTATGTATGTATGTATGTATGTATGCTATGTATGTATGTATGTATGTATGTATGTATGTATGTATGTATGTATGTATGTATGTATGTATGTATGTATGTATGTATGTATGTATGTATGTGTGTATGTATGTATGTATGTATGTATGTATGTATGTATGTATGTATGTATGTATGTATGTATGTATGTATATGTATGTATGTATGTATGTATGTATGTATGTATGCATGTATGCATGTATGTATTATGTATGTATGCATGTATGCATGTATGTACGTACGTACGTATGTATGGATTTATGTACATCCACCCATGTATACTTATGAATGCACGAATACATACTAGGCATGTTTGTGCAGTTACTTACGCTGTCTGCATGGTGTCTTTATACAAATTTTCAACCTGGCAATGCATTCGTAGCAAATCGCATCAGGTATAGAACGCGCGACTATTCTCGCCTGCTACGCAACGACCTATAATCTACTGTACGCTGAATGACTGCTTCTCGTGACTCTCATCCATATCCACAGCTAATAGGCGAAGGTCTACTAACAGCCAAATAGGAAATGTATGCGTCCGACTACAGGCCAAGAACACAACACGATTCTGTGCCCGAAGATATGCATGTATAGGCCTACTGCATGCACAGATGATAATGGATTTTTTCGTGGCTGAAATGTCCGTGATTTTGAATTGCAATGATTTGACAGTGCAATTTTATAGCCTATACTTGTAACGTCTATTGCTCTATTCAGTATCTGAATTGTAGAAAAATAACTGGGGGGGAGTAAACCTACATATGATTGACGTGGAATTGGGGGTGCGCAACGAAAAATTAGGCCTAACTATGGGGCTGAGACCACAATTGGGAGGCTGAAATCCCAGGCGGGCCAAGCCCACAGCAATTCTCACTCTGACTCTATTGCATATACACATATGAAAACACTGATCGACATAGAATATTTTAAATTCCGAAATGTCATTAATTTTTTTGGTGCCCTATTGATTTTTAAAAGGCGTAATGCATGCAGTTAAAAATTGACTCTGAGAGGAAATATGGATTAACTTCCATTAATTTTAGAACATCCATCGAATCCTCAAACTTGTAGTCATTTCAATGAAAAGGCAGAAAGAAAACAAAACATATTTTCACACGACAAAACAATGAATTACGTTACAACCACAGTAAGATAAAAACAGTTGGCGGGTTTAGCTATATGCAACCTTGTTAAATTGTCCCGCGCTCATACTAATTCATGGCTAGACGACGTACACAAACGATCAGACACTTGAATACAGACACCGAATTTATGCAGCGCCAAGTTTTACCCGTCCTGCATTAGTTCTTCGCGGTGGTTCAAAGCGGTGGAGCTATACAAATGGTCTAACTCGATTTTCCTGTCTGCCTAATCGAATTGCCAGACCCGACGCTCTCTCTTCAGACAAAGATGGCGCGTGCATTCTTTGCGTCCATTTCTCTGCAGAACGGGTTTCATCTGGAGGAGTTGCCGGAACTAACTTCCATTCTTGACTCTTAAATGACGTCGCAGAAATTAAGTTTCCGATTTCGTTATGACGCCGAGACCGGCTTGAACGAAAAACACTGAACAACGTATACCGTATACCTCTAGAACAACGTATCAGGTTTTTTAACGTGCAGTTGTACACAAAATGTGCAGTTCTAAATGGATTTTGTGCAGTTGTAGAAGCACTTCTGTACCGTTAAAACTAACAAAAAATGGTCATTGCCCTCCGATTAGAAGTAATTTACCATGGAGGATGGGAGGGAAAAGAAGGAGTTGTGCAGTTATAAAAATTCCTTAAAACAGACCTGCAACGTATACAGTATATACCTCTAGAACAAAGTATACAGTATATCTCTAGAACAACGTATACAGTATACCTCTAGAACAACGCATACAGTATACCTCTACCAGTAAGGGCAATTATTGCTTCGGCGCCATGAGGACGAGATTGAAAGGCGTTATATAAATGCTTTGATACCTATTTTATATAGCCTACAATGCCTACATCATCTACATGTTTGGAATTCTAACATGATCTATTTAGTTGCGTAGCGCAGTAGGCCTAATTGTCATAAGTTCAAAGCATATTAATTTAAGAAATCCCCATTTTCATGCAGGATACATGTATATATAGAGATTAGGCCTATAGACTAAGGTAAATGTTTACTGACCTATATAATACACATCTACTTCATTTAAGTTCATTGCACCATGGCAGGCGTGCGACTGTTTTATGGTCTAGTCAGTCTAGTGGAATTAAATCTTACTGGATTTAAAATGCATATTATTACACTTTTGTCATTCTTTATGAGACAGTGTTTTAAATGAGTGATTGAAGTCGGGGGTGTAAATAAATGTGTAAGATTATGGAAGTTTAAGGCAAAACAACTCAATGCCTCCTGCACGCATGGGATATTCAGAGTCAAAGCGCAGTCTAATACGTCAGGTGAATTGATTACACTGCGGAAATAATTATGTTTCTGCGAATCTGCAATCGTAGTAATAGTCCGGGAAGTAACGGTAACATTGTGCATATTATGAGAACAAGCATAAAATATATATATATAGAATCAGGAAGGAACCAGGTTGAAGACCTGCTACAGCCACATTCTCGGAATTCTAAAAAAAATTCTAATTTTTTTGCATGGGAGATATAGACAAGGCTTGGAATTCTAACAGGGCTCTAGAAATCACTGTTAACAGCAAATCATGTAATAATTTCCTAACCTGTGTTTCTAGACTAATTTGACCCCCCTGAAAACGAAAATCGCGGTTAGCAAGCTGAATTTTTAGCGGTTCAATGGGAAAACAAGATGGCGGACAAAATGGCTGCCAGCTGCTGCAAATGACTGAAAGTAAAGTATTGTATGTGATAGGAACATGGATTTAGACTCTAAATTAAGACTGCAGGGTTCAGGGAATGCAATGGAATCAAATAAATATATGTAGCACTGCAAGAAAATCAAAATGGCGGACAAAATGGCGGCCAGAATCTTAAATGGCTATAAATGAAGTTATGTATGCAATAGAACTATGATTTCAGAGTTTAAATCAACATTTTCGAGGTCAAGGAATGCGATGGAAGCAAGATCGCATATGTAGCATTGCACTAAAAACCAAAATGGCGGACAAAATGATGGCCAGAATCTTAAAATGGCTATAGGTGAAGTCATGTATGCAATGTAATCATGATTACAGGGTCTAAGTAAACATACTCGAGGTCAAAGAATGCGATGGAACCAAGGCCACATATGTAGCACTGCACGAAAACCAAAATGGCGGACAAAATGGCTGCCAGAATCTTAAATGGCTATAAATAGAGTAATGTATGCAATGGAATCATGATTTTAGGGTCTAAATCAACATACTCGAGGTCAAAGAATGCGATGGAAGTTGGAACCAATGTCACACATGCAGCACTGCAAGGAAACCAAAGTGGTGGACAAGCCTAATTACTACTTAAGTTACGAAAATAATCAATTTCAGCAGTTTTAATGCAATGCTCAAAAGTACGGAATACATGAATAACTTCAGGGCCTTGGCGGCAAAGTAAAGCAGCACGTCAGAAACAAAATTTCTATACCAGACACTATCCTATGCATAGGAGCAACAAATTAATATATGCCAAACATGATCCTTTCTGGTCACTACGCCCTAATATACATGCCATTGAGCTTAAGGCAGTGAGATTGTCTAGTGGAAATATTTTAGTAGCTTAATTACGATTGTACTGCAATTTAACTATTGCTGGCGCAATATTCATGCTTCAATGTTTCATAACTTGTCCTATCAATTGTTGCAATGTTTCATGACTTGACTGCTATACATGTAGATTAATTTAGGCCTCGTTGCTGTTTATGCAATTGTACGTAAGTGTACATGGCAAGATCACACTTTTAGTTGTGAGTGGAAAGTGGCATGTACCATAAAATATAATATTATTGACACAGAATATTTTTTGAACTCAGTTTGACTCATGACAACTAGCCATAATTATGCAGTCTGAACAGGAGACAATTTAGGTAAAATGCAAGGTGGCACAAGTAAATAAAAAAAATTGGTAATACAATATCACAGGATGAACCAGAAGCACCAAGTACGGCAGCTCAGGGTCATTGCTCGCTCTCTGACTTCTAAAGCTGCAGCTTCTCTTGTCCATGCATTTGTGCTGAGCCGCCTTGACTACTGCGCCTCCATCTTTGGTGGTCTCCCGCGGGTTCAGATTGAGAGGTTGGAGAGGGTCCACCGGGTTGCTGCACAACTTATTGGGGGTTTACCAAGTACGACCGTGTATCCCAATATATAAAAGGTTAAGTTAATAATTATAAGTGTAAGGTTAGGTGTCATAATTTCTTTTCTGTGGTTGGTCCGGTGGTCTGGAATAACCTTCCTTTTGAGCTGCGCCTACACCCTGGGACTCTACCAGGATCGTTCCTTACTAAACTTAAAACTGTTCTTTTTGGGCGTGCTGGAGTCGGGAGCGCCTCTGAGTAGTTTTTTACTTGAAGGAGCGCTATATAAATGTCCGAATGAATGAATGAATAATTAGATATTGTATATGCCTGACGACACTAAATCTAACCGACACTTACGACGCCTTACTCACTTTTTTGTGCTTCCATAATTTTGTTATCTTTTCGGGCATTTTCCTTAATAATTTAAAGACATTCCATCTATTAATTCGGTAGGCTTGAATTTATTCTGTTCCTGTAATAAAATGAAATGTCCTATTTACTTACTTAGAAATCATGTTAATTTGGGTAATCTTCTCGTTTAGCGTCGGAAATTATTTCAATGGTTTCAATGGTAGCATCCGATAATATAATACTCTGGATTTAAATGATCGTTTCACCTCAGCGTCCGAAAATATCCAACTTCTGTTTAGATAACAATTATTTTTCGTCAATCCAGCTCCAGTTAGGCAAGAACATTTTCATTAATCCAGCTTCAATCTCAGCAGAATGACTGCACTAACCCTATAACTAACCCTAACCGACCGTCACGACGCCTAACCTGAGCCCTAACCGACCGTCACGACGCCTAACCTGAGCCCTAACCGACCGTCACGACGCCTAACCTGAGCCCTAATCGACCCTCACGCGCTAAATCCCGCTTCTATTTCGTCAGGAAAATTTTTCAGCGAATTTTTAAATTTTAAACGGCTATAGACGCGTGGCAAAACGCATGAAAGACGGAGCTGAAAAGACGGAGTATGTATTATAGGATGCTACATTGAAATAATTTCCGACGCTAAACGAGAAGATTACCTTAATTTGTTGTTGTTGATCATTGATTTTACTCACTAACTGAGTGCATTGCATTGTGGGATGTGGCTGATAACTAGCAGCGCCGCTCTATTGTAGCGATTTCTTGGGCGGTCATACTTTTCACATGAACCGGTCCATAATCTCCACAATTACCTACTACTGCATCTGAGGTTTATTTTATAACTCTGAAACGATAGTTTAGCCAAACACAATAAAATACAAATAAACACTATGAAGCGGTTTTGTCGAGTTTCAGTGGTTAGAAAAAATACAGATGACAGCACGCGCTATCAAAAAGTTGACTTGCTTTGAAAACGACTGCTCACTACAAAACAGCTAGAACGACTAGAAAACGAGTAATTACTAGGAAACGATTTTTTAACATGTAATACAAATGAACCGGAATGCACGTTTCAAACTAAAACAAGTTTGTTTACTATCATCCATACACGAAATGGCGATGGCCGCGCAATTGCTATTTTAACGCGGTATCATCACGACTCTCTGACGTCAGAGGGCCACGGCCTACTCCTAGCCAAAACACTACGCGAAATTAGGTCAAATGTATTAGGCCATCGGGACGCCAAACATATAGTGCGAATAACTTTGTTTTATTATTATTCTTAAGAAGTTCGGACACGATGTGGCTGTAGCTGATTGTTGTTACCAGTATTCATAGACTGTAAAAAATAAATATTTTGCTTGTTCGTTCAGTTTGCACAATTTTGAAAGTTTCTGTTCCCTAGCCGAAGGACTATAACTGTTGTTCTTCCGGTAAATCAAGATTAGTTTCTCTTGCCAGAATGATGTAGTCTATGTGTGCACTGCACGCTGTTTCCGACAGGTCTGCGGTCAATATGGAGCGCTTTACGGAATGACCCTTGCGAGAACAGAATATCAACTTGGTATAAAACACACTAATCTGATGAATTCGCAATCCATCTTCGATATTGCTATTGCTTTCGCATCGCTTTCCCTTTCTCTGTGTGTCTGTCTGCCTGTCTGTCTATCTGTCTGTCTCTGTTTCTTTGACTCGTTCTTCCACTATTTCTTTCAGTCTTGGCACATCATTCGCCTTCTTTACATGTATATTCGTCTACAATACTTGCTTTTCTTTCCGCTTTTTTCCGCTCACATTTTGCCGCACTCTGTACAGCTAGACGCTTTTTTCTCATTCTGATTTCTCCCATTTCTCTTCTCGCGTCTCACTCTGCTACTTCACACTTGCTTGCTTCTCACTATCACTCTATTTATTCACTCTATTTATTCGCTCTATTGTTCATTCTATAGGCTATCCAACTCGCTCATTTCCAATTCTCCATCTCTTGCGGTGTTTATGTAACGATTATGAAGATGTAGGGTAAAGGGGGGTAATTTCGGCATGGGGCTAATTTCGGCACCCCCCAGTAGTCGCGAAAATATCTTGCACTAAAATAGCTCTGTGGTGTGACGTCATACATCTCAACATTACAATCTTAGAAAAGTTTCAAGACGCTTTGTAAATCGCATTTTAAGCACTTTTGGTAAGTCATTTGAACTCATTTCTGTTTTAATGCATTTTCTTAATTGTATTTCAATTCAGAGAAAACGCTGCTGAAAATTTGTTATCGGTTGCATATGTACATGCTGTGATTTTTCTAGAAGTTTGATTATCATGGTGCAGCATGCTGAACGATAATACGATATATAGCTATAGATTATTTATTTTATCCACTTACAGAGTGATGCCTACATATGAGGCAAATTTCGGCACCCAAATCTTGTCTAATTCCGGCAGTGCCGAAATTTTCCCAAGGAGGGTGCCGAAATTACCATTCTGCCTTATTTAACTTGGCGACGGTTTGATTAGCTTGCTTAGTTTTGTTAGTATCCATTTTGCAATTAAAACACACGAGTGTTTATTCAGGAAACATGGAACAGGATCAGGGTCCTAGAACCGGACCAAGCTCAAAACGTGGACGATATTATCTGTGGTCAAACGATGACATTAGGCTGGCAGTGAAGGCTGTGCTTGTCGACGGGCGCTCAAAAAAAGCTGTTGCGAAACAGTTTCGCATCCCGCGTCAAACTCTCCAAGGTTATGTTAAAAGAGCTATGGTGGACGGCGTTGTACTATGAAATGTTGTTCTGGTCGACCAACCACCCTAACTGATGAGCAAGAGAGAGAACTGTCGGGGGTCTTGGTGTCATTGTCCAACAAACTGTTTGGCTTGTCGCCAAAAGCTGTGAGAGAACTCGTACCGTATTTAGTTATTGCGATATCAACGGTATCGAACACAGGTTTAACACTAAAGAGAAAGCTGCTGGAAAGGATCTGGCTGTGGCTTCAATGTCGTCGATTGGTGTTGACAATTCTGCCATTGCAGAATCGTCGGTTAAAAGCATTTCTCGCGATGACACCATGTCCGCAAGTCACCCCACTGACAAGACCAACTTTGGCGATATACTTGGCATGAATCAGAATGCAAACAAGTATCCGAGATGTGGGAGACTTAAACGTAAAGTATGTCATGCAGAAATCCTGACCAGTTCACCATACAAGAGACAGCTGGAGATGGAGGATGCTGAAAAGAAGAAAATTAAACGCACGCCCAGAACACAAGTGCCGGTGAACAAAAGACAGAAGAAGAGTGATTCTGCTCCAAGTGCGAAGACGACTAGTTGTAACGTCGATACAACTCCTTGTCTCTACTGTGAAATACCGTACAACGAGTCGTCAGTTCCTTGGTGGCAGTGCTATCGATGTATGAAGTGGGCGTGCGACAGTTGTGCATGCATCGACAAGCAACAAAAAGTCTTCTACTGTGGTAGCTGCGACTAGATTCATGATAATTAAGCTACGTTGACTTAGGCCTACCAGCGATTTGTTCAGTGTACTGTTTTGGTGTAGGCGCCTATGTCTAAGTACGGATTAACTGTTTTCGTTAATGTTTTTGCTCGTTAGTAGCCTACTGTTGTCATCGTTAAATTTGGATACTTAATTCCATGAAAGAATTCTTTCAAATTGACGATAGCTTCATGAACTGGTCTGCAGAGGAGGCAACAACTGTTCATTTTCACTGTCATGGATGAGTTCTACATGATTTCTTTTTATTAAAAGCTATATTTAAAGGCAGTGCGTATTAAATTGTATGAGTGTAGGGCCTACAGCATAAATGACGAAATTAAAGTGAAGCTACAATTTCCAACTATCTGCTTCATTTACCTTGCTTAAACATATGGTAATCTTCTGTTTGGCTAATTTCGTCACCCGTGCCGGAATTACCCACATGCCTTGCCGAAATTACCCTCCCATATGGGTAATTTCGGCATCTGAACGCCCTCACTTATCATGTTATAACACGAATTTGCGAGAGCCGATTCACAGTTTAAAGGCGCCATTTCGTAGCTTAGGGATTTAGCAAATTATAGGAACATCAGTGGATCTTATAAACGTAATGACATCACAAATATTCGAAAAACTGCTTAAGGTGCCGAAATTACCCCACTTTACCCTATGCCTACCACCAGGGTGAGAATTGCCGGGGTGTTGGGGGGGGGGGATCTTGCACTGCCTACCACCATATCCGTGGAGACACCATCGAAAGCCAACGGTATAATTCGAGTGCATCGAATGGGAAAGGCATTTTGGATTGGGGGGGGGGGGGTCCGAATTCACCCTCCCTCACCCTCTCGAACCTTATAAACGATGATCCAGGCAATTATTAAGTCTTCATTACAGCTGAAATTGAGCATCATCCATCGACGATCATTGGTAAATATTATACAGAGACCGAATATGAATGAATGGCAATGCATGTCAGTCACATCCTTCGTTCATGAATATAAATTGCACTGCAAATCGCTTTGTCATCTTCTATTGACGCTTCGAATAATAATAATAATAATAATAATAATAATAATAAAAATAATCATATTAGGCTTATAAATATATAAATATCGAAGATTAAACGTTCAATGCATTTCGAAATTCCTCTTTTCACGCAGCGAATACAGACGAGTTTGTATGAGGTGGGTGCACTGTCCACTGGTTAGAGCTCAAGCTATCTTCTTCACATTCTCTGCTCTCAGGCAGGTTCGTATGTTAAACGACGCCATTTTTCTCTGTTTTTATGCCAAGTCTAATAAATGCAAAATGATGACGCTAATAATAATTAATAGAAAAATATAAAAAAAGTAAAAAATTATAATAATAAAAATAACAATGATAGTTATAATGATGAAGAAGAATTGAAGAAAGTAAAAAGAGGAAGAAAATGAAAGTGGAAAGAAACCAAAAGATGCTTTGAATTCCATGGCTTTATTTATTCGTGGAAGCTAGTCTTTAACTCTACCACACCTACTACAGCTATTACTACCACTACTACTACTACCATTACTACTACTACTGCTGCTGCTACTACTACTACTACTACTGATGCTGCTGCAAAACTGCTACAACAACAAAAAATTTATAGCAACAACTACAACTCGTCTCTTAAAAGAACTCGTTGACACAGCTAAGTACAAAAACTGCAGCTAATGGCTGGAAAATAAAAATAAAAATAAAAATAAAAATACGTGGATGATGAATAATTAAGGCATAAATTGCGAGCAGGCATCGTAATTAAGCAATTCTCGAATCATTTAATGAAAGGCATAATTAGACATTGAGAGAAATCAAACGCCATGTCTAATAGCAATATCCGCTGAGCTGTTCCGGACCCCGTTGCTGCCCCCTCCGTCATTTAGATCCGAGTCATTACATCAAACGATCTTATACCCTGCTGCTGCTGCTGACGATAGGCTATGCATTACGTCAAACGATCGTAATTTGTTGCTTTACGGTTTGGCTCCTCTGCAACACGCCATCGAACACCTGCTGTGAAATTTGCACCCAGTGATTTATCAGCTGTCAGAATGGCTCCAATGGCTCCGATGGCTCCAGTGGATGGTGCTAAGCGCCACAGATCCTGCGCACCGGTTAACGATCACTTAGCCATCAAGATTCTCTTAATCATTTCCGTATGACGACGGAATTGCTGTCAATTGAAGTGATTGATCGCAGCATGCATGGCGTGTAATCGTCATGCAGTAATCCTGCCTGTTACTATTGCCGTTGTAATTGTGATTTTCGTCGTCGTCGTTGTCGTTGTCGTTGTCTATGTCGTTGTAATCATCATCATCATCATCATCATCATCATCATCATCATCATCATCATCATTATCATCATCATCGTCGTCATTGTCGTTGTCGTCATCATCATCGTCGTCGTCGTTGTCATCATCTTCGTCATCATTGTCGTCATCATCATAATCATCATCGTCGTCATCATCACCACCACCACCATCATCATCATCATCATCATCATCATCATCATCATCATCATCATCATCATCATCATCATCATCATCATCATCATCGTCATCATTGTCGTCATCATCATAATCATCATCGTCGTCATCATCACCACCACCATCATCATCATCATCGTCATCATCATTATCATCATCATCATCATCATCATCATCATCATCACCATCGTCATCATCAACGTTACGCTGACCTCTCTCTCTCTCATGCGGCTTTCAATTCCCGACTGAACGATTGAATCCTTCAAAGTCTCCTACATTGACTCTATTCGTGTCACTCGTGTGCCATCCCACATGTCTACCACCAGCAACGATTTATAAATACCGTATACATAGCACTATGTTATCTCCTCGGTTTCACGTCCGCCACATTCTTACCTGCCACCGAAAAACGGACAAAAACAACCTGAGAACAGAGGACTTGCTGTGATACTATAGCGCCAATGTAAGCTGGTAGCCTACCTCTGAAGCGATATTATTGGCGTAAAACACTGTAGGCCTATCTTCATTCGGTGAAGGATATCGCAGTTGTCGTTATTGCTGACAGAAAGTTGCAACCCAAAGCTTGACGCCATTGTCTAAATTATTATTGTGCGTTGTTTAGCCAAGAATACGATTTATTTTTGGGCTTCGATGGCAGGGATAGGTTATTTTTAACGACGTGGGCGAAATTGTGTGGGAGGGGAAACTGTAGATTAAATGGGAATGGAATTAAAGAGATAAGGATGTTTCTGCGAAACGTGTACGGAGAAAATTACACCGGATGGGAAGTGATTAATTTTAATCCAGTGTGTGTACGTAGAAGCGAATTGTAGGCCTACGAAATATATTATGTTCATTCAGCCGCGGGAAGTAAGTTCCATATTTCCCATGCACAATAGCACCTTATAATACTTGTTGCCAACTATTATCGAAATGCACTATGATGGACGTCTTCCTGCACTTTAACTTATTATTTCTGGGAAAGCACTTAGCCTGCTTTTCGACTGATTTAATAGCGAACCCGGCCCGCTAAGAACTCTTTATTCGCCTACAGACTTTATCCTATCCTCCATAATACTTCGTTGTCTAAATCACACCTGAAAAACTCCGAGTATTATGTTATGGTCCACACTTAGCTTTAATCTGCATTATTATATTCACGGCGGCAGGTATAGTAAATACGGATAATATTTAAGCTGGCTATTTTATAGCGTTGTTGCGAGGCATTAAAAGTTCCAGTCCATCAGAGATGCCATTTCGAGACCCGATAAGTCAGACAGAATGGTGATTCGGAGAATTTTATATGTATTCACGAACACTTGCTATAGTGCCCCTTCAAGAATTCTACGCAGAGGCGCTCCCGACAACAGCGCTGACACTGATTCGGGGCCTCATGCCGAAGTGCATTAACAATTTCGAGTGAATGACTTGCTCATGGTCACGACCTGACACGACTCAGAGGATTAAGGAGTTGAGGTGGTGCCTTATTCTTCTGATTAGCGAATAATAACATTAACAAAGGTAATATTAATGATATAAATGATGACGATGATGATGATGACGATGATGATGATGATGATAATAATAATAATAATAAGACAATTTATATAGCGCCGTTTACTCATCAGAGGCCGAAGGAAATGGCGCTGTACATGAGTTCAAAAGTCTAATGCAGCGGTTCCCAACCCGTGGCCCGCGGGCCAAAAGTGGCCCGCCAGGCCTAAAAAAATGGCCCGCCTGGCCTCAAAAATGGCCCTCGTCTCTCGAAGAATAAACAAAAATGCATGAAAAATTTACAATTTTGACAGGATAGAACACATAATTATTTTCTGTTACAAATTATTTTATTTTGATGTCTACACGGTGTCCCAATTGAAGTGATACCCTTTTTGGGCGATCATGTACTATCAGGGGGCGAAAAATACACAGTGTCTTTTGCCATCAATCCACCAGAGTTTCTAATGGCTAAACTAACCCTAACACTAACCCTAACCGACCCTCACGATGCCTAACCTGAACCCTAACCGACCCTCACGAAAAAGACGTGCAATGACAGCGCTGACGGCACTGCAGAAATAAGTAAAATTTTCGCCCCCTGATTGTACATGTATACCCCTTTTTGTTTTGGCGATAGGCTATACTTGTCAATTCTAAATGAAACTCAATGCAATTTCAGAAAATGTAAGAGGGATAAATTATCAATGTTTCCTGAAAATTTTATTTAATTCTACGAACAGAGTCCGAAGTTATACACATTCAAATTTGGACAAAGGAAATTGTAAGTTTCCAACATGTAAAAGATAGGAAATTATTGCTTACAACTGCACACCTTAGTTTCTAAATTACTAAATATTTCCGTCATATTTCCGTCATTTCCATGTTATGGGACAATAATAAAATGGTTTTCAGCAAAGATGATTTGAGTTTAATAAAAAATTTAATAGAAGAAAAACATTACGGTGCAAAAGGCTTTTAAAGGAATTTCCTAATAGAAACTGGCCCATCGCAGCCTTATGAATCTCGCATACGCGTGACGTTGACAAGTGACCACTTCAAACAGCGCGAATTGTGGAAGAATGGAATCGTTTTGATCAAAGGGATTGTTGATAATGCAATCAAGGAATGGCGAAGAAAGCGCCTTAGAGCATGCATTGGAGCTAATGGATCGGATCGAGGACATTTTGAACATCAGCTTTGAAGAACAGCGCTAACACTATAATTTCCTATTTTTTACATGTTGGAAACTTACAATTTTCGTTGCCCAAATTTGACCGTTCATAACTTCGGACTCTGTTCGTAGTATTGGATAAAATTTTCAGGAAAGATTGATAATATATTTCTCTTACATTCTCTGAAATTTGATAGAGTTTCATTTAGAATTGACAAGTATATCGCCAAAACAAAAAGGGTATCAGTTCAATTGGGACACCGTGTATATAGATAACATTAAACATACCAATTTGAATCAATTATAACAAATTTTATATGCTTTTAGTTAAGTAAATTTTAGCATTGTGGCCCCCTAAAGTTCTTTAACTAAGAAAAAGTGGCCCGCTTGTCCTCCAACTTAGAAAAAGTGGCCCCAAGGTCCAAGAAGGTTGGGAACCACTGGTCTAATGGCAGTCATGCTATGTGACTGTTTACAAAGATATTTCATGAACTGCGATTCAATGTGATGATGTAGACGAAACAACAGCTGCAGAAGCTGCACGAGCGCAAACGTCTGCAAGGCTTTTAATCCAAATCAACGTCCGACTGAAATGAGTTTTCTTAGATATATCATAAGAAGAAGTAAAGATGCGACGGCAGAAGCTGAAGAAAGAGATAGGCTAAGTTTTTTGTAGGGAAGGATTATAGGAAATAAAGAAGAATTATTATTAAGCAGCAGGAAGAGAATTAATGTATTATATTGAGATCGTTCGTCAAATCCGGATTTATTAAGTGTTTAACACGACGTGTCGAAAATTATTAGAAAAGCAAACAAATAAATATACCATGACGTCTGAATATGGTTCTTATATATGTATTATATTTATTTGTGCATATAAATAATATTTAATATTAAATATGTATATATATATATATATATATAATTTATGCATAGGTTTTACGCTTCAGTAATAAATGCAATTATATGAAGGTATGAAGGTCAAGTCTATTTTATATTATGAGACATCCACATTTATGTTATATACAATTATACAATTATACATTAATATAGGCCTATATACCGTAATGCTAATGGAGTCCATTTACTCGTCGTTGTTTTCATCATTGCCATCGGTCGTCATGGCAAGACACAACAGGTAATAAAAATAGAGCTTTATTTTTTGCATGCCTTTATAAGGATGGTCCACATAAGCAACGAAACTCTAAGGTCGAACTGGGTCCAAAACACTACAGCAGCCATTCAACGTACAGAGCTATTTAATAATTAGTCTTTGAGTAGCCTACATGTACATGTACAATTTGTACATGTATTATGTACATATACATGTATATATCGTTGAATAGCCTCCTTGAGTTGGCGATCATTAACTATAACACGTAAAGGGTTGGACATTATATGTTGGCACGGCGTGGACGAAACAGAGGTTGTATGGTATACACTCAATGGTGGTTCTTGCCGTTCAGACGGCAGAGATGGCTTTGTATTCAAACATTCAGTCAGTTTATTAACCGAGCAAAAATTGCTGAACCAAACAACGTAGCATCGACAGAACCATTACAATCGTCACCACCTCATTACTTTCTTCCGTCTCCTCCTTCTCCTCCTTCTCTTCTTCCTCCTCTTCACCTCTCTCTACTTATCCTCCTCCTCTTCCTTCTTCCTCTTTTCCTCTGTTTTAATCTTCACTTGCTTCTCCAACTTTTTCTCTATATACATTCATTCTTCTTCTCCTACTCATCTGTCTTATTCTCCCTCCTTTCTGCAACCTTATTCTCTTCCTTTTTCTCCCCTCCTCTTCTTCTGTTCCATTCTCCTCCTTTTCCTACACCATTCTCACCTCTTCCTTTTCTTCCTCCTCCTTCTTCTATTCCTCAACTCTTAGCTCCTCTTCTTCTCTTTCACCCCTCCTCTCTCTTATTCTCGTATTATTTCTCTGCTCCTCCTCCCACTCCTCCTACTCCTCCCTCACCTACTTACTCTTCTGTTTCTTCACATCATCATCATCATCATCATCATCATCATCATCATCATCATCATCATCATCATCATCATCATCATCACCATCGTCATCATCATCATCAGCAGCAGCACCACCACCACCACCACCACCACCACCACCACCATCACCACCACCACCACAACCACCACCACCACCACCACCATCACCATCACCACCACCACCACCACCACCATCACCATCACCACCACCACAACCACAACCACAACCACCACCATCACAACCACCACCACCACCATCATCATCATCAGTTTCAAACAACGACATCGTCATCGTCATAACCATCATCACCATCGAAGTCGTCACGTGTCTTGCATAGTGTGGGTGTGTACTGTGTATCCTCTTCACTTATTCGACCGTAATAGCATGATCAGTCGGTCGGTCTGTCGGTCACCGTGTGGCCTTCCCATCTCCACTGCAGCAGCGGCAGTGGCAGAAGGGGGCTCGCAGTACAGCTGGTTAAGGCCCATCCTCCTCCGTTCGGTGCTGCATTAGGACATTTCCCATCACGCGTCTTATTTCCATAACGCGATCAACAACCATTTGTGGACTTCCGGTCGGGTCCGCACTTCACTTCCGGTAGGACACTCATCCGGTTTTGCGATGCCATTGCCCAGTGCTCTCACTGTCTCTGTCTCTGTCTCTGTCTTTGTCTCTGTCTTTCTGTCTGTCTTTGTCTCTCTCTATGCATCTTTCTGTCTGTCTTTCTCATTCCCGGTACGCGATGCCTATTTCTGTTTCTATGTCTGTCTCTGTCTGTCTCTGTCTGTCTGTGTCTGCCTATGTCTATTTCTCTTTATTAGTCTGTTTCTCCCTCTCCCTCTCCCTCTCTGTTTCTGTATCTTTCTCGTTGTCTCCGTCTCTCTGTCGCTCTATAATAGTGTTTTGTCTGCCTCTCTTTCTGTCTGTCTGTCTGTCTCTGTCTCCTGTCCCTCTGTCTGTCTGTCTGTCTCTGTCTCCTGTCCCTCTGTCTGTCTGCCTGTCTGTTTGTCTATGTCTCTTCGGGTGATAGGCGACGAAGACATCTGCGTTGTCATCATTCGACGTTTTATTAAACATCCTCCTCCCGTGAGAATAGAATCACGCTCCTCCTTCAACCTTATCCAAATCACTCCCCCTCCTCCTCCTCCTCCTCCTCCTCCTCCTCCTTCTCCTCCTCCTCCTCTGTCGTTTTCCTGGTTCCCATGACTGAAACCCGCAGCCAATAAGCAACACATGTGATGAGGACAGAGGAGGATGAGGAATGCAGATGGAATGCGGATGGGGGACAGAGGAGGAGGAGGAAAGGAGGAGGAATGTGGATGGAATGTGGATGGAATAAGCTGTCGGCAAAAGAAGACGAGATACACGAATCGATGGTTTGAAATTGGTAGACATGGATTTGCTGTCTTCCGATTGACGTGTGGGGAGGAGGCTAGACGGGGGAGGGCAGGGTGCGAGGGAGGGAGCGAGGAACGGACGGACGGACGGATGAATGGATGGATGGATGGGTGAGTGGATGGATGGATAGAAGATGTCATCGGCAAGAAAAAGAAATGAAGAACAGTTTTCCAATTATTATTGGTAATGCTGTTGTCGTCGTCATCCTCGTGATAGTTGTTATCGTCGTTGTCATCATCGTCATCCTAATCATCACCATTATCATCGTCATCGTTACTATCAATATCGTAATCATTATCGTCGTCGTCGTCGTCGTCATCATCATCATCATCATCATCATCATCATCATCATCATCA
>OX243826.1:16203777-16206277 GCA_945859605.1 Lumbricus rubellus | reverse complement strand
CTGGTTTCACTCAGATTATTGATTTTCGTGCATTTTATTCAGTGGTAATAGCGGTGCAGAAGTCAATGCACCTTAGTTGCTGTACACTGTTCAGTGTACACTACAGGGAGGGCCAAAACAATAATACCCTATATAAGGTTTTGCCAATTTTTTACTTCTGAAAAAGATCTTGGCAAAATCATTAGTGATCACTTTTTTCCACTCGTTATGTTCTTTAGACAGAGTATAATTTTTCTTGGAGAAAGCATGCTGTAGAGAAGCAGAGCTGAAGATAGGAGCATAATGAGTTGGATAATGAGATCTATTTATACCAATGGGGAAAAAGTCTGACCAATTGAGGTTAAAGTCTGTCGAGAAAAGTGTCCGGGGTTTAATTGGATTTCCGTGGAGATGTTAGGATGCATGGGAGAAAAATATCTATGGAATTTCTTATATGCCTTGCACTCGTGTGCTGTATATAGGGTAGGCTACCTGCCGCTAGAATCGGTCTGAGAATGTATTGACCTATCGAAGAGCGCTATAGAAATTCTTTGATTAGAACAAATGCTGTAGTTAACTCAACTAGCTCTACCCATATGCAGATCCTCGAAATGCGGAATGGACCAATAATGGTAAATGTCCCTAAAGATGCTTCGGCTAATGATGACGAAACGATAAGCTGGGGCTTGGAGAATAGCATACAGGGTTTTAAGTGTGACTGGACGGTCATGGACGGTGTCCACGCATTTATTTTTCAAAGCTGAACGCCGTCCTGCCACTTATAACCTGCCACCTTTCGCGCTCGCGCAGCCTGGAAAGGTCAAGCCTTTTTTACACTTTATGCACTGATAGCATGCTAGAACAGACCACAACGCTCGTTATAATGAGGTCGTTTGTTCCAGTCCGTTGACACATATTGCGCTAATGTATGCATAATTCATAATTATAGTATTATATATTATATACATATATATAATTATGATACATTGCATTTTTTATGATTTATGTTTATTTATCTATAGACGAGTAGATAGGCCTATTATATGTACAAGATTTCGACGAATTGCATGTAGTCTACATTTGTATAGTACAGCGTGATCCCAATGATAAATTCCGGGTGTCAGCCAACTAAGTCGTCGTACAATCAGCTAATTCACGTGCATGTACGGCGCGGGTCCACTGGTATCCAGTATTATAGGGACTAGTTCCGGATCAGTACCTTGAATCATTGAACAACCACGAGCGTTGGTCTTACCCGTAAAAGAAGCCAAAAAGTCTTGAATCTATTATAAGCCTAATAGCATCGTTGGCATAAACCCTATAACGGCCAACCCATGCATCAGTGTGCTGATGCAAATGACCGCTGCTCCATCGTGCGCATCTTTCTATACTTACGCCAACGACCTGCATGCATCTCAATAATAATTATCCTCTTATCGAAACATCATCTACCTCTTCTTTCTCTTCATTTTCATCTTCATCCATCCTTTTTTTCCTTCGCCTCCTCCACTATACCATCCTTCCGCCGCGGTAAGAGTCGGCTTAGCGAGGCGCCGAGTTTGGCATCAGCGTATTAGCTGGAGCGCAGCGCGGATGCCAAGCGCGGAGTTGAGCGCTCGGAGCGATGTTCTTAGTCCCTGCTGAAGCGAGTAAGACACCGCGAGGGAGCATGGAACATACATAGGTGAAGAGTAGCTCCTCCATTAACTTCTGCTGAATTATTACTACCATAAGTTGAGCTAAGTCGGTGCGAGGGATGGACGCAAAAGCAAGGGTGTGCTGGCCGAGAGGAGGATTTGGATCGCATGAGTATGTAAAGTGTGATTTAGATCCGAGGTCGATAAGCTGCTTTTCCTCCGGTGGCCATCCATATGTTTTGCCTGCATGCTTCTGACCAGTGGCGTATATATTATACACATTATTCGATGGTTGGCCTTGAGTCGTTGATGAACACCAATGGCCATGATAAGCACAATAACTTTGATTCATCAATTATAGATAATAAGAACTTCATAATTATAATTATCTACGATAAGCTTACTATTCAAGAGCTTACCAAAAATAAAAACAAATAAATAAATCAAATGAATTTTAAAAAACCATGACCATTAGCAAATTAATTCATTGTACTTTTTTGCTTTGTTTTTGTTTATTTTTTTAATTGCATCTTGTAACCGTCTTGCAGCTTGTCAATCTGACTGTGAAAACGAATATATATAGGCTAATAAAAAATAATTTAAAAAAATAAAAAATAAAATTATATATTACATATATATATTTAATAAGCATTGGATAACCTGAACGATTTTGTCCAAAAATAATAAAGTACGCAAACTCGTGTGCTCGCTATAGCAAAGGTTTAGCTATATAGAATTATAATTATTATAGATTATAGATATGACCTGTAAACGGGAGCAGCGGAGAGGGTCAGTGGAAAGACGAGACCGAATGCAAGAATTTCGTGTGTAAGACCTATCCCAACTGAGCAATGGAATGGCAAGCTGCGGTTTTTTGTTCCTAA
>OX243826.1:16195799-16203577 GCA_945859605.1 Lumbricus rubellus | reverse complement strand
GAAATGATGAAGTTCTGCCGCTGTAGCAAATGCAGCGCGCGCATCTCGTATACATGTATGTATGCGTGCAAGATGTAATTGATGTATGGGTTGCGTATTCAAACGTGCATATAGACATACATAATTGCAATGCATATACGTACATGTACGGAGACATGCTATAGGATTAATTTCTATCTTTATAGATCTGTCTGTCTGTGTCTGTTCTTCTGCCTCTTCTCTCTTTTACATCTTTCATATAGACATGCACACCTGCATGCACATGTAATTTTAATGCATACATGTACGGAGACATACTAAATAGAGTTCATTTTTTTATCTTTATCTATTGATCTGTCTGTCTGTCTCACTGTCTTTCTGCCTGTCTGTCTGTCTTTGTCTGTTCCTCTTCTCTCTTTTACATATTTCTTTTTCTTCTGCTTTTCTTGCTTTATTTGTTTTGATTATCCTATATAATAATATACGTTCATTCCTTCCTTCATTCCTCTCTCCTCTGACTTCCACCTCGTGTTTATCGTTCCCCATCTAGTCTTATTCTCCGTCAATCCATCCTCTTCACTGACTCTTCCAATCTCCATCTTCATGGATGACTGAGTCGTCGCTGGTGAAGACAATCTGCCATGCACCGCAGCAGCGGCAGCAGCAGCAGCGGCAGCATCTCCTCCCACCTTCTCTGTTACATTGTACAATCGACAACTGGGCCATTTGGATTGAGAATAAAATAAGAGCATGCAGGTTTTACAACGATACAGCCACAGCTGCGCTCAATTGTGTTTTTTTTATTGCATTGTATTGTATTGTTTTGTATTGTATTGTATTGTTTTGCATTGTATTGCATTGTATTGCATTGTATTGCATTGTATTGCATTGTATTGTTTTGTATTGTATTGTATTGCATTGTTTTGTATTGTATTGTATTGTTTTGTATTGTATTGTATTGTGTTGTATTGTATTGTTTTGTATTGCATTGTATTGCATTGTATTGCATTGTATTGCATTGTATTGCATTATATTGCATTGTATTGCATTGTATTGCATTGTATTGCATTGTATTGCATTGTATTGCATTGTATTGTTTTGTATTGCATTGTATTGCATTGTATTGTTTTGTATTGCATTGTATTGCATTGTATTGTTTTGTATTGTATTGTATTGTATTGCATTGCATTGTATCGTATAGTCGTATACTTATACATTTATAAAGCGACTCTCATCGATCACAGACGCTCCCAGTGCGTAAGACCCAGAGAAAAGAAGGTAGTCAAATACCAAAACAGGTAAATGATTATGCATAAGGCATTACATTTTGTCGCGGAGTATCCATGTGGGGAATTTCTATAATTCTATCCTCTCATAATTATTATGCCGTCTCGCACATTATTGTACAAATGGTGCTTGTTACAAGTACATCCAATTGTGTATTCTTCGCTCTCTGAAACCACCTGCACTTCGATATGTATGTCACCGAAACGTTGACACAGAGTGATTTTCGAGAGACTATACGCAATGTATTACGCATGCAGCCACGCGAATGTTTCCCTGATTTCATGAATAGTTCAGCATCAAAATGATTTCTGACGGAAGAAAACAGCGACCGAGCTCATTAACGAAAATGACCAATCTACATATACACTGTGTCCACGATATAAAGTAGATCACTAGACTTTGTGGAATATCTTGGTCAATTGTAGCATTATATGTACAAAATTTGGTGCACATGAACTTCAGTCTATTCTATCCATATCCTGCAAATTTTTTTAAAATTTGGTGCAACGGTTACGAAGATATACCCTTTTGAAATTGGGTGATTCAGAAACCAAGTTACCAAACAGTAAAACGCATAGAAAGACGAAAAAATATAACACTGCTGTTTCTACCAATAATGTTCAATATTTGTGAAGTAATTTATTAAATATTTTGTACACCGTAACTCTGCCCAATTTGCCGTGGGTTAGTCAATTGTCATAACATTTGGTTGAAAAGAGCGGTTTTGTTGAGTTCAACGGTCACAGTTGATGTTCGAAGTGCCCGCCTTCAACGCGCGCACAGGCTCTGAGCCGCTGACGCCACTGATTGACAGCGCCGTCGATGATTCGTTGATCGAACCGACTCCACTCCTCGATTAGCCGCTCCCAAAGATGTTCAACGTCCCTGATTCTTGTCCGATAAACGCGATCCTGCAACACCCCCCAGACCTTGTAATCCACAGGATTGCGATCTGGACTGTTTGGTGGCCAAAGTGAAGGAGTGATGAAGGCTGTAGTCTCACAGTCTCAGGAACGCAACAGTCTCATGTGCTCGATGTGCTGGGGCACTGTCTTGCTGGAAAATGCGGATGGCTGGCAAGAGTTGCTGCGAGAGAAGAACATCTGTGACTGTTTCCGAAAATGACGCTTAAAAGCAACAGCCTATGTGTTCCCTGCGTAGCAAGAAAAATTACGTATTTCTGTGCGTTTTACTGTTTGGTAACTTGGTTTCTGAACCACCCATTTTCAAAAAGGTATATCTTCGTAACCGTTGCATCAATTCTAATAAAATTTGCAGGATATGGATAGAATAAACTGAAGTTCATGTGCACCAAATTTCGTACATATATTACTACAATTGACCAAGATATTTCACACAGTTTAGTGATCTACTTTATCGTGGACACAGTGTATATAATATATATAATTATATATATATATTATATATATATATATATACCATAACATAGGTACGCTAGTGCCATCTTCCTTTCCGACTGTTTTCATAATTTATTTCATTTCAATTATTTATTTAAGCCAATCGTGGAACCAGTGTATAATTTTTGTCGTATAAGTTCAAAGGCAGTTATAAGCCTATATACTAAAAGCCAAGTGCGCCGCTTGATGGGGAAACCTGCAGCCCGATACATGTATGTACATGTACATTGCACAATGATAAATACTGAAAACATTATATATATATATATATACAGTACAAACTAATATATTCAAGACATCTCTAAAAGAAAAACCAAGACGTTTGTATCTATGAATGTATATATACTCATGAGGATGTGCATGCATTGTTTGTAAAACTGTGCATGCATGAATGTCTGCATGACATGCATTTGCGTAAACTGTGTGTATATGTTTAGTATACATGAATGTATATATGTATGCATGTGCTTGTGTATGCATGTATGTATGTATGTATGATGCATGCCCATAGAGTATGCTTGCATGTATATAATATATGTATATGCATGTATGCATGTATGTATGATGTATTTGCTCATATACACGTATGTGTAGTTGGTAGTGCGAATGCATGTGTGTATACATGTATATGTATGTTGTTGCTAGAGCGGCACAAACTTGCTGCATTGCTTTGTGGCAAATAAAACACTGCGCACGACTGCAGTGTATGCATGCATTTTGTATTATAGGCTGAGTGAATTGAATCGAATCTACGCCAGTTCAACGCGGTTCCTAATCTGTCTGCCGTGGAAATTCTCTGTGGGAGATTGAACATTGGGAATAAGGAATCTTAGACTGTTGTTGTCTGAAGTCCTAATCCAAGCGACAAAGGACCGACTGTCACAGAATCCAGACAAATCAATTTATAGGGTCTTTTGTTCGATGTTCAATTGCAGATAATTGATGAGTTTGGGTCAGAGTGTAATGCAGTTTGACAAATATAGCAAATGCCAGGAAAGAAACTTTCATTTGTTTGCACTTGTGTACCAAAAGAAACAGTAAATATTGCAAAATGAATTTGAAGTAGGCTATTCATAAATAGTTTTGCTATGGGATATCTTATGCATGCAAGTGAGTATATATGCATGCATAATTGCATATAGCCTATGTACAGGGTGGCGCATAAAAAGTGAAACCGTATGTATGTATATAATTATGTATGTATGTATGTATGTATGTATGTATGTATGTATGTATGTATGTATGTATGTATGTATGTATGTAATACTATGTGTGTATGTATGTATGTATGTATGTATGTATGTATGTATGTATGTATGTATGTATGTATGTATGTATGTATGTATGTATGTATGTATGTATGTATGTATGTATGTATGTATGTATGTATGTATGTATGTATGTATGTATGTATGTATGTATGTATGTATGTATGTATGTATGTATGTATGTATGTATGTATGTATGTATGTATGTATGTATGTATGTATGTATGTATGTATGTATGTATGTATGGATTTATGTACATCCACCCATGTATACTCATGAATGCACGAATACATACTGGGCATGTTTGTGCAGAGTTACTTACGCTGTCTGGTGTCTTTATCCAAATTTGCAATCTGACAATGCATTCGTAGCAAATCGCATCAGGCATAGAACGCGAGACTATTCTCGCCTGCTACACAACGACCTATAATCCACTGTGCGAGGAATGACTGCTTATCGTGACTCTCATCTATATTCACAGCTAATAGGCGAAGGAGGTCTGCAGCCAAATAGGAAATGTATGCGTCCGACTACAGGCCAAGAACACAACACGACTCTGTGCCCGAAGATTTGCATGTATACTGCATGCATGCACAGATGATAATGGATTTTTTCCTAGCTGAAATGTCCGTGATTTGAAATAACAGTAGATTGACAGTGCAATTTTATAGCCTAGTCATGTAACGTCTATTGCTCTATTCAGTATCTGAATTGTAGAAAAATAACTGGGGGAAAGTAGCCCTACATATGATTGACGTGGAATTGGGGTGCGCAGCGAAGAATTAGGCCTAATTATGGGGCTCTGACCAAAATTGGGAGGCTGAAACTCCAGGCGGGCCAAGCTCACAGCAATTCCCACTCTGACTCTATTGCATATACACATATGGAAACATTGATCGACATAATATTTTAGAATCCGAAATGTCATTTGTATTCTATTGATTTTTAAAAGGCGTAATGCATGCAGTTAAAAATTGACGCTGAGAGAAAATATGGATCAACTTCGATCAATATTTGAACATCAATTGAATCCTCAAACTTCTAGTTATTTCAATGAAAAGGCAGAAAGAAAACAAAACATATTTTCACACGACAAAACAATGAATTACGTTACAACCACAGTAAGATAAAAACAGTTGGCGGGTTTAGCTATAAGCTTATGCAACCTTGTTAAATTGTCCCGCGCTCATACTAATTCATGGCTAGACGACGTACACAAACGATCAGACACTTGAATACAGACACCGAATTTATGCAGCGCCAAGTTTTACTCGTCCTGCATTAGTTCTTCGCGGTGGTTCAAAGCGGTGGAGCTATACAAATGGTCTAACTCGATTTTCCTGTCTGCCTAATCGAATTGCCAGACCCGACGCTCTCTCTTCAGACAAAGATGGCGCGTGCATTCTTTGCGTCCATTTCTCTGCAGAACGGGTTTCATCTGGAGGAGTTGCCGGAACTAACTTCCATTCTTGACTCTTAAATGACGTCGCAGAAATTAAGTTTCCGATTTCGTTATGACGCCGAGACCGGCTTGAACGAAAAACACTGAACAACGTATACCGTATACCTCTAGAACAACGTATCAGGTTTTTTAACGTGCAGTTGTACACAAAATGTGCAGTTCTAAATGGATTTTGTGCAGTTGTAGAAGCACTTCTGTACCGTTAAAACTAACAAAAAATGGTCATTGCCCTCCGATTAGAAGTAATTTACCATGGAGGATGGGAGGGAAAAGAAGGAGTTGTGCAGTTATAAAAATTCCTTAAAACAGACCTGCAACGTATACAGTATATACCTCTAGAACAAAGTATACAGTATATCTCTAGAACAACGTATACAGTATACCTCTAGAACAACGCATACAGTATACCTCTACCAGTAAGGGCAATTATTGCTTCGGCGCCATGAGGACGAGATTGAAAGGCGTTATATAAATGCTTTGATACCTATTTTATATAGCCTACAATGCCTACATCATCTACATGTATGGAATTCTAACATGGTCTATTTAGTTGTGTAGCGCAGTGATTGTCATAAGTTCAAAGCATATTAGGAAATCCCATTTTTATGCAGGATATAGACTAAGATAAAATTTAATGTTTACTGACCTATATAATACACACCTATACTCTTTGTCATTGCCCCATGGCAAGCGTGCGACTGTTTTATGGTCTAGTCACTTTAGTGGAATTAAATCTTATTTGATTTAAAGTGCATATTACTTTTTTGTAATTCTTCATGAGACAGTATTTTAAATGAGCGATTGAAGTCGGCGTGTAAATAAATGTATAAAATTATGGCAAAACAACTTAAGCCAGCACGCATGGGATATTCAGTGTCAAAGCGAAGTCTAATACGTCAGGTGAATTGATTACACTGCGGAAATAATTATGTTTCTGCGAATCTGCAATCGTGGTATAACTGTTGTTCTTCCGGTAAATCAAGATTAGTTTCTCTTGCCAGAATCTGATGTATGTGTGCACTGCACGCTGTTTCCGACAGGTCTCGAGTCAATATGAAGCGCTTTACGGAATGACCCTTGCGAGAAGAGAATATCAACTTGGTATAAAACACACTAATCCGATGAATTCGCCATCCATCTTCGATATTGCTATTGCTTTCACATCGCTTTCCCTGTCTCTGTGTGTCTGTATGCCTGTCTGTCTATCTGTCTGTCTCTGTTTCCGTGACTCGTTCTTCCACTATTTCTTTCCATCTTGGCACATCATTCGCCTTCTTTACATGTATATTCGTCTACAATACTTGTTTTTCTATATCCGCTTTTTTCCGCTCACGTTTTGCCGCACTCTGTACAGCTAGACGCTTTTTTCTCATTCTGAATTCTCCATTTCTCTTCTCTCGTTTCACTCTATTACTTCACACTTACTTGCTTCTCACTTTCACTCTATTCGCTCTTTTGTTCATTCTGTAATCTGTAAGCTACCCAACTCGCTCTCTCATTTCCAATTCTCCATCTCTTGCGGTCTTTATGTAACGATTATGAATATGCATGCCTACCACCATGGTGAGAATTGCCGAGAGGTTTGGGGGGATCTTGCACTGCTTAACACCATATCCGTGGAGACGCCATCGAAAGTCAACGGTATAATTCAAGTGCATTGGATGGGAAGGCATTTTGGTTGGGGGGGGGGGTCGGACTCAACCCTCCCCCTCTTGAACCTTATAAACGATGATCCTGGCAATTATTAAGTCTTCATTACAGCTGAAATTGAACATCATCCATCGGCGATTGGTAAATATTATACAGAGACCGAATATGAATGAATGGCAATGCATGTCAGTCACAGCCTTCGTTCATGAATATAAATTGCACTGCAAGTCGCTTTGTCATCTTCTATTCACGCTTCGAATAATAATAATAATAATAATAATAATCATATTAGGCTTATAAATATATAAATATCGAAGATTAAACGTTCAATGCATTTCGAAATTCGTCTTTTCACGCAGCGAATACAGACGAGTTTGCATGAGGCGAATGCACTGACCACTGGTTAGAGCTCAAGCTTTCTTCTTCTTCACGTTATGCGCTACATGTATGTTCAACGACGCCACTTTTCTCTGTTTTTATGTCAAGTCTAATAAATGCAAAATGATGACGCTAATAATAATTAATAGAAAAATAAAATAAAAAGTAAAAAATTATAATAATAAAAATAACAATGATAGTTATAACGATGAAGAAGAATGAAGAAAGTAAAAAGAGGAAGAAAATGAAAGTGGAAAGAAACCAAAAGATGCTTTGAATTCCATGACTTTATTTATTCGTGGAAGCTAGTCTTTAACTTTACCACACCTACTACT
>OX243826.1:16105799-16193299 GCA_945859605.1 Lumbricus rubellus | reverse complement strand
CATTATTATATTCACGGCGGCAGGTAGGGCCTATAGTAAATACGGATAATATTTAAGCTGGCTATTTTATAGCGTTGTTGCGAGGCATTAAAAGTTCCAGTCCATCAGAGATGCCATTTCGAGACCCGATAAGTCAGACAGAATGGTGATTCGGAGAATTTTATATGTATTCACGAAAACTTGCTATAGTGCCCCTTCAAGAATTCTACGCAGAGGCGCTCCCGACAACAGCGCTGACACTGATTCGGGGCCTCATGCCGAAGTGCATTAACAATTTCGAGTGAATGACTTGCTCATGGTCACGACCTGACACGACTCAGAGGATTAAGGAGTTGAGGTGGTGCCTTATTCTTCTGATTAGCGAATAATAACATTAACAAAGGTAATATTAATGATATAAATGATGACGATGATGATGATGACGATGATGATGATGATGATAATAATAATAATAATAAGACAATTTATATAGCGCCGTTTACTCATCAGAGGCCGAAGGAAATGGCGCTGTACATGAGTTCAAAAGTCTAATGGCAGTCATGCTATGTGACTGTTTACAAAGATATTTCATGAACTGCGATTCAATGAGATGATGTAGACGAAACAACAGCTGCAGAAGCTGCACGAGCGCAAACGTCTGCAAGGCTTTTAATCCAAATCAACGTCCGACTGAAATGAGTTTTCTTAGATATATCATAAGAAGAAGTAAAGATGCGACGGCAGAAGCTGAAGAAAGAGATAGGCTAAGTTTTTTGTAGGGAAGGATTATAGGAAATAAAGAAGAATTATTATTAAGCAGCAGGAAGAGAATTAATGTATTATATTGAGATCGTTCGTCAAATCCGGATTTATTAAGTGTTTAACACGACGTGTCGAAAATTATTAGAAAAGCAAACAAATAAATATACCATGACGTCTGAATATGGTTCTTATATATGTATTATATTTATTTGTGCATATAAATAATATTAAATATGTATATATATATATATAATTTATGCATAGGTTTTACGCTTCAGTAATATATGCAATTATATGAAGGTATGAAGGTCAAGTCTATTTTATATTATGAGACATCCACATTTATGTTATATACAATTATACAATTATACATTAATATAGGCCTATATACCGTAATGCTAATGGAGTCCATTTACTCGTCGTTGTTTTCATCATTGCCATCGGTCGTCATGGCAAGACACAACAGGTAATAAAAATAGAGCTTTATTTTTTGCATGCCTTTATAAGGATGGTCCACATAAGCAACGAAACTCTAAGGTCGAACTGGGTCCAAAACACTACAGCAGCCATTCAACGTACAGAGCTATTTAATAATTAGTCTTTGAGTAGCCTACATGTACATGTACAATTTGTACATGTATTATGTACATATACATGTATATATCGTTGAATAGCCTCCTTGAGTTGGCGATCATTAACTATAACACGTAAAGGGTTGGACATTATATGTTGGCACGGCGTGGACGAAACAGAGGTTGTATGGTATACACTCAATGGTGGTTCTTGCCGTTCAGACGGCAGAGATGGCTTTGTATTCAAACATTCAGTCAGTTTATTAACCGAGCAAAAATTGCTGAACCAAACAACGTAGCATCGACAGAACCATTACAATCGTCACCACCTCATTACTTTCTTCCGTCTCCTCCTTCTCCTCCTTCTCTTCTTCCTCCTCTTCACCTCTCTCTACTTATCCTCCTCCTCTTCCTTCTTCCTCTTTTCCTCTGTTTTAATCTTCACTTGCTTCTCCAACTTTTTCTCTATATACATTCATTCTTCTTCTCCTACTCATCTGTCTTATTCTCCCTCCTTTCTGCAACCTTATTCTCTTCCTTTTTCTCCCCTCCTCTTCTTCTGTTCCATTCTCCTCCTTTTCCTACACCATTCTCACCTCTTCCTTTTCTTCCTCCTCCTTCTTCTATTCCTCAACTCTTAGCTCCTCTTCTTCTCTTTCACCCCTCCTCTCTCTTATTCTCGTATTATTTCTCTGCTCCACCTCCCACTCCTCCTACTCCTCCCTCACCTACTTACTCTTCTGTTTCTTCACATCATCATCATCATCATCATCATCATCATCATCATCATCATCATCATCATCATCATCATCATCATCACCATCGTCATCATCATCATCAGCAGCAGCACCACCACCAACATCACCATCACCACCACCACCACCACCATCATCATCACCACCACCACCACCAACATCACCATCACCACCACCACCACCACCACCACCAACATCACCATCACCACCACCACCACCAACATCACCATCACCACCACCACCACCAACATCACCACCACCATCACAACCACCACCCTACCATCACCACCACCACCACCATCATCATCATTATGATCACCATCACCACCACCACCATCATCCTCACCATCACCACCACCACCACCACCACCACCATCATCATCATCATCATACCATCAGTTTCAAACAACGACATCGCCATCATCATCATAACCATCATCACCATCGAAGTCGTCACGTGTCTTGCAAATAGTGTGGGTGTGTATCCTCTTCATTTATTCGACCGTAATAGCATGATCGGTCGGTCTGTCGGTCACCGTGTGGCCTTCCCATCACCGACTGCAGCAGCGGCAGTGGCAGAAGGGGGCTCGCAGTGCAGCTGGTAAGGTCCATCCTCCACCGTTCGGTGCTGCATTAGGACATTTCCCATCACGCGTCTTATTTCCATAACGCGATCAACAGCCATTTGTGGACTTCCGACGGGTCCGCACTTCACTTCCGGTAGGACACTCATCCGGTTTTGCGATGCCCAGCCATACCTCTGTCTGTCTCTCTGTCTCTGTCTCTGTCTCTATCCTTCTGTCTGTCTCTATCTCTTTCTATGCCTGTTTCTGTCTGTCTTTCTCATTCCCGCGGTACGCGATGCCTATTTCTGTTTCTATGTCTGTCTCTGTCTGTCTCTGTCTGTTTGTGTCTGTCTATGTCTATCTCTCTTTATTAGTCTGTTTCTCCCTCTCCATCTTTCTCTCCCTCTCCCTCTCCCTCTTTGTTTCTGTATATTTCTCGTTGTTTCCGTCTCTCTGTCGCTTTATAATAGTGTTTTGTCTGCCTCTCTTTCTGTCTGTCTGTCTGTCTCTGTCTCCTGTCCCTCTGTCTGTCTGCCTGTCTGTTTGTCTATGTCTCTTCGGGTGATGGGCGACGAAGACATCTGCGTTGTCATCATTCGACGTTTTATTAAACATCCTTCTCCCGTGAGAATAGAATCACGCTCCTCCTTGAATCTCATCCAAATCACTCCGCTCTTCCTCCTCCTCCTCTGTCGTTTTCCTGGTTTCGATGACTGACACCCGCAGCCAATAAGCAACACATGCGATGAGGATGGAGGAGGACAGAGGATGAGGAATGCAGATGGAATGTGGATGGAATGAGCTGTCGGCAAAGGAAGAGGAGATACACGAATCGTTGGTTTGAAATTGGTAGACATAGATTTGCTGTCTTCCGATTGACGGGTAGCGAGGGGGTTAGACGGAGGAAGAAGGGGAGGGAGCGATGGATGGACGGAAGGGTGGGTGGGTGAGTGGGTGGATGGATGGACGGATGGCAGCTAGGAAGATGTCATCGGCGAATTGATTATTTCGTGAGAGAGAAATACAAATGAAGAAGAGTTTTTGAATTGTCGGCGTTGTCATCATCGTCACCGTCACCGTTATCGTCATCATCGTATTTGCGTCGTCGTCGTCATCCTCGCAATTACTGCCATCTTCAATGTGATCATCATCATCATCATCATCATCATCATCATCATCATCATCATCATCATCATCATCATCATCATCATCATCATCATCATCCTCGTCATTATCATCGTCATCGTCATCGTCATCGTCATCGCCACCGTCATCGTCATCGTCACCGTCACCGTCACCGTAATCGTCATCGTCATCGCCATCGCCATCGCAATCGCAATCGCCACCACCATCACCATCACCATCACCACCACCATTACCATCATCATCATCATCATCATCATCATCATCATCATCATCATCATCATCATCATCATCATCATCATCATCATCATCATTATCATCATCATCATCACCATCATCATCATCATCATCGTAACACCCCATCACCACGGTGACGATACGAATAGTAAATTGTCTAAATTCATTGTTAGTGGGTAAAACCGTCACATGATCTGTTTTGCCACTAAGTAAGTAAGTTAACAACGGATTACAATATCCTGCCATAAGCACTTTGACTTTATCGAGGAGGAATCGTGTCCGACCTCACAACAGAAAACATTGGACTCTGACCTTTCTTTGTCTGTGTTTCTTATAAGACGCAAAAATTATGTTTATAAATTTTAGAAACCAAAGATTATCTCACACACGTCATAAAACCAGTGTCCATCTTTGACACACTGATAGCGTTAGGCCTACTTCTAGCTTTTAGCCCTCCGTTGTTTAGGTAAAGTACTTTTTGTAGATTTTTCATCACAAATAATAGCATTCAAAGGTGGTTCAGTATATCGCAGCATTCAGAAATAATTCTAACACTAGGCTATAATGCTACGGAGAGGTTCGGCACAATAGCATATATATTATCCTTGAAATCGCGATGCAGTAGCGTTACTTAATACGAATGACGTACTTCTTATAACTTGAGGCGTCGTCTAAAAGAGGTTTTTGGTATCGATGACCAATTTGTCTAGAATCGTGCAGCAGAATAGTTTCGTGCCGCTGTAGACGTGCGTGCGTGTCTCAAATCCAGTGTCAATAGTCTTCTGTAGAAAGTGCGGCGCGGACAGCGAGATTATGAAGAACTGTTCGTGCAATTGCGAACCTATTCACGACACCCATGAAGGGGCTCCTTCCTCCTCTTTTTTCTTTTCTTCTCTTCTCCCTGCATGAACGCCATTCCATGGTTAGGATATCGTATACATATATATATATATATACACATACATATATAATGCAGAGAACGTCCTCGTCAATTCTCGACTCTTCAGGTGGCGTGTGCTGTCTGCGTCTTTAGTTGTCGGATGACTTTTTCTATTCATTAGAATTTCATTATTTCTTCTTCTTCTTCTTCTTCTTCTTCTTCTTCTTCTTCCTCCTCTTCTTCTTCTTCTTCTTCTTCTTCTTCTTCTTCTTCTTCTTCTTCTTCTTCTTCTTCTTCTTCTTCTTCTTCTTCTTCTTCTTCTTCTTCTTCTTCTTCTACTTCTTCTTCTTAAGAATCATTATGTTTATCATCCTACTTTGTGCTCTGTATATTATGTCTACATATTGGTTTCACGATGATAGTTATATTATTTGGCATATTATTGTTTTTTTGTCCTTTTTTTATCCTATCGTATTTATGAAGTTGCGTCATGTCACTGTTTTCTGACGATTCCTTTTTGGCCTGTGTCCAATGCCTAAGCTTATCTTATGACTGCAACACTCCGCTTCCATGCCATATTACACAACAAACTGTATAGTCTGATATTCAGCAGACATAACGTATGCGTGCTCCTGCATCGGAGCAGGCATGCACGTATACGTAGAACGGAATTGGCATCATCAGGGTCATTTTATTGGGTTAATTAGTTGAACAAAGACCATAAAATGATACCAAACAAACCTTTGTTGAACTTGGAATCCTATTTCGTGTTTTTCTCTCTTAGAAGTACGTGCACGCGGCATTCGGTGCCATGACCCTATCCGCTGGGAATACTTGGGAAGTTTAGATTTAATGGAAAGAGGATCAAGGGGCGGCTGACTGGATCCGTCGATGACTTTCCTTGTAAGGTCACCGAGAGCATCGCAGCCATTGCACATTGCACATGCGCTAATGCGTGGCGAAAGCAGAATGACCAAACCGCACCAAGTCAAGTAAGCTTCAGGTCAGTGTTGTTAATGCTGACCAAAAAGATGATGATTGCGAACTGGTTTCACTCTGAAGCCGCATAGAGTATAGATAATTGATTTTCGTGCAAGTTGCTCAATGGTACTAGCGGTGCAGAAGCAAATGTACCTTATAGTTGCTGTACACTGTACAGTGTACACTACAGAGAGGGCCAAAACAATAATACCTTAAGGCTTTTGCCAATTTTTTAACTTCTGAAAAAGATCTTGGCAAAATCGTTAGTGATCACTTTTTCCCACTTTTCATGTTTTGTTAGACAGAGTATAATTTTTCTTGGAGAAATCATGCTGTAGAGAAGCAGAGCATAATGAGTTGGATAATGAGACCTATTTATACCAATGGGGAAAAATTCTGACCAATTGAGGTTAAAGACTGTCGAGAAAAGTGTCCGGCGTTTAATTAGATTTCCTTGGAGATGTTAGGTTGCATGGAAGAAAAATATCCAGGGGATTTCCTATTATGCATTGCACTCGTGTGCTATATATAGGCTAGGCCACCTGCCGCTAGAATCGGTCTGAGAATGTATTGACCTATCGAAGAGCGCTATAGAAATTCTTTGATTAGAACAAATGCTGTATAGTTAACTCAACTAGCTTCACCCATATGCAGATCCTCGAAATGTGGAATGGACCAATAATGGTAAATGTCCCTAAAGATGCTTCGGCTAATGATGACGAAACGATATACGCTGGGGCTGGGAGAATAGCATACAGGGTTTTAAGTGTGACTGGACGGTCATGGACGGTGTCCACGCATTTATTTTTCAAAGCTGAACGCCGTCCTGCCACTTATAACCTGCCACCTTTTGCGCCCGCGCAGGCTGGAAAGGTATGCAGGGCGTCAAGATGCTTTTTTTACACTTTATGCACTGATAGCATGCTAGAACAGACCACAACGACCGTTTATATATACATGTATATTGAAGTCGTTTGTTGCAGTCCGTTGACACCTATTGCGCTAATGTTTGCATAATGCATTGCATATATATTATATACATATATGATACATTGCATTTTATTATAATTTGTATTTTATATATCTACTAGCTGAACCCGGCCACGCGTTGCTGTGGCTGAAAAGAACATCCAACCACCCGTCCCTACCTCCATTCGACCTCCCCTTCCCCTCACCATCCCCCTTCCCCGCCCACTCCCCCTCTTCATCCCCTCCCCTCCTCCCCTCCCTCCCCTCCCGTCCCTCCCCACTTCCCCCTCCCCTCCCCTTCCGCTCCCCTCCCCTTCTCCTCCTCTTCCCACCCCTCCCCGTCCAATCCCCTCAACTCCCCTCTACCTCCTCCCGTCCCTTTCCCCTTCCTTTAATTTCCCTTCCACCTCCCCTGCACCCTACCCTCCTCCCCTTCCCAGTCCCAATCCCTCCGTCCCTTCCTCTGCCTTCCTGCATCCCTCCCTCGTCCATCCCTCCCCTCCGCTCCCTCGCCTTCCTCTTCGTCCCGCTCCCTCCCCCTCCTTTCCTCCCTCACGCCGTGTCTCCCCGACATCGACGCGAAAAGGCCAACGCAACAGGGCCGCTATTGAATGTGTTGAATATCTATATGGGCCTAAATAAAAATGTAACTGCGTACGCACGAATCTTTCGGACCAAGGATCTCGGAAATTTAAAAACTGCCGTTCGAATAGGCGCGGGTGTGCATAATGCTTTTTTGCTAAAATCTTGAGAAAAAACACTTTCACTTCGATTCGACCGATTCCGAGTTCAAATTCAACCCGTCAATAATTATGCATGCCTTGACCCAATTCGGGCGCGTTTGAAAACGGTGGTTCCGCAAGACTTGTATAGCGCATTTTGAACTCGGAATCGGTCGAATCGAAGTGAAAGTTGTTTTTTTGTTGTAAAAGATTTTAGGAAAAAACCATTCAAAGAACACTCACGTATTCGAATGGAACGTTTTGCTGCAATTTTGAAAAGAATCGGTCCAGGACTTTCCAAGAACCTTTATAAGGAAGATTCGTGCGAACGCCGTTACATTTTTATTTATATAGATAGACGAGTAGATAGGCCTATTATATGTACAAGATTTCGACGAATTGCATGTAGGCTAGTCTACATTTGTATAGTACAGCGTGATCCCAATAATAAATTCCGGGTGTCAGCCAACTAAGTCGCCGTACATGCAGCTAATTCACGTGCATGTACGCGCGGGTCCACTGGTATCCAGTATTATAGGGACTAGTTCCGGATCAGTACCTTGAATCATTGAACAACCACGAGCGCTGGTGTTATCCGTAAAAGAAGCCAAAAAGTCTTAAATCTATTATAAGCCTAATAGCATCGTTGGCATAAACCCTATAACGGCCAACCCATCAATGCGTGTGCTGATGCAAATGACCGCTGCACCCTCGTGCGCATCTTTCTGTACTTACGCCAACGACCTGCATGCATCTCAATAATAATTATCTTCTTATCGAAACATCATCTACCTCTGCTTCCTCCTCATTTTCATCTTCATCCATCTTTTCCTCTCCGCCTCCTCCACCACTATACCATCCTTCCACGGCGCGGTAAGAGTCGGCTTAGCGAGGCGCCGAGTTCGGCATCAGCGTATTAGCTGGAGCGCAGCGCGGATGCCAGGCGCGGAGTTGAGCGCTCGGAGCGATGTTCTTAGTCCCTGCTGAAGCGAGTAAGACACCGCGAAGGAGCATGGAACATACATAGGTGAGAAGCAGCTCTCCTCCATTAACTTCTGCTGAATTATTACTACCATAAGTTGAGCTAAGTCGGTGCGAAGGATGGACGCAAGAGCAATGGTGTGCTGACCGAAAGGAGGATTTGGACCGCATGAGTACGTAAAGTGTGATTTAGATCCGAGGTCGATAAGCTGCTTTTCCTCCGGTGGCCATCCATATTTTTTTGCCTGCTTCTGACCAGTGGCGTATATATAAGCTTACACATTATTCGATGGTTGGCCTTGAGTTGTTGATGGACACCAATGGCCATGATAAGCACAATAACTTTGATTCATCAACTAAAGATAATAAGAACTTTACATAATTTTATATGGTAGCTTACTCTTCAAGAGCTTACCAGAAATAAAAAATAAATGAATAAATCAATTTTTTTTAAAATAAACTATGAACAATGAACAATGAACAAAGTGATCAACTGTACTTTTTTGTTTTTGTTTTTTAGCTGCTTTTCATTTCATCTTGTAAGTTGTAGCCTAACCGTGTTACGGCTTGTCAACCTGATTTTGATTAAGTCTTATTCGAATATAATTATGAACCTACATTTTATATATTTAATCTGCATTGGATAACCTGATCGATTTCGTCCAAAATTAATAAAGTACGCAAACTCGCGTGCTTGCCATACCAAAGGTGTAGCTATAGATATGACCTGAAAATGGGAGCAGCGGAGAAGGTCAGTGGAAAGACGAGAGCGAATGCAAGAATTCCGTGTGTAGGACCTATCCCAACTGAGCAATGGAATGGCAAGCTGCGGCTTTTTGTTCCTAAGTTATGGCTTCTCCATGCGGTCGTCTGCGTTTGACTCAATAAGAGCAGAGGAGACGAGGGACTACGCGGCGCCTTCGCACTCACACATGCACACTCCCGCTAAAAAAACACCGTCTATAGTATACAGAGTCATCACCGTCTCTGTCTGTCTCCTTGTCCATTTGGTCGACTGTCATCTGTCTGTCTGAAGGTCCGACACCGGGGGGGGGTCACATGAGTTACGCAACAATTTTAGTCTGCCATTAGAGATATGCAAATACATGTAGGTCGACGCGCCACCTTCTCCCAGTCTTAGCCAGGATAAAAAAAACGAAGCGACAAGTGGTTTATTGCTTGCACTCTAGAAGCTTGAATTTACTTTTAATTTTAGCGCAGAAATAGACCGCTAAAACCGAGACCGTGAAAAATTACTATAAGGCTCTACCATAAGCATTAAGCAAGTTAGCCAATCTTGTGTTGACAGAACAATTAAGATGATTTTAACCGAGAGACAGACAGAGAAAGGCAGAGAGAGACAGACAGACAGACAGAGAGACAGATAGAGAGAGAGACAGACAGACAGATAGAGAGAGAGAATGACACTTGTTTCAGAGGTTGTTCTATTGAGATGAAAAGACCAATCACTGCTTCAAAAAGGTCTATAGTAGGCTACACGTCCTTGTAGTTAATGTGACTGCTATCAGTGGCACGAATGTGTGGGTGTGGAGGGGAGTGGGGTCAGGGAGCGGTGAGCAGGGTGGGAGCGGTGAGCAGGGTGGGAGCGGGGTGGCCAAGAATGGAGGCGAAAACCCTAAATTTTCCGGGCAACGCCGGGTACCACGTCCACTTGAACCATAAAACTATGACTATTTCTCGACAAAAATTTTAACACATTTTTACTAATAATAATATTATATGGCAACTGATTTTAAAATGAGTTTACTTATCCAAAAATAGCCTAGTAAAAGTGTTTCCAAGTTTCAAAACAATTATTTTGACAACCTTAAAACATATCCACAATAATGTACGTTAAGTGTTCTGTATTTATGCATAAGGGGCCAATGACAGCCTCACTTTCAAACTCAGTAACGTATACTAGTGTAATAATTAGTCCAAACTACGGATCTAATTCTATCAGGAAATAATGAAGACATTATTTTACAAAATTAATGAAAAAGCCAACATTCTCTGTTCAGCCACCTACCGAATACAAATATGAATCCTGTACATGTAGTAGTGCCATCTTGCGATTGATGCATCAACAACTATCTCTACTCGTTGTCATTCTCTCTGTCTTTAAATTGCTAAACTCCGCCAGTGGTTGCACTCTGCCAGTGCCAGTCCCAAGCCTTGATAAAGAAGAAGGGCGTCGCTAATGGTCTTTGTTACCACACAGTGACGTTAAACTGCAACTACTACTACTTAAATTGCTATAATAGCAACATAATAGTCTAGGCGGTACACAAAAGTAAACTTAAAATGTTTACATTATCCTGCATAATTTTAACTATGAGGATTTTTTCTCCGATATACACATTCGAATAGACGTTATTCATGAAATGTGATGCCCATGGTTGTACATCTAGCCTAGGCCTATTATAGGATGTTGGACATGATTGTGGATTCAGTGGAGTGACTCAGTGACTGAGTCCTATTATATATAGGGCATACCTATGTCTGCTGTCAGAACAGTAGGCCCTCTAGGCTCTCCGTGGCAGGGTATCTGCTGCTAGTTGGTTAACATGATCATTATGGGTGAAAATTATCTACTCCACCCAGTTAGCTACCGGTAGTGTTGCGACGCCAGCTGTACACTTCTTTCCTTTCCCATACTCCATGGTAAATTACTTCCAATCGGTTTTAACCGTACCGGTACAGAAGTGCTTCTACAACAGCACAAATCCATTTAGAACTGCACATTTTGTGTACAACTGCACGTTAAAAAAATGTCCTGACAGCGCTGACCACCACACCATCGAGTACCTAATCTATATATATAAAAATGTAACCGCGTTTGGCTCCTTGCAAGTGTTCTCCGAACTTTCTGCGCCGATTGCTTTCAGAACTTCACCAAAACGTTTAGTTCCAACACGGCCGGGTTTTCAGGATGATTTTTCGCAAAAAGCGCAATCTTTTCAACAACAAAAAAAATTTGAAAAGGGGGAGGGGGAGGGGGAAAGGGAGGGGGAAAGGGAGGGGGAGGGGGAGGGGAAGGGGAGGGGGAGGGGAGGCTCTTTTCAGCCACAGCAACGCGTGGCCGGGTTCAGCTAGTATAATACATGTATATGGCTCTAATAATATAGAGCAATAACTTTCAGAGGGTTTGCATGCATATATTTGCTGCATCTGTGATCTCGTACGTTCCTCTTGGTACTGCAACGAGATTATGTCATATATAAATATAATTATATATATAAAAATATAATCATATATATAAATATAATTATTTATATATAAATATGATTTTCTAATACAGTCAAGCTGAGTAATTTCCGTGGCATCCGGGACCTGCTTGAGGATTGATGGATGATGGTACGAGAGGAATCCTTATCTCGTTGGAACCCGGATGTGATGACTCATCAGATGCTTGAATCCACTGGAGTGACTTCATCAACCACGTGACCATCTCCAACTTCAGCAGCCGATGCTCGGTAACAAGATGATAGCAGACGGTACTTGCAACAAAATGTCACCCCACAATATTTACCTCCAGTGACAGTATACGACCTCCATATTGCATTATATACATGTAGGAATATTGTATGCATACATGATAATGTACAGGGCCTCAATATATAATATTGCATTACCCTTGTTTCGAGTGCAAGGTAAGTAAATCTTGACTTATATATATTATTGTATAAATAAATAATATGATAAGTCTTTAATTATAAAAAAAATATTTGGAAAATGCTTGCATCAGTTGTGGATGCATAATTATAGCATTAAAAATATTTTCACAAAAACAAGGTAATATAATTTGTCATCGCCCATGAACTTTTCGTGCAATATGCTTGACAATATAAAAAAAATATAGGCTATATATATTTATATATAAACACGAAACACCATAATGGCCTAATCAATCAATTCAACTGTACCATTCCACACTCTATCCATGATTACATGTAAAATCTCTCGCTTAAACCCAACTAAACCCAGGGTCATACGACTCATACCACGTGCAAGGCAGAGACCGCTGCAAATGAATTTATCTATGTATCGATTTATCACTGGTGGAGCCACCCATATGCAATTTGAGCAGGGGTCGTGTCAGGGACATGGGAGTTAATCAGCAGGTCAAAGAAATGAAATGTAAAGAAGATATTGAAATTACATGATTTTTTGACAAGTCACATTAAGGCAGATCAAGAGTAAAATAGTCAGTTCAAATTAACTGCATACCGTGACCTTAGTTTGCTAACAAACTGCCTCCATTGCCCGCTACTGTTTGCTTGTTCGTGCATTAAATGTCCGTAGGCCTATATCCAGTTTACACAAAATTCTCAGACAGGGATCAATACAGTATTTCGGTTTTTTCACACTAGCATTCTACCACATTCTATTTTTCTGTTGTGAACTTGTGCGCTAATTTTCCGCATATACATGTAAAAGTTCAACCGCTGTGCATACATGCATCTTCGCATTTTTACCTACCTTATTCTATTATGGAGCATAAATCCATAAATAATACCTTCGTCTTAAAGAATCTATGAAAGGATCGAGTACTATACTTGTAAACGTGCAACCATCTTCGCATTTTTACCTCCCTTATTCTGATATGCAGCATAAATCCATAAATTATACCTTCATTTATAGAATCAGAGAAAGAGAGACAGACAGACAGACTTACATAGACAGAGACAGAGACAGAGACAGACAGACAGACACAGACAGAGAGAGACAAACAGAGAAAGGATCAGAGAGACAGACAGAGAGAGACAGAGAGAGAATCAGTGAGAGAATCAGTGAGAGAGAGAGAGAGAGAGAGAGAGAGACAGACACAGAGACAGAGACAGAGACAGAGACAGACAGAGACAGATGTGTGCGCATGCATAGAAAAAAGATCAGAGACGCGGCCATATTGTCTCGCCCGATGACACTCAACGGTGGCAGCATGAAAGTCACGAGTGCTCTTCTATCGGAAATGATAAATTCCTCGACTTCTATACTCAAGACGAGATATCACGGTTGCATGGCAACACTCTCTTCAATCGAATGCACAAAGTCAGCAATAAGTGTGATCTCCAATAAATTTACGATCGTGGCGAGCGAGAGATAAAAGCAACGACAATGATGACAACGTCTGATATATAAAAAGAAGTTACAGAAGTCAACATAGATATGCAATCGGATTCGTAATTGCATATTTATGTAGCGCATCTTCAGAAAGAACTCATCAGGGTTCTTTTCATCTGACGGGATGAAACCAAGATCAATATTACCACGCGTATAAGAACTTGATCAACAGTGCTGTTATTCCAGGCATTGTGCTTTAGAAGCTGAAGTTTATCCAGGCACTGCGCCTTAGAAGCGAAAGCATGACACAAAACTCTTGAGAGACCAGTAGCCTATAATTATAGCATCACGTCTTAGGCTGACAAGTAATTTTGTTTCAACGGTAAATTGCTATTTTCAAGGCGCTCAGCAGGTGTTCGACTCTTTGTAAAGAGATTTCATTCGAGACCTAAATTTTTAAACTATGTGGTCCTTCTGGATATACACGTGTATATCAACATCATAATCATCATCATCATCATCATCATCATCATCATCATCATCATCATCATCATCATCATCATCATCATCATCATCATCATCATCATCATCATCATCATCGTCATCATCATCATCATCGTCATCGTCGTCGTCGTCATCATCATCATCATCATCATCATAATTGTTATCATTAATTTTCATATTAGCCTATTAGTAGTCATTAGAGTTAGACCTATTATTAATGGGTAACATTTACAGAGATTTTGCGGCTTCCAGGGTATTTGATTACTTTAAGGGGAATGATTATTGCGACTCGTTTCCTAGCTTAAAGCGAAGCTATTTCCTTGGGAAATAATATTCTGCCACGAGTTTCTCCCCAGACGAGAATAGTGTCATTTGTGCTGCAAGGCCGAGTCCCAGGCTCCCAGCGCATTCAAGAATGAATGCACTTTCTTCATTCGCTAGATTGCGCAGAAAGCTCCCTCTACCGATTGAAACTGAGGAACGTCACCTGCCACCGACTTCTCAGAACCAAGGACAGGAGGAAAAGAACGCCAGACAGCGGAAGGCTAACTAAGAGGTAACTGTACGACTATAAATCGAGTCGGTAAAGACCAAAACAGTAACTGGATATTCATCGGCATGTACAACATGTACATTGTACAAGCTGCTGTTGTGCAGCACAGAATAGTCTTAGGGTAGACTGTGTTATACTGCATGATATGCGCTTGTCTGCTTGCGAATGGAAGGCGTTTGCGCTGTGCAACCGATACGACCCGTATGTTGGTGAATCCAATGAGTGGATGGAGGCAGATTTAGTCGATTGTAGCATCTGTTGCGAACGCGTTGTCTCTCTGTAGCTCTGACAGAAACGTTCACTAGCAACAACTTTGTGTCAGCAAAATGATAGAAGAGTGATGTCTGCTGTAAAGGATATTTACCGTATAGACCTACATTCAGGTAATCGTAATCGTTTTCGCCAGACTTATAAAGCGCCACTCGAAAGCAAGCGCGGGGGATCAGCTTATTCACGAGCGTTGCGCTGAATCACGAGGCACAAAATTCACAAATATTACTTTGTTATAACGGCCTAGGCGTAGAAAGGATCCATGGAGGTTTGAAACGCTGCATACTGTGAATGTTCTAAAGCAGTGCTGTCCAACCTTTTTGGTAACACGGGCCGCAAAAGCAAGATTCTTGAAGCCGAGGGCCGCAATAGTAAACTAAAAAGTAGTGGCTAAAATTTATTGATAATAGCCTATATCAACATTGAAACGCCTATTGAAATTTAATATGGAATGATTGTAATCTATCCACCAATCGAGATATCGATATATGAAATTTAAATACCGCCGGTTCAAGATTCGGAAATGCTCCCGACCCAGGAATTGTCAAAAATCAAATCAAATCAAATCAAAACTCGTTTATTCAAAGAGATCAATGCAAAAAACACTCAAATAGATCAGATGAAATAATATAATAAAGCACATAAGAATTGAGTAGCTAAAATGTTAGTCTAAAGTGATAGAGAGGATCCCTAAGAATAGGTAGCCCAGAAAGGGTGTGAGCCCGCTAAGCCTGGGCAACCACATCAGGCAGGGAGAAATCAGATGGTGGAGAGCAAAGAGAATTGAGTGTGTGGCGAAGCAATAGGAAAACGAGTTGAGCAGGGAAGAATAGTAAAGGGAAGATGAGAATGGTCGTAGTAGAAAGTCAAGGCAAAACAAAAGTTAGAGGGTAAGTGTATACATTCACAAAAGTAAATTAAGCTATAAACGAAGCGGATGAATGAGGTAATTCGATAGTAAATAATAGGTGCAAACAGCATGAAGGCATAATATGACAGCAGAATTAAGCAGTTTGAACAACAGTGCAATTGATAAATTAACAACAGCAAAAAACATTAACAAATAGTCGGTAATATACAACTTTATATAAGTCCAGCTACAAGCCATGTGGATTGGCAAGTCATAATATTATAATAGAAAAGTCTTGAGCAGTTTGTGAAAAGAGTTCGACAAGTTCACAGGAATAATAATGAATAGTAACATGTGGACTATACACAAACCACGATTATCATGCTTCATAATAGTAGAGCACCAAAATGTGCAGGGTGGCTTTTATCCATGACTTGCACTCATTTCCGTCTCCCAGACACAGTTTGGTCAGCTCTGCTCTTCATTAGGCCTACGTCGCCCAGCCAGTTTATTTTGGCTAAGATTCACTTATGACTGGGGCGAATTTCCATCCTCCTGCTCTGGCTTCCATAAAAATCTTCGAAGCCAAAGTCTCGGTCTAAAGATCGAGCTAGGCTGCTAGCAGTCACAGTCGTTGAACCAGAAAGAGCCAACACATCGCCATTCGTCGGTCTTGGGTCTCTTATCGGTTGTTTCTTTCTGAGCCTTAGAATTAGAACTCGGCTATCTCTCGAAGGAATGGTCGCAGTCACTGTCTTGCAGACGTGCTGGAACTGTAGCCTACACATCTCAGGGACTCACTAGAAGTGAACGGTTTCACGTTTGGGACGGTTCGCGAGGTCTGTTTAGTTGAATACAGTAATAAGAATGGTTAAAATCAGAAGTCATGTATTATTCTTCAGATAAGCTTAGACTACGGGAACAAAACCCCATGCAAAGAAAGAAGAGATTTAATTCTAGGATTGGTCTTCCTGGTAGCATTCCAAATCGGCATTTGTCTCAAAACCAATAACAAAAATAAACGCTCAAGTCGACCAGTGACTTTATCCTTTACTAAGTGTATTTAATTTTACACAAAGGGAAAAATTCAGTGAGCCTTGGCGGGCCACTTGAAATCATCTCGCGGGCCGCATGCGGCCCGCGGGCCGCTCGTTGGACAGCACTGTTCTAAAGGATATATGATCCATTACTTGTGTTTAGTCATGTGAAAATCTTATGAGCAGCATTAGCGCCGACTCACTGGATTACCCATTATAAGGGGATGGGTGGGAATTGGTGGGAGTTTGAGGGTCTCAAATTTTTCAATTCTAGTGCAATAGATATTTTTGTCGCTTGCGATCGACACATTAAACCACACCAACACAAAGCTTGCACTTGTTTTCGTGGGTTGTTTGAGCCAATAATATTGGCAGGCACGAAAGTAGGTTTATAAAATAATTTCTCTTCTGTTGTGCCTTATTTAACAATCGCTTTATTCATTTTCGCCATCTTGATTGCTACATATGGATTTCGCCATTCTGATTTTAGCCACTTTATTATAGTAGGCTTAAACCTTATTGGACTCAACCATCGTGGTCCTGAAGTCCTATAGTCCTGAAGTTTCCTTCTTGTCCCCCGTCCGGCGTGTGCTGACGACGAGACTTTAACAAAGCGCCTTTTCATATCGTTCAGTTCCTGGTTTTATCATGCTGTCATTGCTGTGTCTTTAGACCGTCCATCATGTTCATCATCCATGTCTTTGTCTTAATCATCCAAGTCTTTTTCTTAATCATCCATGTCTTTGCCTTCATTATCCATGTCTTTGCCTTCATTATCCATGTCTTTGTCTTATTCATCCATGTCTTTGTCTTAATCATCAATGTCTTTGTCTTCAGCATCCATGTCTTTGTCTTCATCATCCATGTCTTTGTCTTCCTTTGCTTCTTGTTCCTCTACCCTGCTATATGGAACCGTGACCGCAGCTAAAGAATTACAATATTAATATTGTTAGCATTCCTCAAAAAGTGTCACTGTTTTGATGGTGACAAAATGGTCATCCTATAGAGATTAGACTCTAGTATATCACTGCACATAAATTAACAGACTTCGTCGGCTAACTACTGAAACACAGTTCTTAACATGAAAGGCGGCATCATAGGCCTACTGAAATGTATAAAATTCAATTTTTCTCTTTGCTCCTAGAAGATGAGAAACATTTCTGTTTCGCTTCTGAACAAACCCGGCTTTAGTATAGGCCTATGCGCCAAGCCTGAACATATTAAGTTATTAAACGAGCTATGACTGGTTTCCATATTGCACATCCGTTTTTTGTTAAGCTGTCAGGCGCTGGCCTAACACTTCCATCCGCAATCAAGGCCTGAATGCAGGCCTGGAATCCGTTAACCTTTGCCCCATAGGATACGAGCGAGCTCTGGAAGACTTTAGATTTATGCCAGTCTCACTTTGACATCTGCGGGGGGTGGTGCTGAAAGTATTCGTTGCATGTTTTCGTCGAATAAAATCGAGAAAAAAGTATTCGTTATGGATGAGTCGCTTCTTGGTATCCGTGTCGAGCTCGAAAAGCATGGCGATGGCGGATTTACGGCTTGAGTATTGATGGGTCTAACGGCGGTACTGCAGTCAAATCAGTCGTGGCAGTATAACTGCGCAGCCATGGCAACAGCAGTTGGGCGGCTTTTATTGCACGCTGAAACAAAGCGATGAAAGTAGTAAATTGTTCACTTTCTTCAATTTATCTTCTCTTTTCGGCGGCTGTGATAGCTACAGCTTCTTGGTTTCTATTATCCACTGCTCGAACCGTTCTAATCATTCTCTTTGGCTGTTGTAACAAGAGAAAACAATTCTTTTTGTCCTCTCCCATGCATTGCTCAGTGGCATATTGTTTTAGCATTATATATAATAATTATAGGGACTATAGCAAACGAAGGCGACTTTCTAATTTTTTTAAATTTTTGACTAGTTGGCATAGGCCTAGTGCGGTCACATTTATGCTGTGTTCATTGCCTACTTCGACATCAGAGTGATCTTAGAACAGAACTTTGACCTAAAATGCCTACCTAGTGCCTAGCTATATGGCCCATTATTATTAAATAATTATATTGTAGATATATTATTATTGTTATAATAAATGTTACTCAGTAGTACATTATTTTATATATTTTTCCCAATAATAGCCAATATCTACGCACTGGGAGCGCTACTGAATGGCCACGGCTATGAGCGGCGCTAGAAAAATTACTAATTACATTACATCGCATGACCTATGATTAGGCTATCTAACTATCTACCTGCACCCAACCTATCGAAAGACTACCTACTTTCCTAGCAAATTCCTACTGAGTACTCAGTGCTGGTGATTAAACTGTAAGGTTCCTGCAACCTATAGGCTACTTTGTAATCAAAGTATCAATTATTAATCATAGAACTAATTTATGATTCAACTGGGCTATTCGACTAGTCAGTCATGTACTTAAGAATCGTTTTAGCACCAAAGTAGACAGTATACCAAATATGTAAAGTGAACTGTGGTATTTTGTTATTAAGTTTTGAAACAGCAATACAGACAAGAATTCGGCTCATGATGGGTCAGCTGATAGGTCCGCCGATCGGTCGATAGCTTATTGGTTGGTTGTGTTATTGAAAGTGGGACGAACACTGGCGACATCTGTGCATAAACTCTCTTTCTTCCTGCACAAGAAATTGCATCTGCTAGACTTAGATTGCTTTGAGCAGCAAAACCACGTAGATTGAATCGACAAGTTGCATTTTACAAATCAATACATTTTATTTAACTCAGTAAAATTAACTTGTAGATTGCAGTGAAAGTCTATGCTGTATTTTTATTTTTAAAATCGTCGTGTAGCAAAATTAAGTTGAGGGTGCTGTTAACCCAGTGGCTTCGGATGGTAGCCTATAGGTTAAGCCTGTGATATAAAAAATGCCATAAACGAGTAAACGTTTAATAATCTCCTTTCTCGTCTATTCTTTTCTTTTTCCATCCTCCCTCCCCCACCTCCTGCTATATCCCTACAGGTCTTTCACTCAAAACTGAAAACTCATTGCTCTTTCACAAATCCTATCCTGATTCTTCCACCTCTCCTCACATCTCTCGTCATTTCAACTCTAAACATTATCCACCTTAGCCGTCCACCAATCCGCCTGCCTGACTCTCCGGACTTGACCCGCTGCCTATCGATTTTGTTTTGATTGAGCGCCTGTTAATAAGCTGGTTCCCACGCCTTGGCTTTTGTGGGCGCTGTAGAAGTCTAGAGATTACGATTACGATTCATTTTTTCTTCATCTCTTTAATCTACTCTCTTTTCTCCCTGTCTTCCATTTTTACATCAACTCTAACCCTTTTTCTCCCTTTCCTACCTCTTCCATCATTTCCTTCTCTCCCTCTTCCTCTTCATTCTCCACTTTTCCTTCCACACTTTAACCTTCAGCTGATCTATCTGTTCGTCCTCTTTCCTCGTCGCTTATTCAATCAATCCACACACAATTCCATTCGCTCCACACGTTCCATAGATTGCCTCCCAAACATCTATCATGCGGCCATCTGTCCGCCTGCTCCGGCCTTGATTAGGCGCAAGTGTGTATACAGTCGGCATTTTCGAAAGTGGCGGTAATTACGTGACGTTCAATTTAGTTCCAATTGCAAATCTGTTGACTGGAGAGTCTGCTGTTACTCAGGTCACAATGTTTCGTGGCGTACAGATGGGCCGGACTAATTATTTTAGTAGACAACATTCCATTTATTGCGATAATAATATTATACTAATTCAAAATAAATTAATTGGATTATTCAAGACTGAGGGAATAAATGAAGAATCATTCACAACATAATAATAATAATAGTGATGATAATGATAATAATAATAACAATAATAATGATGATGATGGTGCTGGTGCTGATGATGATGACGATAGCAGGAGTAGTAGTGGTAATAGTAGTAGTTGTAGTAGTAGTGGTGGTAGTAGTAATTGTTATACCAGGAATAATAATAATAATAGTAATAATAATAATAATAATAATAATAATTTCAATTGCAGTAATTTTGCATATTGATGCTGATCTGCAATTTATTGGCTGTGTTAATACAGAAAGCTGACCAATGATGGTTCCGATACAGATTACATAACTTTCTTCTGAGTCACTTAATACATATAGGGCCTATTCTGTGCTTGCTATGTATGCCATGTTAAGTAATCCAATGGTGTGTAAAAGTGTGTAGTTGTGCTGTGCTATGTTATATTGCTATGTATCATATTGAGCCACGTGTATGTTATGGCATACTGCGATGTGGTATGTCTGCCATCTGTTTATCGTTTATGTCATGCTCTGAATTCCAGTGCAGCAACAGATTAACAAGTAACTGCTACCTATATTCCTGTCTTTTGTACATCGATTATAGAACTGCACTTGTCGCTTGACGGAGAGCCAGGAATAGCACCGCATAAGTAGCCACACATGGATAATTATGTAGCCCTACTTATATCATCAACTAAATGAGTTGCTATTTGGTAGAGTAGAGGAGAACTCCCACCGAACGAAACAATTTCCCCATAAAGTGAACTATTTCTCGAGGGCTCTCTCATTGCCGCTATCCACAAAACAGCTTGCCATCTGGTGTATTTATACATGTAGCTTACCGTACAGCTTATAATTTATTTACATTTCCTCAGTTGACCACACGAAACCACGCCTTCTCTTGCAAAGCATCTAGTTTTAATTCTGTTATGTTCTGTTCTCAGCCATCCTCGATCCGAGGGTCGGCCGCATCATGTACAATGTTCCTCCAACGCTTCCTGTCCTCCGTCAGTCTTATCATTTCTCCCAGTGTCAATCCAGTCCACTCCTTAATGTTGCCCAGCCAGTTTGTTCTTGGTTTTTCCTCTTTTCCGGTCTTCTGGCATTGTGCCCTGCATGATGTCTTTATCAATGCATGTTCCCTCTCTTCTCATGATGTGTCCAAAATATATCATTTTTCTTTCTTTTACCGTATTCAGCAGATGCCTCTCCCCTCCTGCCGCCTCCAACACCCATTCATTCATTAGTTTTAATTAGGTCTAGGCCTACTAAAAGTTCTACTGTTTAACTACGAGTCATATTATAGGCTATCTGTGGCTTAGACAAGTTCTGTAGACGTTATCTGAGTTCAAATAAGAGCATCTGATCAAAGCTTTGCATCCTGATGCATGAAATGCCTCAACAACTGTGCACCACATTTATGCCTCAGACCGCTTGCAGTCAATGCCAATAGGTCGCGGATGCGTTCATCAAATTTAAGTCAGCTGGTAATGTTATTCATTCCCGCAACAGAATTCAAAACAGGTGATCTGGCCTTTCCACTCGCTGGCCCACACGCATATAACGGTCTTCCATCACATATACAGAAGATAGAAAAGCCTTTGTGACTTTTAAAAACAGTTAGGCTGTACTTTATATTCAACCCTAACGCTGAATGCTGGTCGTTGAGAGTGTATGTAAAGCATCCTTAAAGTAGGCCTAGTTTATTGCTACCGGCTATGCTATAGGCCCTACATGTAGAAATGGTCGGAAATACAATACAATACAATTCAGTAGGCCTACTGACTAATTACTAATTAGCTCTATTACATTTTCTACCTCAGACCCAGTAACCACATATACACGGACCTATAGGCTATTCCAATCTATATCGTCTTTTTGGAACTCTATATTAAACAAGCTGAGTATTAAAAAATTCTAATTTCTTTACTTTTGGACGTTTCAGGTCACGGCTATTTATCACCGTCTAAGAGTTTACATTGATTACGCAGAAGATAGTCGCCTTTTAAAGTAAGTGAATTGGATGGAAAACGAGTTAGCTCGTTCAATTACAAAGGAAGAAACTTCTAAACTTTTAATTTGTTTAAAGATATGTGTCAAATTGGACCAACATCTTTGGAATGAAACGATGATTGTAAACAACGGAAAACATGTTTCATTGTCAGAAGCAAACGGATCTATAATAGGCCTACACTCAGAATGAAAGATCGGCCCTGGAGAAGAAGGAAACACGGAAGGAGGAAATTATTAAATCTGTCGCAAAATACTGAACATTAAAGAAATGAAAAAAGGACAGAAAAGGACAGGAAGGAAATAATTTATATTAATGCTTCAGGCATAAAATTGAATGGAAAGAATGGAGATTGGATTAGAACACACATCGTCCGCCTCCAACACAGGATTATTTCCCATCACACCGGATATGGATACCTCAACGTTTACTCTTCCCACGTCACCACCGCAGATGACGGATTTCCTCGAGTACCGTATCTCAGTAGAGCTCGTCAAGTACGTCTCTCCAATCATCCTCATCGTCGGTACCCTCGGGAACGTCATGAGCTTCGCCGTGCTTCGAACCCGCGCCTTCCGCGGCTGTCCAGTCGCTTTCACGCTGAGCGCATTGGCCGTCGTCGACACGAGTGTCCTCTACACGTCACTGATGCGTCAGTGGCTACTCAGCTTGACCGATAGGCAGCTGGACGTACGCGTGGTCTTCTGGTCAGTCGGCTGCAAGGTCCACATGCTGTTGACCTACTACCTCCAGCAGTTGTCCTCATGGACGCTGGTTGTACTGACGCTTGAGCGTAGCTGTTGCGTGTGTCTGCCGCTCCTCGCGAAGGCCTTCTGCACGCGGTTCAGGGTCCGTCTACTATGGGGGTCCATCGCATTGCTGCTTTTCCTCGTCAACGCTCACTTCATCTGGACTGCGGAATACGCGATGCAGCATCGCAGCGAGATGGTTAACACCACGTCCCTGATCTGCTTCATAGGACCTCGCTTCCACGCGTTCTTCTACGAGGTCTGGTACTGGTTGGACTTCACCCTCGTCTCCGTACTTCCGTTCGTCTTCATACTCACCGGAAACGTCGTCATCATCGCGTCGATCGTCCGCGGAGCGAGGATCCGTCGAAGCCTCGAGCTGCACCAACATCCGGTCTCGACGGCAGCCACATCCCCAACCGCGTCCACGTCGAAGGTCATTCCAAGGTGGAGTACGATGACGTCGTCGACCGCCATGTTGATCGGCGTCAGCGTCCTCTTCCTCCTGACGACCACTCCGAGCACCGTTTACTTCCTGTTCGTTGACCACTTGCTGAGCAACAACCCTAGTGAGCACAGCCAGGCCCGAGCTCAGCTCGCCTTCGCCGTCACGAATCTGCTCTACTACACGAACAATGCCGTCAATTTCTTGCTCTACTGTCTGACGGGTACGAGGTTCAGACGAGCTCTGGCCAGCGTATTTCAACGGCGAGTGGACAAAGGGGAGACGACCGCTGGACTGAGGACGAGGGAACTCAAATCGAACGTAACGGATTCGACTCCGATGATCAAGAGCAAGCTCTGCACCACTACAGTCGGCAAGCGTATAGCTGATCATACATGAATAAAGGTTCTTGGTATTATACGGTTCTCTTGATTAACCCTTTAATGCTGGAGGGTATAGGATGTCCCATACCATTTACTACCATCTCGGCATTAAAGGGTTCTTGAAATCAAGACCTTATCGATCATGCGGTCATTGAAATGATTGATGTAGCTGATCGTTGTTTAGTGCTTGGTCTAATGAATAACAGTTCTAGTAATGTTGTTGCTGTGGGTCATGTTCCGTATCATTATCCTGTGGATCAGGATTCTGTGGGCCATGGACCCACTGCAATACGATTCTGGGAATGTAGGCACCGCTGGATCAGTGTCTGTGGATGAAAGAAGGCTGTGAGTATATGTTGTTCATTGCCAGTGAAGATTTCCAGTTCAAATACGGACAACGCACCACTGCTCTTAAGAATAAGATATGTGTGGATTATAATGCATGATCAAGGTACTTTGGATCAAGTTCGCGGGTCAGCCTCATGATCATGGTGAACGCTATGATCCATTTCAACATCTTCGTTACAGTTAGTCTGTTGTTATTCGGCCATTTCAGTTCACTATTCAACGTCTTTTAGAATGTATGCGTTGTCTTAACGAAATGTATGGCATGTACGATGACTCTGATAATGTCTTTAACTTTAGATGCCTAACGTATTTGTCCATAGTCTATCTGATTAAATTTAGTTACGCTATGAAACGCTTGAATTTTATTTCAGGATTTTAAAATTGATTCAATCGTGATATTTATAACTACCTGTAGGCTACCATTTGCTACACACCCAGTGACCCTATTATGAGCTGTATGATGAGCCTGTATCAGTATCTATGTTATTGTATTTTGTTTCCGTTCATCACCGCTTCACCATGACTGTGGCGTCATTTATGCGTTATTTCTGTTGCACAAGGTGTTTTACCTGGGTGGGTTGCAAACCCACGGCAGAACCCTCCTTCTTTTTGCTCTGGCTTGGGACAGGCACTGGCCACCCCAAGAGGTCAATGACTTGGAAAATCAAGCTTCTTCTTTCTCTGGATGATCGCAATTAAGCCCTGAACCACAAGACATTTGAGAAAGAAGCACACAGCATGCACGGTATAACAAGTAAAATTCATCGTAGTTTATAGCTTTATAATTAAGCCTTGAATCGGCTTATTGATGTCGCTGCTTTCGTCATATAAAGGCACTCGATATATATATATATATATATATATAGAGAGAGAGAGAGAGAGAGAGAGAGAGAGAGAGAGAGAGAGAGAGAGAGAGAGAGAGAGAGAGAGAGAGAGAGAGAGAGAGAGAGAGAGAGAGCAATAACCAGCTGCGATAAAACCGCCTTGTGACTTCTCGCCACCTGTGCAGTCTGTTGCATCTTATGACCTGGTTATACAGTCATGCTGCTTCGATAGATGATTACTGATCATACATATGGAAAACAAGACCAATGATATTCGATCAACTCAACCTTTCATCCTAACATCATCATCGTCAGTAACTGTTGACGAATGCCAGCCTTTCCTTCTTGGTTTGAGAAAAATCGGTTCTGCTTACAAGTGGAGATTTATTCTGCAGTAGGCCTATGTGTTCTTTCAGCCAAGGGAATTTGACCCGTAAACATCTTTTCCTTTTTACAGATAGACTTACATAGGCTACACACGAGACATCCATGAACCTTTCCGCCGTTTCTTAATAGACGTGACGTCTATTAAGAAAGTGTTTAATCTGGTCCCCCTGCTTTGGGAGTGGGTTGGTTCAGGTTTTTTTGGGGGGGGGGGGGGGGAACGGCTACAGCTCAACTAGACACTGCCGACGACTCCATCTGGCCGTACAAAACTGATGACCATTCTTCTTCTTCTTTTAGTAGCCCTACTTTGATGCAGCACAGTCAAATTCTTCTTCTGCATGAGAAATTGACATAGGTCTAATTATAAGCATGCAAACCGGAGCTGTCGAATTTTTCTGGATGGGGGGAAAGGTGTTGCGTGTATCATTTTTTGCGAGTGAGGAATGGTACTTATTTATATGTGAACAACACCTCTCGATTTTGTCTGGAATTTCTCATTCCTGGGGAACTTCCCACACCCGCCAGAGACGTCCATAGATTAAACACTGCGTCATGTATTGCGCACAGATTAGTGTAGAGTTGTAGACGTTAGTTAGGATGAGAGTCATGAGACTGGAGTCATTCATTTGGACCCAATGACCATTAGGATAAGATGGAAGCACTCGCCTTGTAACATCGACAGAATAGATATAAACTATGTACATGTATGTTTGTATGTATATATGTATGTATGTATGTATGTATGTATGTATGTATGTATGTATGTATGTATGTATGTATGTATGTATGTATGTATGTATGTATGTATGTATGTATGTATGTATGTATGTATGTATGTATGTATGTATGTATGTATGTATGTATGTATGTATGTATGTATGTATGTATGTATGTATGTATGTATGTATGTATGTATGTATGTGCGTAGTGCGTGTATACAAGTGGGTACATATACATGTGTTGTATTATGCATTGTGTGTGTGTGTGTATCTGTGTATACGTGCATGGATGTAAGTATGTGCGTATGCATGTATATACATGTATATATAGCTTGTATGTACATGTATCAGATTATTTTTAGTAGAACGCGTTTAAAGTCCCTCACAATGGAGTTGGGTAGGCCCTACACAACCGACATTTTTGCATTTCACCTGGACAGTGGTTGGAGTATATCCTCCTTTTCCCATTAAACCGTTTAGAGTTTTGAGCTTACTGCTAGAGACTGTTGTATCTAGATCAACCTATAAGACATGCTCAGCGCTTGTGTAATAAATCCATCAAACGGTGAGCTTTTAATGTTTTTCCCATCCTAAGCATCTGGCGTCCTTTTGTCAATCTGTCTGTTTTGTTTCTTAGCGTTGTGCCCTTTCGGTGTTTCGGCTGATACATGGATTAACATAACCTCCCTTCAGAGCCGAATGTTGTTTTAGCCATGAACTCTATGCACATCTTTTACAAGCGTCTGAAACTGTTCTTTGTAACCGGAAGTAAGCTGAAAACTCATCTGAGAAGCAGGGTTTAAAGTGTGGATGTCGTCCATGCACTTATTTTCAAATCTGAACGCCGCCGTACTCCCACTTATTTCACCAGCACATACTGGAGAGTTAGGCCTAAGGATCGAGCGTCCAAACACTTCTTTTTGCATTTCACTCGCTGCTGAGTGAGTATCTTAGACGGGCGATCTGACTGAAAAACGAATACAAAAGGAACCAGTGTGATATGTTGAATCAGACCAAATGTTGGTGCTGGAAAATGACTTGATAAATAATTTTTGAACTCTTCGTGGCTCAGTTGGACCTGAAACTCAACAGAAAAGCGAAAACCTATAGTTCCCGAATCCCGACGAATCAGTTATGTTACGGATTTTTTGTTCGGCACTTCTTCGCATTTACTGAACGCAAAGTCCTCAATCAACTCATTTTAGAATTTAATTGTTTGTAAGAACATCGTCCGAGAAAAATGACTCTGACCTTATTCTAACACAGTATATGTAGGCCTATGTACTATTACGCACATGAATACATGTACATAGTGCACATTGGCCAATTACTGGCGACTTACATTTTAGTCGTAAACCTGTTAGCGATTACTTTGCCTATTCAGTGACCCTCTTAACTTCAAATATTATGTGCATTGCATCATATCCTGGCAGCTTAAGTTCATGTAAACGCATAACAGACCTGTCAAGTAATTATGTGAAGCAATGATACACATTGGCTACACACAGCTGTGTTCGCACATAGAAGATATAAACCTGTCTCGCGGTAGATGAATTATTACTAGTAGCAGGTGCTTGGTCCTGCCAAGCCATTAGCTACATCGGTAAAAGCGTTGACCTCCGTCGCACGCGACTCTGTGAAAGCGAGCGTGAGGTCCGCGGTTCGCTTCCCGAAGGTTGCTATTTCAGAGATTTAAATCTCGGGCTAGCACGGTCCGTGCACGTGGACCTGAATGGCGTGGCGTCCGTTCAAACGGACTTCAGCGGTGGTGAAGGATCTCACACGATCAATGAATTGAAAAATGAACAGGGTCGAGGTCATATACCGTCGCTATGTAAAACCCGAGTAAGGACCTAGGTTTATCATTCTACATGCACATAAGATAACGTGTCGATGGGAGCCAAAGCATAGTCTAGGTGGACTAAAGCATAGTCTATGTTGACTAAAGCATATTCAATATGAATATTCTATGTTCCGCTCCCATGATCCTATGCTAACCTGGTCCGGACCACAATGGACAACTCTTACGGACAACTCTTTTGACTCAAACGCAGCGCTCGCGAATAAGCTGGTGCCCCGCGCTTGGCTTTTGAGGGGCGCTTTAGAAATTTGCAGATTACGATTTCGATTACGAATGTGAACAAAAGCATATTCTATGTGAATCAAAGCATAGTCTATTCTATGTGAACCAAAGCATACTAGGCCTATTATGTGAACCAAAAGCCCATTGTATGTGAACCAGAGCATATTCCATGCTACTCCAGCAGCAAAACACCCATCGCTGTTGGTAATGTTATTCTCCAGATAATGATGTTGATAGATCCACATCGGCAAACGCACAAAGCAAACAGACTCTTTTCAAGTATTGACGTCTGGCACATGGCTCTCAAGCATGGACAGTTCTCTGTAGTGTGGCAGATATTTGAATGCACATATTAAAATATTATATCGAGTTAGTTGCTTTGAATTTTTATTCAACAATAATATTTTTATAATGTTACATTAAGGGCTCTAAAACAAACGCATGTGACGGACCTGCTTAATGGTCTCAGTGTGGTTATACATACATACATACATACATACATGCATGTACAAAAGCCATAGGCGGAGACCTGGTCCGAACTTTGGGGGGGACGGACAAGCAGCCGAAAACATTGTGTCGACTAAAAAAAGAAATTTTTACGACTAAAAAAGGTGTCTTCAGAAATTTAGACAGACCTAAAAAGGTTTATTCATAACTTTTTATGACTAAAAGGGTGTCTTTAGAAATGTTGATAGTGAAAAAAGTCCAGAAAATAGAAATGTATAGAAATTTTGACGACTAAAAAAGGTGTCTTCAGAAAATTAATTTGGACGAATAAAACAAGGTGTATAGAAATGTGGATGACTAAGAAAAGGTGAAAAGGTGTCTTCAGAAATTGTGACAACTAAAAAGGGTGTTTTCAGTGATTTGGACTAACATAAAAAAGGTTTATTCAAAAATATTGATGACTAAAAAGGTGTCTTTAGAAATGCTGGTAGTCAAAGAAATGTTCAGAAATTTTGACGACTAAAACAAGGTGTATAGAATTTTTGACGACTAAAAAAGGTGTTTTCAGAACTTTGGACGAATAAAACAAGATGTATAGAAATTTTGACGACTAAAAAAGGTGTTTTCAGAACTTTGGACGAATAAAGCAAAATGTATAGAAATTTTGACGGCTAAAAAAAGGTGTCTTCAGAAAAGGTGTGTCAATAAATTGTGACAACTAAAAAAGGTGTTTTCAGAAATTTTGAAGACTAAACAAGGTGAAAAGGTGTCTCTAAGAAATTTGGACGACTACAAAATGGTCGTCAGAAATTCTATGCCGAAGAAACCCCCCTCCCCCAAATCAAATCCTGGCTACGGCCTTGTGGTGGACGAACAAGATGGGAGGAATTTGATGGAAGTGGATGAATCCAAAATTAGATGGTTTCAATTATTATAATATTAATTGGTTGTGATTGAATTATAGATCTCAATTAAACCGATCTTATCTTGCCGAATCTACACTAGTTAAGTTGAAATTAATCTCGATTCATGATTAGATCGAGAAGTTTTTTCGAAGATTTGTTCAATTTGTTCTAATAATTATTTGAATTCTGTAAGTTTACTACATATATATAACTTCAGGGAGAAAAAATATAAGGGTGTTCAAGTAATGTGTTTTTAAAAAGAGACGTTGATGCATCCCGGTTCTGTTGTGGCATCGCTCTAATTGTGTTGAACAGGCTTTTAGTTAATTGTTCGAAAATCTCCTTCTAACATTGTAACGTCGTCAGTCGCCTGCAGTATGTTCATCAAGTGTCCATGTCCTGACACTTAAAGTTTGGGGGGGACAAATACATGGACCGTCCCCCACCACATTCTTGGGGGGGACCGTCCCCCCTGTCCCCCTTTAGGTCTCCGCCCATGACAAAAGCACAATTGTAGTGAAACGCTGTCGATTATATCGTCATAAGACATATTAAATTTTGTCTGCTTTAAATTAACCATAAAATTATTGTGTTATACACCACGTTGCGAATTCAACTACCGTGTTGCCAGAGTTAATTGTGTTTTCATCGATCTATGTGATTGGTAACATTGGAAGGTTAATTTTGGCAATCGGCATACACAACCGCAGTCATAACCATGACATTACAGCCTTGGAATTAGACCCAACGTAGAAATATGATTAATTACTGGCGTAATTAATTATCATTGTCGTGTTTGATCATCATGATTGCAGTCAAATGCCAGCTGCGTGCTGCAGACAGACAGGCGGCAGGCAGACAGACAGACAGACAGGTAGGCAGACAGACAGGCAGACAGACACACAAACAAACAGACAGGCAGACGGGCAGACAAACAGACAGGCAGATAGACAGGCATACAAACAGACAAACAGACGGGCAGATTGACGGATAGACAAAAACAGATGATTACGCGATTGTCATGTAGAATACGTGAGTAAAATTTTTGTCCTGGCTGTTAGCCTTCGATTGTAGCCTACAGAGCAACTGACTGATTCCGTGAATTTCTCATCTTCATTAAATTCGCATGCAGTTTTTTGTTCTCCATGTTCTTGGCTTCATCAGGAATTCAGGATGCAGGACTTTTTAACGTTGTACACAAATGTGCAGTTCTAAATGGATTTGTGCTGTTGTAGAAGAACTTCTATACAGTTAAAACTAGCAAAAATAAGGTCATTGTCCTCCGATTGGAAGTAATTGACCGTGGATGATGGGGGGGGAGCCAGTGCAGTTCTAAAAATTCCTTTAAAACAGTCCTCATCAGATGTAGGCCTGCATAGGACTGAACTGCTGCTAATCATTTTGCATTTGCTCAATACACACAGCCCAACACATTTATTGGTCCACTTCATATTATTATGATTGTTTACACGCTATGGCATTAGAAGCAATAAATTGTGGCTTGATGGAGATGTAGTTGGCTAAACTAAATGCGCTGTAGCCTATTCTGCGGCAACAGTACTGCATGTACATCATTGCTACGCCTAAAACTCATTAATCCATGTCTCTATCTTAATATAAATGCTGCTTTGGAAGTATCTGTACTTGATTAACATGTCCCTTTCTGTCTGGCTGTCTGTCTGTATATCTGTCTGTATGTTTGTCTCTCTGTTTGTTTGTCTGTGTGGGCGTGTTTGTGTCTGCATTTAGATCTATCATCGTCGTGTAGTTTGTTTAGGCTATGCTGTCTGTCTGTCTGTCTGTCTGTCTGTCTGTCTGTCTGTCTGTCTGTCTGTCTGTCTATCTGTCTGTCTGTCTGTCTGACTTCTGTCTGTAGCCTGCAAGTCGAACGAAATATTATGCATCGGAATTGAGAACTTTAGAAACAATAAGCGACTGTGAACAAACATATACATAATTATTAATTAAATATATAATTATATATATTATACATGATAAATAAAGTAGTTTGATAGACTACAAAATGAAATAATTTGGTAGATGTACAGACAGTATTGCCATTTTTCAATTAGAGGATATGAAATTCTCTCAAGGTCGAGTCAAATTTGGTCCCAATGAAGCAGAAGCGAGATATACGACTTGCGCGGAAATTCGTTCAATTTCAGTGCGATTTATAACTAATATTATTGATTGTCTTTATTAACAATTTTCTTATCAGGCAATCATATCGTCTATCATTCTTATTGTGTCGATTTCTGCGTAGGTCTGGGCTCATATATTCTCACGTGGGTAGGATGGATATTGGATAGGTCACGCAAGTCAACCATTCAAGAAATTGATAAACATTTGCTGAGCATGAATCTTGTGCGCATGGGATGAAACAGAATATACATGTACGCCATGGTTCAGTAGTGCATGTGTGTATGTGCATGTGTGTGAGTGTGTGTGCGCGTGTGTGTGAGTGTGTGGGCATGTGTAGTTGATTGTGAGTGTGTGAGTGAGTGTACATGTGTGAGCGCGCATGTGTTTGTGTGTGGGGGGGCAAGTGTGAGCGTGCATTTGTGTGTGAGTGTTCGCGTGGGTGTGCCAAAATGACCGATGCCATTTCCAGTTTACCTCTAATAGACTGAGTCATTTGTTGGAAGTGCGAAGTGAATAAGTCTACGCAGTCAACTAGAGAGTTTTATATATAGTTCACTGATTGTTTATTGTTCTGTAAGCACAGTGCAATTATTGCAAAGATACTTGATGGTACAGGCTACAAATAACTTTTAAGTCTTATTAACAAAATAATGAAATATCGTTTGCTGTTAGTGTGTATTCATTTGTTTCTTTATAACGCTTTAATGCCGAGATGGTAGTATATGGTATGGGAATCCTATACCCTCCGGCATTAAAGGGTTAAATACCATTGACAGCCACAAACAATGTAAATTAGTAAATGTCATAATTGTAGGTTAAGCTAGCCTACTATATGACGGTTCAGGAAATAAACTTTGAACTGAATTGAATTGAAAGCTGTCTATTTGCAATGCAGTAATTTCAGAAAAATTAAGAATTTTAATGATGCAGGTCTTTGAGACAGAAATGACAAGTTCTTATTAAAAAACCTGGCTTGACCATAATAATTATCTGAACGATAACTCCATGAACCGTCCTTCATCCAACAGCCTACAAAGATGCGAAAGGCAGGCCGCCTAGCGATTGCGAGTGCAACCACAAGGCAGTCATGGCAATTATTTATGAGAGACTAAAGGTTCCTTCAAAATTAAAGCTTAATTAAATTCTTCATAACGAACATAATCATCAATTATAATGTAACCTTTCCCCGAATCAAAATATGCAGCAACATAAAGCGACATTTGTGAATCAGCGCCCGTGAATAAGCCGGTGCCCTGCGCCTGGCTTGCCAGTGGCGCTTTAGAAATTTATAGAGATGACGATTACGATTACATGTGTGTACGCGACACAAGTGATTAACATTATCTTGGCGTCTTTGTCTTTTTATTATCTTTTTAGACCATACGGTACATGAGCTCTATGTCAGCTATGTATTTGTGCACCCCACGTTTATGACTACCGGTAGCCTACTATTGCATGTACACCGAAGTTATGACTTAGAGTGTGAGAGCTTCACAGTAAATGATGTAAGCGTTTCTTCGCTTGTCTTTGAAGGCGCACTACATCACTATGTAAAGCCTCGTGGTAGGCTATATTATAGGCTGCTATGGAAACGTAGACCTTCCGTGCCCTGAACATAACTCATTTTGTAAACTATTAGTGTTAAGCTACCAAAACTGCTGTAAAACCGACCTGCGTGTCGTGCTATAGTGGGCCATATTTCGTATAGTGTAGGCCTATTGTAATCATTCTGCGGTTTGTCAGATTGAATCATTAAAGAATAATATTATTTGTAGGAATTTTGTGACATAGCGTGCTATCCTCAATCAAGAACTTCGCTTTCCAGTGTGCAGAGTCGCCGAAGTCTTATCCAGCGATGCACACGGATAATAGAACCTACATGTATTATAGTCGATGGGTGGGCGCATGCAGAAGACATTTCAGACACGCGAATAAACCTCTGACTTCGGCCTCGATCTTCGTTTCTTCACCTTGGTTATTTTTGGCTGCAGTGGGATAGTGTCTGGTCCAACGAGAAACTCTTGGAATGTGTAAGGTTCTTGTTTAGTAATACTGATAGCCTACAGGTAGCGTTTTTAGCACCGAAACCAACCAAACAACCTGTCTTGCAGTATTGCGGATTGATTAAATATACATGTAGGCTGCATGTTAACTTTCTAAATAATGATTTTCACTGCACCAGATTGCTTTTATAACTCCACAAATTCACGTAGGCTATACAACTTCACATTTTGTGTACAACTGCACGTTAAAAAGCCCTGCTGTAGGCTATAAGAAATATAATTTCTTCCAAATACATGTAGGCTTGTCGGCTGTTGCCACAAGTCGCTTGCCTATATAAACTTTTTTATATCTTGAGTAAGACTATTTAAATGAACGACTAAATTCAGGGCTTTTTAACGTGCAATTACACACAAAATGTGCAGTTGTAGAAGCACTTCTGTATACAGTTAAAACTAGCCAAAAAGGTCATTGTCTTTCGATTGGAAGTAGGCCTAATTTACCTTGGATGATGGGACAGGAAAGAAGGAGTTGTGCAGTTCTAAAATCCTTAAAAACAGCCCTGACTAAATTATGAATCATAGACAAACTATGCTAATAATGTCAAATTCATGTTGCCATGGCGGCTATGTTACCTTCACGAGCAAACGCACAAGTTAGGTCATTTCCTTCATCAGACACTTTCCCACACAATTCTCACAGGAATAAACTATATACATGTACTTCACATTCCACGCGATCTAACAGTTTTTGCCTAGGCTATAGTGAACTTCAAAATATAATTTTTAGCACACACAGCTGTTATGTATTGCTGATTGAATTAATAAAAGACGCACGTAGCCTATATATAATATATAATGTATGTAATTGTGTAATTATATATATAATATATATAATTATTATTACGTATATATGTATAAATAGAGAGAGAAAGAAAATTCCTAGTACAATTGCGATGCCGTTTTCTTCTTGAGAAATAGCGGGGCAGATGCCTAGTTTTTTACGCAACGTTTTGTCACTGCATGCAGTGCAATATTAGCCTACTGCAGTAAAAAACCTACTTATTCGTAATAATTATATTTATCATTACAAATAAGCGACATTCCAAACAAACTACTATTCAGCCTATATATATTGCCTACCTAAGCTTACATCTGAAAGAAGTCTAATTACATTGAAGTCGAAAATCCCTCTCGTCCTTTCACCTCATCGGCTTTCAGTCGGCTACTGCACGAGAGAACATAATTCTCCAACGAGAGAATATAATTCTCCAACGAGACAATATAATTCTCCAACGAGAGAATATAATTCTCCAACGAGAGAATATAATTCTCCAATGAGAGAATATAATTCTCCAATGAGAGAATATAATTCTCCAACGAGAGAATAGGGCCTATTCTCCAACGAGAGAATATAATTCTCCAACAAACACTCGTGAAATTCATGTGCGTATCATATTATTATAGCTACATGTAGCCTGTAGGCCTACCAAACTTAAGGATAGGCTGGATAGCAGAGAATTATACTAAGATCTGTATAGGCTACAATTGCTATTCAGCGGCAAACGTTAAAATGTAGGCCCTAAGCCTATATAGCGCTTGTCAAAAGATACCATTGGCATATATAGGGCCTCCTGCAGGTAAGTAAATTTATGCTCTGAAGTCTGAACTACACCGTGAGGCATAAAAAAGGAACCCCCTAGAAAAATCGTTATTATTTTAACAATATTCCAACAATGTCAATGAAATTCAGGAAAGTTATAGCTAAATAGCAGGCAATGTAAATGCATTTACAGTTTTTACTCTAACTGTCCGCCTTTAGCTTCTACGCATGCGCGAAGTCGCTTGCGCCATTCACGCACCGCCGAGTCAATAATTCGCTGGTCAAGATCGTTCCAAACTTGCATGATTCGCTTCCGAAGATCTTCAACATCACGGACATTTGTTCTGTACACCATTTCCTGCATGAATCCCATATTTTATAATCGACGGGATTAAGATCTGGGCTGTTAGGGGGCCATATAGAGTAGGAATCATGAAGTCAGGAGTTTCATGCGTCAGAAGTGCAATCGTTTCTCGAGCTCTGTGCGTTGGAGCACCATCTTGCTGGAGAGTGTAAAATTCAGTGAGTTCTCGAATTTCAGGTAGAAGGCCTTCCATGAGTAAAACATCTCGGTAGTATTGGCCGTTGATTTTTACCTCCGGTTCAACAAAATGAATTGACGTGCGCCCCAGAAAAGAAACACCGACGGACAATATCAGGGATTTGCTAAACGCCGGACGTGTGCGTATAAGGCGGTCGGCTGCAACATCTCTGTGTCGAGTTCCAACTGCTACATACAGACGATCATTTTGAGTATTGCTATATAGGAGAAGCAGGAAATGGTGTACAGAACAAAGGTCCGTGATGTTGAAGATCTTCGGAAGCGAATCATGCAAGTTTGGAACGATCTTGACCAGCGAATTATTGACTCGGCGGTGCGTGAATGGCGCAAGCGACTTCGCGCATGCGTAGAAGCTAAAGGCGGACAGTTAGAGTAAAAACTGTAAATGTATTTACATTGCCTGCTACTTAGCTATAATTTTCCTGAATTTCATTAACATTGTTTGAAAATTGTTAAAGTAATAACGATGTTTCTAGGGGGTTCCTTTTTTATGCCTCACGGTGTATATTTCGCAACATCTGTCTATATGTCGTGAAATTTATATAGCACCCATCCATAATAACTTTTGAGAGCCGCTACTGACCAAGGACAGGTAAAATAAGAAAGCCTTAAGTAGTTTTAGGTATATTCATATGCACACATAATATTATACACTACATATCTTATTCGCAAGCAAATTTTTCGCACTTTTGCTCAAGGTTTCAGATGCATTGAAATCTACAGAGTAACTAAATTCGTCCATTGATCATGCAATTAGTCAATACTAACTAAAAGCAACGACGCGGTTAGTCTTTAATTATGTGATGGATCCAAAGCGAATTAAATGGGGCCTTGGGTCCAGTGCCGTAGAAATAAACGCGCCTTTAAAAGTTGGCGCGCATACATGGCTAATAAAAGACGATGTGCATGTGGAGTCTTTTATGCGTTTGATGGTCTCCGTATTCTTTTGATCGTTGCCGCTGGTTAGAATCCTGCCAATTCTTCAAAGGTTCCGTCCAACTCTTCGCTGATCGTCTTGTATTTCTCTTTCTGGCCGAGCAATTCGTCTGCACAAATTCAAATAAATATATAATTTATAGTCATCCTATATGAGAGATTACGTTTACAAAATCATGTAGGCTTACTTCACCCTCGGTTGTAGGCGAACCCAAACTAAAATGTGGGGCCCGGTGGTGTAGTGTGCATGTTCGTCGCCTTGCAGCCGAGGGGTTGCAAGTTAGAATCCACCTCAAGTTGCCGCGTAGGGACCTTGGGCAAGTCCTTCACTCGCAATTGCACAGCGATTCGGCGTGAAACTCTAATTCAGTGTTCGCGCTATATTCGGGAGCGCCTCTGAGTAGAGAGCTTGAAGGAGCGATGTAACAAGTGCGCATACAAACAAACTCGAATTAGGTTGTAGGCCTACACTCGAAGAAGATAAACATTAAAATTATAAGCTTAAGACCTTAAGAGCAAAATGTAGGCGGAAGTTTTGCAGTGGTTTCTCCCAATAACCACATGGGACCTATATGCAAACTGGGATTTTTGCGCGTATATATAGGCTAGCTGTCGCCATTCCGAGGTCCATGTAGACTATAATATCTGTAGCTGGTCGTTATTCTGCTCTGTGGTCCCATGCAAACTATAATTAATTTTGTCACTGTCGCATTGTCATGATGTAATGCAAGCGCAGTTATTTCCATGGTTCATTTTCCAGCAGTGTTGCCAGATTTGAAGTTTAAGATTACGAAAACGCAAGATGGATAATTAATTCAAGGTCGTGCAAATGCAATATTCTCAGATCACATGAATCGTCTGAAGCTGCATATTTTAAGTCAGGCTGAAGAGTATGGGTCATAAAATATTATGGGTTTCAAATGGGCCGAACTTGGCTATGAACCCTGCTTGAACCTTGTGACAATGCAAGGTCATATGAACCCGTTATATAAGGACCCATGCTAACATAGGAGACCTTAATAGTTAAGGGCCAATTATAACGGGCATGGGAGAGTATTCCGACAATTATTTCCAATCGCCCATAGGGAACTTTTACTTATAAGGGGTCCGTGTTGGACCACTTTCCCCTACCTTCCAATCTGTCGATCTCCTTCTGTAGTTTGGACACCGTTCTTTCGGCTTCTGCTGCTCGGTTCTCCGTCTGTTATATCAAGCAACAGTTATTCTCATTTCAGTTATTACACAGCATTCTCAGATATGAGTAAGTAAGGTTAATGAAATGGTAGTGTAGACAGTTTAAAACTCATCAGCGCCACACAGCGATCGAGGAGCAGCGAATAGGACTCTCTTACGAGAGCTGGTCGATTCAAATCTCCCGTAAGAGTCAAGACCAGTGTCACGTCAGAATCCCGAAATGTCAGAGTCGGAAAACTTGTTGTATACTGAAGAGCTCCACGGTAGCAGAAAAGACCTGGGAAAAGTGGGGTCTAAAATAGTGTTCGTTTCTGGCACAGACCGTGTAGTTGATATTGTCGAGTGTGCAGTGTGTAGTTAGTCTATATAAAGTTTTGAAAGATTAAGCTGTTATCAATTATGAACAATTTCAATCTTATAGCCTACATACATGTACCTAAGTTCTGCGTGATAGTTCAGGTACGGTGTAATCGTTTGAGAAAGAGCGTATACATAGGCATACAATTGCAATTTTTGAGAATTTCATACACCGATATATTTTTAAGTCACTCAGAAATATTTGAAGACGCGGCAGTAAGCTTATACTTTGTCAATGGCAAGTAGTTCACCGTCAACTTATCTACATGCAGGCATACATGTAGATATATAAGGATGCATGCAGTAGTCAGTGTTGTGCAGTAACGAAGTAAAAGTAACGCGTTACTGTACTTAAGTAAAAGTTTGAGTACTTTCACATGTAACGAAGTATCGAAAAAATAAAATACTTTTACTTTCAACGAAGTAAAATTTTACCCATATTTCAGTACTTTTACTTCGTTACAAATTATGCGACACTCGTTACAATGTTCGTTACTTCAAAGCGCTAATTAACATTTCGTTTCGCTAAGCTAAGACAGCTTATTCAAATTTGCATGCCTAAAAATAAATTTTCGATGGTGGTGCACGCTGGATGCACTGCCATTTCTGCAGCAGAAATGCTCTTCGGCTGTGCATTGTGCTAAAATGAATCAGAAGCGTGCGTACTAGACTCATTGATAACCATTTCGAGAATTTAGTATTTTTGAGGGTTAATAATCAATTGAGTTATAAAAAGGCTCGGTACTTTTACTTTTTACTTTAAAAGTATTATTGGAAGGGGATACTTTTTACTTTTACTTAAGTAAAATTTGTGATGAGTACTTTTACTTTTACTTAAGTAATTATAATCCACTTTACTTTTACTTTTACTTAAGTACATTTGCCCGATACTTTCAACAACACTGCCAGTAGTATTGTTGCAAGTACATGTAATTCAGTGTCAACTTTTCTAGTCTACATGCATGCAATGTATGCCGTCTTACATCTTTTAGACGAGTAGTCAAGTCTCGAATCGTCTCCTCGTAGCTGTCTTCTCTCTGAAGGGCCTACAAGCAAGACATACAGTATAATAGGTCTACAGAATTCAGCAAAGTGTTGCTCATGTCTAGTTGGTCAATTCCAACATGTAGACTTCTTTAGCGCCATTATAATTACGGCACACGGTTAGTAGGCCTAATCGTATATGCAAAATTTATGAAACGCTACTCTGAGGTTAAGCGCAGGTCCCAGCATATTACAGGAGCATGCAGAGCTTATTTGATTCGACGTGAAACTACATCCGAAACCACTGCCACAGCGATTGAAACTCCGAGGTAAAAGATAGATTACAGTTAGCAAGTAGGCCTACATGGTATAGACGCCGATTGACTTGACTATGTTGATTTTATTGAACCATTTAATTTACCCAGTATAAGGTATTTATATAGCGCAGTATAAGGTATTTATATAGCGCAGTATAAGGTATTTATACAGTGCAACTCTATTTGCTGGCGTAAATCACGTGCCCTTAGAACTCGGTATGTAATGATGGCTACCGTTGCAATTTCTTTTTTATGGCAATGTAATGATCATTGCCGTAAAAAGAAATTGCAACGGTGGCCATCATTACAATTAGTGTCGAGTAGGCCTAAGTCGTTGTGAGCGCTGTACCTCCTGTTCGGAAATCTCCAATGCCTTCATGTTGTTACCAACGACCTTCAGTTCGTCCTCCAGTTCTACAATCTTCCTACAAAGGATATCACATGCCAGCATGACACACAATGCTACATCGCCACCACTTTTAAACAGAGGAAAATGAAGGATAGATGACATAACTCCGCCACTGGTTGCACTCTGCCAGTGCCAGTCCCAAGCCTGGATAAAGGAGGAGGGCGTCGCTAATGGTCTTTGTTACCACACAGTGACGTTAAACTACAAATACACACATAGATGACATCATTGTGGGATGATTGAAAATGAATAGTAGGGAACAGTATGGATGAATGAATCTTACGCCTCCGAGGATTCCAAGCGACTCTCGAAACTTTCCAGTGAGACTTCAGCGATCGCCAATTTCCTGGCCGCCTTTAAAATCAGACAGAAAACAAGACAAAATTACAGCGGCTGAGCCCACTAAGCCCATCTAGACATCTACTGAAATGAAATCCATTTAATTATTTTGTGATTATGGATTCTGCTGTTGCCGTAAAGTTATCTTGAAGCTGTTACCATTGCTCTTATTATGCGTTTTCAACATTATTATTATTCCACAGTTTAATGTCGTCCTATGACATCATCGGCCGTTGACGACAACATCGTCATCATCGTCATCATAAGCTGGCGCTCGAGTCTGGCTTTTGAGCATCGACGTATGCTTTTGAGTGAAGCTGTGTAAGTCTAGAAGTTACAATTACGTCTGCTTAGGGGCTATATGTTAGGCCTATGCTTATGCGCTAATTAAATAATATAACAATTTTACTTACTTGCTTGCTTGCCTACTGACTTACTTGCTTGCTTATTTACTTACTTCCGTGGACTGTTATGTCTGTCTGGTGTGTAATATAGAGCAATGAATAAGGAATGGCAGCAGCTGTCAGACCTCGTCGTATTTCCGATCTGCATCTTCAGAAATGTATTTCGCTTCTTTCAGTTGAGTCTCGAGAAACATAATTCGCTCGTCATCGGCCAAACTTCGGCTCTCCAACGATTTACGACTCCTTCACATGTGAAGATAAAATCAATGCATAAGTTATGCATAAGCAGCATAACTCAGCTTAAACATCACATTGGCAGTAGGCTACTGTTGCCTGCTAACCAGTGCTTAATCTATAGGCGTCTTCCGGATATAAATTCCTCAGGACATGGGCGTCAGCCATAGGCGTAGGAGACGGGGTCCAGGGAAGCAAATGCCCCCAAATTTCGGTCAAGTCTGATTTTTTGGGCAAGCAGACCCGGAGAAAAAAAAGCTACAAAAATTTCGGACAAAAGCACCGGATGACTAAAAAAGTTCGTCAGAATTTTTGGGCAAACGTAACTGAAATTTTTATTAAGATTGCGGCCGGATCACAAAATGTTTTGGGCAAAAGTCTCATGTTTGTCCCTACCCCGCTGCTGGAATGTCCCCTACGCCTATGGCGTTAGCAAACATTTTTGCAAGAGGGGCAAACACAACGGTCAGCGTTAAAATTTTAATAAGGACTTTAAAGGCGGATAATTAATTTAGGAACATGGATATTTTTCATAGAGGTTCCTAAAATTTGTAAATTTCCCGATTTCACATTGCCTATCGTTGGCAACATTGGCGCTTTTTTTAGTGCTAAGGAATTTGTTAAAAACCAAAAAGAAACAGCTAAAAAATATGAAAATAAATTTTCCAGGGGTCAAGTGCCCCCGCGAGATCTTGGCCCTATGTGCGGGCGGACATGCCCCAGGAATGACATTACCCCCTCCCCATAAATATCGCAGAGCTGTTTTTTTACATCTATAGCCTATAATACATGTACATAATTATATAGGGTCGCATGCATGAACGGTTTTGCCATTGACTGCTATACGTGAAAGTGCTATCCACTAAATAGAGAATGTTATCTGCCGTTAATAGAATAAAGAAATAAACGATCACTAAAAAGGTAATTATATTTCGAAGATCGGAATTTACTAGGCTACCGGTATTTGTATATTAACTTATTAAGTAAATTTTTTAAATTTTGAAGGCAAATAGGCCCTACTGAAATAAAAAATTATCTCAATTTAAGCTTCTGAGCAGTTTCCTGCTGATAGTAGGAAATAAAATAATACAGGCCTGCCTTTGGCATTTCATTCAGGCAATTTATATAGCGCTTGTCAGAGCTATCTGGTTCTACTCAGAAGCGTTCCCAGGACTGCCTCGAAGAAAAGCTGATACGCCTGAAGCGACCTCAGGCGAATAGCCTTTAGCCACGCGTGCATGCACTTTATAATCTTGAAGGGGCGCTATATAAATTCCACACATAGATCTATTATAGATAATAATCTTGCGTACACAACATAGGATTTTTGTTTAGTAGGCCTACTGCGGTTATCATCAGAGTCCAGGAAGGCTATATCGCGGGAAGAGATTTATAAATATTCACTGAAAAACTAAACGTCAGCGGTATATACAGCTGGTAAAGTCTGATTCGGGTTTCAAGTCGTGGTGCACTGGCGGTTGAAAGACGAATGGCCACAACGGACGGATGGTGTTGGAACTGGAGAGAAGAAAGAAAGATAAGATAAGGAGGAATCCGGTGTGGAACTTTTTGTGTTGATTTAAATCAATAGATATTGTAAGACAGAGCTCCATTTTATCAACAACAATGTTTTTATAGATCCTAAGTTACCGTTGCCGTATACATGTACCTTATAAATTATAATTATAGGCCTATACGCACTTGCCATAAATTGCCTGTATAAATACATCACTGCACTCTGCTCAGGCCAATGTCCTTCCTTATTGTCGTCGTCGTCATCATCATCATCATCATCATCATCATCATCAACAACAACAACAACAGAAACAACAACATCATCGTCAACAGCAACAACAACAACATCATCATCATCACCAGCAACAACATCATCATCAACAACATTATCATCGACAACATCATTATCACCATCATCATCATCGTCATCATCATCATCGTCGTCGTCATCATCATCATCATCATTGTTGCTGTTATTATTATTATTATTATTATTATAGTATACTATATTTACTATAATTATTGCTATTTTATCGCCATATTACATTGATTGATATTTTTAGGCGAGACTCCTTTATTAAACACCTTTACAATGGTCTGACAGCCGCAACAAATTCAAGAGCTGCGATCTATCGTTAGATTTTACGCTTGAGAGTTTCCTGTAACTACATGATTGTGTTATAGTCGATCTGTAACTGTGTGGATCCTTTTGATATCGAAGTTAATGCCAAATGATTTAATTAAACTTGTGAATTTCATCCAACGATGAGGTTAATCTGAATTAAGTTTCATCGTTCTGTGCAGTATTAGTGGATGAAGGCTTAGGTTGCGGGATGTCTTGCACTGGCTCCCTTTCTCACAAAGGGTCACTTACCGAATATCTTCCTTGGTTTGGCGCTGTCTCGCGGGTCTGGCCCCTGTCTATTTGCAGGAGCTCTGTTGCTCCACCCTGAGCGTCCAGCGCCGTGGCTCTCTTCGCTCTTCTAAGCAGGCTGAGCTTCTTGTCCCCCGGTCACGCACTTCTATTGCGCAGCGCCGTTCCTTTTCTGTTATTGGCCCTGCAACCTGGAATGGGCTCCCTATGGAACTACGTCTAATACCTCGAGCATTTGAGACTACGTTCTACTCTGCCCTTAAGACTGTTCTCTTTAGCCGTGGTTGGGTCGGGAGCGCTTCTGAGTAGATATTCTTGAAGAGGCGCTCTATAATTGTCTGAAATGAATGAATGAATGAATGAATAGAAGGGCAATCCCTCAAAGTACTATGTCGAAGCGACAGCGTAGACGTGAAAGGTTAGAGGCCTAACATTGGCTTATGAAGACAGGCCTGGTGGCTGCAGGTTTTCTATCCAAGAGGCGGATACAGAAACTTTGGATGGGGTGGGGGCAAAAATTCTTGGCCTTTGGTATTTTTTTAGTCATCTGGTCAAAATTTCGGGAAAAGGATGCCATCTTGTCCGCCAAAAAACTGATGACCTTTTTTTAGTCATCCAGTCCAAATGTCCCCAAAATATACCATATGCATTGTGTTCGAAAGCTTGTTAAAACAAATGGAAGGACCATTTCTAAATTGGGGGGGGGGGGCATGGCCGGATTGGTCCCTGGATCCGCCCTTGTTCTATCCCGACGCTTCAGCTTCGAATTGACAGCTGCGGTCCGTGTAATCGTTGAAACTATAGTTGGCGAAAAGGAGGCCGCAAACCATTCTTAGCATACTATACAGTGGAGGGGTGTGGTGGTGTTGGAGTGCCTGGAAGCCCAAAGGTTGTGTGTTCGACTCCACCTCAAGCTGCCGCGTAGAGATCCTGAGCAAGTCCTTCACTCAATTGCTCATACGCTTCGGCGTGAAACTCCGATGTAGTATATCCGCGCTGTAGTCGGGAACGCCTCTGAGCAGCAATCTTAAAGGGTTGCTGACTTTGTATAAATGAGCATTTGCAAAATTCACTTGTTTTTCTTAGAAGAAAAAGTTACAAAAAGTTTATCGTTTGAAATTATACTATACAGGCTCTCCAACTTTCTTTGTACCACCCTGTGTATATACATATATACATGTATGCATATATATATAAACACACATATATGTAGGCTATATAATTATATGCACATAAAATTATAATTATATAATGTTTATGTATGATATAGCCCTACTTGTATAAATAATTATAGATATACTGATCTGAGTAATCTGGCTACACTTTACGTTACCACCAATCACCTATCACATTGAACAAATCACCCTACCTATCCTGTACATGTATCACTTCACCCTATACCTCACTTTATGACCCGTGCAGAGTGCAGACCCCTTATCCTAGTTGCTACCTTTCGCTTTCCTCGGCGTGCTTCGATGCTTCTTCGAGTTTCTCGGATGCTGTTCCGAGACGAGCAGACGTTTGTTCATAGTCGACCTCAACCAATTGGATGCGTCTCGTTAGACTACCAACGTCGTTTTCAGCCTATGATACATATATCGACACACAAGACAATCATGAGCCTTCAATCAATCAATCGATCTATTGATCAATCACTCGATCGATTAATCAATCAATCAATAATTAATCAATTAATCAATAAATCAGTCAATAATAAATCAATTAATCAATCAATAATAAATCAATTAGACAATCAATAATCACGACGACGATGACGATGACGACGTCTCTGTAGCAATAGAAATCTTGCAAGAAAACCAGTTATTATTATCTGCTGAATGCTGATATTGCCCACAGAACAGCAACTTAAGATAAAACTTTTCGCATCAGCCGATAAAATGTATGAACTCTGAGATTTAGAGTCAACGTCGTTGACGCCATCATCATCAACATCATCAATCACATAAATCAATCACATAAATTTATATAGCGCCTCTTCAAGATCTCTACTCATTATGATGACTAACGTTTCCCAACTGCTTCTCCGTGTTTTCCAGTTTCGTTGTCGCTTCTGCCAGCTGTGACTGAACGGTGTCGAGGTCAGCCTCCAACGACTGAATTGTCTTGTGCAGGTTCTGGATCTCTTCCTCTTGCTTCACACACAAAAACACGACGACAGTTTAAATGAATGGTCTGACGAACGAATGAATGATAAGAAATTAATTAATGAGAATAAATATTCAGGCTAACTAAAACGAAAGATTGCAAGAAACTAATGGATGAATGAACAAATGAATGAATGAATGAATGAATGAATGAATGAATGAATGAATGAATGAATGAGAGGATGAATCATGGATGGATGGATGAATGAATGGATTTATGGATGAATAGACGAACGAATGAATGAATGATAAGAAATGAATTAATGATAGAAAGTGAATGAGAATTTGCATCTATAAACAAAAGATTGCATGAATGAATGAATGAATGAATGAATGAATGAATGAATGAATGAATGAATGAATGAATGAATGAATGAATGAATGAATGAATGAATGAATGAATGAATGAACGAATGAACGAATGAACGAACGAATGAATGAATGAACGAATGAATGAATGAACGAATGAATGAATGAACGAATGAATGAATGAATGAAAGCACAAGTGCATGAAAGAATTAATGGAATGGACGAACCATCAATAGCCTAAATGTCTTCATTTCTTGCATTTTAAAAGATATTTTCATGTTTCAGTAGGGCCTACATGTATGTCTTTCAGGGCTCATTTTAGGTAAATTTTATAACTGCACAGCCCCTTCTTTCCTTCCCATCTTTCATGGTAAATTACTGCCATGCAATCGGAGGACAACAACCTTTTTTACTATATTCAACTGCACAGAAGTGCTTCTACAATTGCACACATTCATTTAGAACCGCACATTTTGTGTTAAACTGCACGCTGAAACCCTGCTGCTCTGTGTACATTTTTGTGCATGCAATGCTCAGTGCTCAGGTATGTATGCAATGTATGTATGTGTGTATGTTTGTGTGTATAGCCTACATGTATGTGTGCTTCCTCTTAAGCTGATACATGTATTTGTACGCAGGCTGAAGTTTCTCATACTGCTGATGATTAGCAGAGAGGTCTCAATACAAGAATGCATGGCAGATGCCTATAAAGTCTTGCGCCCATCCATCAAATGAGTCATCCAGTCATCCCATCATTACTCATTAAATATATATATATACATATATATATACTAATTATATAGGTTATATACATAATATATTATATCACATTCATATATATATATATATATATATATATATATATATATACATGTATATATATATTACCTGGTATCTTAAACCACCCATCGCACTGAGTAGTCATGTACTTGTCTCAGTACCGGGTACCAAAGATTCACGTCGAATTAATTAGGGTTTACCCGTGCCCCTGGGTTTCAACGTACCGCGGGTCGGGTACGGATTTGGTACGCATTTCACGGGATGGGCCGGATACGGTATTATAATACGGATAGAGCCATTACGGGTACGGGTATACCCGGTTTTACCAGCACCAACGTACTGAACCAGTGTTAGATATAAATTTCTAAATGATGCATTTTTTTAACCTATAGGCGCAAAAAACGGCCGCTCAACCGGCACGCGCCTCTGGGTAGCTTTTTGCACCGACATTCACAGGACCTTAAGAACGGCTCTGGCATCATACATCTTTTTGCAAGTATTCATCGATTTGGATATCATATAATTATAGACCATGGAATGCATGTTATTATAGCATAAGATATTTACGAGCCTTTGATGCCACAATTACACAGCGAGATCATTTGGAATGCGAGGCAGTATAAGCTTAGGCTACTGTTGGCAAAACTAATGAGTCGCGGACTCGCGGTATTAGTTTTCACGTGCAATAGTTCTTCCCTCGACCTGTGTGCACGCTCAACATGCATGGGTTTAGACAACATTGGTCTATGTTTGGTGAACTGCAGATGCATGAAAAGTGAGGGGCAGAAGATACAGACATGGAGGAAACGATAGATTGAAGCAGACACGCTGAGGGACCAGAGCTATGCGCCGGCCGCGCCGCGCCGCCGCCGCCGACCATTCGTGGGCGCCGCCGCCGCCGAATTTTTTGGGTCAGCGCGCCGGCGTCGCCGCCGCCGAAAATTTATCGGCGCGCCGCCTATGCCACGTTGATTCGTCTATTTCTTCTTGTTGATTTCGCTAAAAACATTGTTGCGTCGGTGCGAAGTATTGTTTTGTTTTGTTTGTTTGTATGTGCACTTGTTATAGCGCCCCTTCAAGCTCACTACTCAGAGGCGCTCCCGAATGCAGAGCTGACACTGCATCGAAGTTTCACGCCAAAGCGCTGAGCAATTGCGAGTGAAGGACTTGCCAAAGGTCCTTACGCGGCGAGGTGGATTCGAACCTCGAACCTTCCGGCTCCAAGGCAACGACGCCACCACTACACCACCGCGCCCCACGGCGCGGTGGTGTAGTGTAAGTAGATTCTGTTTCTTGTGTACTTCGAATTTTTATGGCGATTTTGCGTCAACGCTATGTTACCTCCTCGTTTTGAGTTTTGGAACAATGCGCTTAACGTTTAAACTTTTGTTCATCTTGTGATTGATTTGACTTACGCCGGCAACAATGGTAAAAAGAACTGTATGTGTCTATGTATGTATGTATATATTTATGTATGTATGCATGTATGTATATATGCATATATGTACTATGCATGCATGTATGTATGTATGTATGTATGTATGTATGTACGTATAATATGTATGCATGTATGAGTTTGTGTATGTATGCGTACTTGCATGCATCAATTAATCAATCAGCATGTGTACAGCTATACAATTTCAGCAGATCGCGTCAAGAAAAATGGGCCTCATTCGGCAGTTCAAAGAAATTAAGTGTAAAGAAGATAATAAAAATCCCAAAGTATTTTTGGAGGATCATAAGGCAGGCGAAGAATAGAATAGGCAGGTAGCACCGCCACTGCGCAAACAGTTCTTTAACTTCTATTAGTAGTTTTTTAAGCTGGAGTCCTGAATTTGAAAACGTTGTCAAGTTGTTTTTAATCCAGTCTTTGTATAATTTTCTATATGAACGTCTGTTCTGAGAATAATTGTTTCTCACGGATTTTGATTAAAGACCAGATAACTGCCAAAATAATGGCTGGGCACGCAACATTTTTTATTATAGGCTGCATGTGTAACAACTTTTAAAAAAGGCATGCGACACTTCAACACTAATCCCACGACGCCGCGCCGCGCCGCCGACGCCGACAATTCGAGGGCGCCGCCGCCGCCGATTTCTGTTGGTCGGCGCGCCGCCGCCGCCGACCAAAAATGACCGGCGCGCCGCCGCCGACACTCTCAAGTCGGCGCATGGCTCTATGAGGGACAACCACAGAGACTTTTACGACCCATAAACTGTACGCTCATAGGAGGAATGCGTGGAGGTTAATTGACGACGTCTTGTCCATTTTACTTAGAGAAATCTTTCGCAAACTGTCAGCGATAAATTATATCGGTCTACCAGACTCAGATGCCTCTATTTAGTCAACTCAAACATTTATATAACATACATATACACATGTATATATATACATACATAGGCTATATAGGCTACCTGCGTGTATAATACAGTTCTATGCATAGGCGAAGTTTATCAGGGGATAGGGGGGGCTAAGCCCCCTCCAAGAAGACCCAGAGTAATTTTTTCACTATGAAAAATGCCATGTTTTCCGGGTTAGAAAATTGAGATAGCATACATGCAGGCTAAAGAAAGGCTCGAAAAGACGTATTAAAAGACTAACTGAAACACACGTATGCCTAGGTCCTTAGATGTAGGCCAAATTCAAACCCACGGGTTATAAGATTTTTATTTTAACACAATTATTCACAAAGAGGAAAGCACTGCATGTTAATGGATGGCATCACACAAATATAAATTATTGTGTGGGTCTAAATGTTTGCGTGAGATTTAACTCATTCACGCCGAAAGTGTACCATCGTTGAGAGCAAAGCACTGCGGAGAAAATACCGGTACGGAGACTCCCATAGTTGATTGCTATGTCTAATGCATACAGCCCTTGAGATCATAATCTACTGTAGGCCTACTCTCTGGTCTGTTCTCCTTAGCAGAGGTTGGCTCGGGAGCGCTTCTGAGTAAATGGTCTTGAAGAGGCGCTATATAAATATCTGAAATGATGAATAAACTCACATTGACTGGTTCTAGAAAGTAAATGGTGAGGTAAAGACACAAGTGCAGAATAAGTAGGCCTACCGTAGTAGACTGCTATGGTCTGGAGGCTTAATAATATTATTGGTCTGAATTAAAGACATGCAGTTTTCGACAGGGTTGGTCAGGATTGGACTTATAGACCACGAATTTTACCAGAGTTGTGCGCATTTGGAGTGACTTTTATAATAGCCTAGAGCGTATTAAAATTTTGTGTGACAATAAGCAAATTAAGCGTTCATTGTACAGCGCTCACACAAGAAAGACTTAGCTCATGCCTTTAACTATAACTATGGAGGCTAAACTTTGTAGAGCCAGCCAGTTTTTTGTTCTTACTTTCTCGTTGACGTTTTTCTGTTCGGCGACCTTTCCTTCCAGCTGAACGCTCTTGTCGATGTACAAGTCCTTCTCCGACTTCATCACCTGCATCTTCTTCTTGATCGCGTCCATCGTATTCGTCGCCATTTTCGACACCGGAAGTCAGACAGCAACCACGCAGAAAACCTCACCGACGAACGTACCTTGAAGATCGAAGACGAAGAACTCGCTTTCAGATGCAGAGAGCTCCGGAGCAGCGTCTACCGTGACCGTTTTCGAGGGCCGGAAGTGGAGGAAGCTCGTCTGGAGCTTTTCTAAGATTGGCGTCGAGGATGGGATGATAATTACGGTGAGCTGCAGGTCCTGCGTGGATGATTAGTAGGTGTGTACGTCATGAACATCCTCGACTTAAATTGCGCACATGCGCGTGCATGTAGACATGTATATTGTATACATATCCCAGAGAAGTACCGCGCGTGGGGTGGTAGCAGTACCCCTTCCCTTTCCAGCAACTCAACAACACCAACTAGAGCATCAGCAGCAGCAGGAGGGGCGGAGACGGAAGTCCGCGCATCTGTGGCTGCTGCTGCTGCTGCTGCTGCTGCCGCTGAAGCATCAGCCAGCATCTCTTCGTCGTGGGCTTGTGATGTACATGCATCGGAGTTTAAGCGGAACCAGAAGAGGCGGAAAGATGGGTAATAAATTAAAGATCTCTTTTCATCGCTACATATCTTATGAAATTAACCTTCACATGCATCGGTCTACGGCTGCAGCTGTAGGTTGTATGTATTTTTAGAATTGGAGTAACATTGCGTATGCGCATGTATGCACGCACGTAGGCTACGTACTCGCGTGCATAGATTTATTCGTACACACGACAACACGTACACGCGCGCTCACAATCATACATAAGCTTACAGTGAAACATAGGCTACATGCACGCATACACATATGCACGCTCACACATGGGCGCCCGCACATAGAGGTAAGGGGGGCACTTGCCCCTTGGAAAATAGACATTTATTTTTCTAACTACTATTTTTTAGGGTTTTAACTATTTCTTCGCATTAAAGCACTAATGATATGAACGATAGGCCTACAACAAAATGATACTTTTCTTAAATAATTCCTATCTGAGATAGTTATTCTGAGTGTCTTGGACTCTTGGTTGATTGATTAATTGATTCATTCATTCATTGATTGCCTGATTGCAAAATTATATGTTCGAATGCGTGTGTCATGTAAAGAGAAGCGTTCGTGAATAAGCTGGTGCCCTGCAATTGGCTTTCGAGTGGCGCATTAGAAGTCTGCAGACTGCATTATTAGGCCTAGGATTACGATGGAAGAAGTGAATGAGGGGATAAAGGTAGGAGGAAGACTGATAAAAGCTCTGAGGTTTGCGGACGATCAGGCAATGTTGGCAGGCACTCAAGAAGGATTACAAAGAATGATGGATCGACTGAACATGATATCGACAGAATACGACATGAAAATAAACATCAAGAAGACAAAGGCTATGAGGATAAGCAAAGGAGGAAAGGAAGCAATTCTTAAGATCACAGTAAACGGAGAGGAAATAGAACAGGTAGAGAAATTCTGCTACCTAGGAAGTATGGTCACAGATGATGCAAAATGCCATATAGAAATAAAAAGAAGAATAGCCATGGGAAAAGACGCATTCAACAAAAGAGGGGAACTCCTCAGAGGAAAACTAAATATGAGCCTTAAAAAGAGGATGGTCAAGACGCTGGTGTGGAGTGTGGTCCTGTATGGGTCAGAAACATGGACAATGAGAAAGGATGACATAAGAAGATTGGAGGCTTTCGAAATGTGGATTTGGCGAAGAATGAAGCGTGTCAGCTGGATGGAACACAAGACAAACGAAGAAATACTGCAGATGGTGGGAGAGGAAAGATCAATGATGGAGACAATACGGAGGCGACAGAGAAACTGGATTGGACACATCATGAGGAGTGACACCATAGTACGGGATATCATCGAAGGAAGAATGGAGGGGAAAAAGACAAGAGGAAGACCAAGAACAATGCTACTGGACTGGATGATGACAAAGGACGGTTACAGAGGGCTAAAGATGGATGCACAGAACAGATATGCGTGGCGTCATTGGACATATGAACCTGCCTGACGGCAGAGAACCAAAGAAGAAGAAGATTACGATGCGAAATTTTCGACCCCAATTATCGTCCAAAACTTTGTCAAGCGACGTTGAATAATGAGTTTCCAGTCCTGTGCGTAATAGGTCGTCTGTCATTCAAGCGGGTAAGATGGAGACGACGGAAGTCAGAGTTGTTCGCCCACTTAAGGTATTAAAATATATTTAACTATGCAACATAGCGCATATTGGTTATTTGCAGCATACTGCGTTATAAGTTAATTTGTGACTATCCGAAATCCTGTTGCGCCAAAGCTAAAAATGCTTCACATGAAGCAATTTTCTTCGTGAAGTTCTGGCTCACTATTCGTAGAATGCACAGTGTTGATCTGATGGACGCACTGTATAGTTTTAACCCTTTCGCACGGGATATAATTTGATGGCAAGCTGTAGGATGGCATGCAGTAGGGTGCTAAGTAGTTATCGTTGGCGTTTAATAATTTAGTTAGTAGTTAGCGTTTGCCATAGATGACTAATTGACTAAGTCTGTCTTGGTGACTGTAACATCGTTAGACTTAGTAGAGTTGTTATGAGATGGGCGTCGTTGTTGGCTGCTGGCCAGCTTTGTGTCTGTTTTTGCATTTGTATTTTTTGCTTGTAACCTGTACCAGGTTACTTGGATGTGGCGTGATGTCCAGATTAATCAATGAATGAGGATGATAATTATCATTATTATTTATTTCGTCTGTGATAATCAGTTTATGTCGATTTATCTGACTCTTATAATGCATCATTTATTGGTTTTTTAGAGTTATTACATTATTTATAATAAACAGTAGAGTAGAAATCTTGAAGGGGCACTATAGCAAGTGCACATACATACACAATTACACATCTCACATCGTATTAGGGTATTTATCGTATCCATCAATGAGGCATATTCACCTTTTGGGGGGCGGGGGGACTGAAATGTGGTGAAGGCATTGCAGAAAGGCAGTTAATATATTTAGAGTGAAGATTAAGAGTTGGATTTCATAGCCTGTTTGGACTCAGTCAATCAGATATGTTAGTAAGCTTATAGGAAAGAGACATGCCAATTAGTTTTATCTTGGTGAAGTACAGTTAGGTACTGTATGTCTTTGTCCCTTAGGTGATTGCGTTGCTGTGTGTGCTGTTTGCTGTCATCCTCATTTTCATATCGGTGCTGACACCCTATTGGCTGGAATCCGATAACTTTAACCAAGGCATCTGGCAATCCTGCTTCAACGCCGAATGCAAATCGGTGGCCGATCAAAGTGAGACCTACTTTCATGACTTGTTCGTATTTGAGACATTAGACCTGATAAGGAATGTTTTTGAACAGTGCTACAGTATCGTAACATGTCGTTGTCTTTTACAGACAGATAACTCATATCAAGAACTCACAAATATACGTACAGAACTTTCAGGAATTTCAGTAAAAGTTGGCAGTTATAAAAATTTCTGTCTAGTAATTTGGCTGCAGATTTTGCTTATATCTAAAGATGAGTGTGATGTGTTCATATTGGGAAACATACAGACAGACAGACAGACAGACAGACAGACAAAGACTGACAGTCATACAGAGGGAGAGAAAGACAGTGCTCAAGCAATCATCAATTGGCTGCTGTGCAGATTGGAAAGTTTAATCCATTTGTGTTGGATCGTTTGCGGAAATTTCTAATGGTTAATGTTCTATTGGGAAAATTGCTGGTAGCATTGCATATTAGCACTGGTAAGGGAGATCTGTGCTAAGCAGCGCCATGCTTTCTCGGTCGTGGGGCCTACTGTCTGGAACGACCTTCCGGTTACGCTTCGCTCTCTACTTGTGGTCCATTCGGCTGGGTTTTACAAGTCCCTCAAGTCTTTTTTCTTTGTTCATGGTTGGGCTGGGAGCGCCTCTGAGTAGTTTCTTGAAGGGGCGCTATATAAATGCTCTGAATGAATGAATGAATGAATGAATGAATGAATGAATGAACACTATTTGACTGAGAGTGAAGAACTTTTTTGAACTGTGCAACGCTTAGATAATTTTTCTTTATCTTAATTCGTATGCCTAGCGATGAAGTATCTTTTGTTTTCAGTTTGGGTTGTTGCCTGCGGTGTGGCTTGTGCGGTTGCCCTGGTTTCGGCCGTGGGAGGATTCGTATTTATTCTGCTATGTCTTCTCAGCAAACAGCAGTCGGCTAAGGTTGCCTTCTATGTCGTGGCTCTGATTTGTGTATTTGCTGCAAGTAAGTCTTAATGTTTCTTACAAATTTCATATATGAACAATTGAACGAACATCTGCAAGGTTGTTTTTTATTTAGGTTTTGTTCTCATTATTTTCCAGTGTAGCTTTGACTGACATTGGCCTTTAACACGTTGGCCGCTCATTTGCTGTGTTAAATGACTCAATTTGGGACATGTTAACACGTCCCTCGCGGCCAACGTGTTAAACCATTGGCTTTTAATCATGTAAACTTTTTACCAGACATTTACTGTTTAATCATGAATGTCACTCACGTTTTCATATATTTTTTGATTGTGTAATCAAGATTACCCTCTATGTTTATGCATATTGGTACATTTCTGTTGTATTTTATAAGGCCTGCCACTTACATACTCATTTACCTAAATTCTGCTTTAAATTACAATAATAACTGAAATTAGCAGACATTGCAGTCAGTGCACAGTGAGAGGACCTGATAAGAAAATGTAGAAAAAACATAATTGGTCGACTTTAGATTGCTTGACATGTCGTGTACCAGGCCTAAGTGTGCTGGGAATGGACAGAGACCAGCAGAGCAGACCTGCACAAAAATGACTTAAGTACTAAGCTACATCAGACATGGCTATGAATTCATATTGATTTATATTTCTGACTTTTGAATCTATATTTGTTTCGGCTTTCATTGATTTGTTGTATGAGTTGGGTTCTTTTTTTCAGTGGCCTGCTTGTTGGTTGCCCTTATCGTTTTCCCTGTCATGTTCGTCACCAAGATCCAAGATTACCGTACAGAATACAAGAAGACACAGTGGTACTTCTCTTGGTCCTACGGGATTTCCTGGGGCGCTTGGCTCTTTCTCTTTGGAGCGGCAATTCTTCTGTTGATTGACAGAGTGAGAAATAAGTCTGTCAGGAAGGAAAAGGGCTTCTATGACACAAATCTGTGAATGAAACGTGTCCCGTAAAACAACGTCCCTGGTATCCATAAATATCAGTGCGTAGAGTAATGCCTGATAGATTGTATCGTTCGCTTAACATACACATTTACAGCAGTGTTTTTGAAATCATGCTTGCCACTCAATGATTTTAAATGAGTATTCATATCATTACAAAACCTTGAACTGTTCTAGAGTTTGTTGCAATACATCCATCGATTTCTTTTTGTATCATATTCTCGATTTGTTTGAGATCTACAAAATATCTGTTTTTCGTCATCTGATATTGCAGTACTGGTATTTAACGTAGATACAAGTTTTATTTGATTTGTTCAAGTTTTTGCTTTGTTACAGTATTTTCAGCTTATGAGTGGACTTTTTAAAACTGAAATCTATAATTTTTATGTCTGAATGTGTTGTAGCTTTATTCATTCATTCGTTCATTCATTCATTTCAAGAATTTATTTTGCTCCCCTTCAAGAATCCCACTTAGATATGCTCCCAGTCCAACCACAGTGATACATATATGTATTGTTGAGATGTGATTCGTATTGGGGGCATACTCTCTTAGTCTCAAGTCCATTTACTAATTAATATAACGTCTGCAAACTTGTCCTTAAAACATGAAACTGTTGTTGCGTTTGATTTTGTTATCCGGCAGTTTAGTCATTTTAAATTCTCCATTTTGATGTTGTTGGGATGAGAGTTTGATTAAGCTCTCTGTTCGGGTGTATGTGTCCTAAAGTTGTTAAAAACTTATTCAGTTCATGTTCAATGATGTTCATACTTACATGTGCCACTAATGTATGGCAAACATATCTGATACAGAAATACTGCATCTGCGAAGCATGCAAAACTTGGTGCTTCCTGATGCTCTGTCATATTTCAAGTGTTTCACATAAGTTACGATTGGTTTACAGTCTGCAATGACTTCTAGACCTGTAGATGTCTTAGAGCAACAATAAAAAGGTTGTCTCCTTGATTGTTAATTTTTTGGATATTTGATCTGTTAATGCTAGAGTTGTGCCAAAAATAGCAAGGTTGTTTAAAGGGATACATGACAAGGGAGTCATGCTGGACTGTCCCCTTCTTGCGAGTTTGGTCAATCATTGCAAAATGCAGAGTGTGGAGCAGAGAAAGCACGTTGTGTGCGGAAGAGATTGGATGTCATTGGTAGGCGATGTGGTTGATCGTGAATTATTTTTCTATGAATGCTCTATTAACCCTTTGAACCCGGAGCTCCCGTAACTCTGGATAACCGGCCGGAAAGCCGGCACGTCGGGTTCAAAGCGTTAACACTATCTTAATTTCCATTAGCATCTGAATTAAATACTCTCTTCTGGTAGAAGTCTAATGTATAGTGTGCTTGTATTATGTTTGGTAATTTGCCACACTGCCGTTTCGTTCACTAAAACAATTTTACGGATGCCAAAGAGTTGTGCAGATACATTGCTTGAGCATTTCTTTCAAAGCTACGATGCTGAATTAGCATATTTGTATTCTGTACAGACTACCAAAGATTTTTGCGGATGCAGTTTTTTGTTTGACGAGTAAAATTATGCGCTCACATGAAGATGTTTCTGATGAACTGGACTGCGACTTTGAACCCAGACTGCGACTTTGAACCCAGACTGTGACTTTGAACTTTACTGCGACTTTGAGCTGTACTGCGACTTTGAACTGTACTGCGACTTTGAACCCGGACTGCAACTTTGAACTGGACTGCGACTTTGAACTGGACTGCGACTTTGAACCCGCACTGCGACTTTGAACCGGAACTGCGACTTTGAACCCAGACTGCGACTTTGAAACCAGACTGCGACTTTGAACCGGAACTGCGACTTTGAACCCAGACTGCGACTTTGAAACCAGACTGCGACTTTGAACCGGAACTGCGACATTGAACCCGGACTGCGACTTTGAACCCGGACTGCGACTTTGTATTTCAAATTAGTTCTGTTCACTTGACAATGTTTTACCGACTGCTGAGTACGGGGATCGTACGTATTTTTTCATTGTGTTTATTTCACTAGTCTAATCATATTGTTTGCAGATTATGAATTTTCTTATTTCACTGTATTTTGTCTTTTGAACTTTGCAGCAGTGTTTGGTTGTATAACTGTTTGAGTATTTGATATTAACTCTAAGATGCACTTCTCTCTTGTGGCCCGATGCACGTCATTATCTTACAGACTAGTTCTCTTCTTTTGAACTTTGCAGCAGTGTTTGGTTGTACAAGTGTTTGAGTATTTGATATTGACCTTAACCCTTTAATGCCGAGATGGTAGTAAATGGTATGGGAAATCCTATACCCTCCGGCATTAAAGGGTATGCACGTCATTTATTTTACAGACTAGTTCTCTTCTTTTTGCACAATGTTCGTCTCACATCAAGTATTGGTATTTTATGCACTTTTCTTGAAATATTTACTGCTGTAAAATTTGATTGTTGTTTTTAATAATCAGACTGTTACTTAGTAACCATGTAATCTTTAAAGTCGTGTAATCTTTAACCCTTTAATGCCGAAGCGTATAGGATTTTCCATACCATTTACTACCATCTTAGCATTAAAGGGTTAAAACTGTTTCGAATATTGTGTTAAAACAGCGAAGCGGTTTTTATGCTTGCCACAGCTGAAGTCTTAAATGAAATATGAAGCTGAACTAGGCAGTTACAAAATCTTCACAAAATGAGTGTTTGTACATTGGTTTCTCATGTTGCTAACTCAATGTAAATCTCCAAAATTTCTCAGCACTTTGCGTGTACTCAAAAGTGCGGATTCAAATCAAGTTCACAATTATGTCATATTATGTTGTTTCCTTTTTAAATTGCTGTTGGACCTATAGTACAGTTGAATTCATATTATATAGTGAATTTACGTCGCCTGATCTGTGAGGAAATAATTATATTAGTGTTAATTGTTTACCCTAGTGATATGCATAGGCTACATAGATTGGTCTGCTTTTCTCAATAGTCAATATTATCTAGTCTTATAGTGTTCTTTAGCTGTTTTGCTGCCAAGTACAGTATTACACATTATATTGTTGAAGCCGCACATTTTCATTAACAATTGTGAGGCATTTCAAATCTTTAGATCTTAGTGCATTTTGTTAACATATCTTGTTTACATTATTTTTTGGCATGATTATCGTTTTATGTCTGTGGTCTGATGCATTATTTAGCATGATTTGTCTGATTATGATTTATTTTAACAGTTTGTTTTATTGGTTACACCCTCCTAATGTATGTTGTCAAAAGCATCCGCTACGTTTTGTCGTTAAAGCTTGTTTTCAGATAACTTTCTTGACGCTTATTTAGTTTTCATCTGTTGACTTTTATGGTGCTTTGTATTTGCTTGAGAATCCAGCTTTTTTAAATTCTAACAGAGTGATGTAAGTTTTTCATGTGGCTGACAATTACTCGTGTTACTCCTCTACCTCTGGTTCTGTAAATTAAATTTTAGGTTTGTATTTTAAGTGATGAAAATTCTCCTCTGCTACTCAGAAGGCAGCTGGGTGTTAGTGATACAGTGCAGATCTCGGTTGTTACGTACCGGAGTTGCCATGACAACCTGTTAACCCTTCTATGCCAAAGGGTTAATGGTCAGTGTGTTTAGAGGGCCGCTGTGAAGTACAGTATTCTGTGGGTTACGTGAACTTTAGTGTGGATAGAAAGTTTAAGGACTTGATGGGATGTCTGTTGTGAAGATGATTGCGCTGAAGACTATCAGATACTTCTGTCAATTACACTACTCAAACGCCACATTCGTATCTGGTAGCATGCCAAAGTTATTGATTGAATTGTTTCTGGACACTTTTTTATCTACTGATTCCAGACATTGTTTCAAGCAAGGAGTGCTAGAATTGAAATGACAAGCTTACAGCTGTTGTCAACTTGTCTGAAAGAGTTCCTGTCGGTGTTAAGCAGGCTAGCAGCAGTTTGGCATGGCACAAGCACTTGTTCGCTAGGGCTTATCCGGTGCAGCTGTTTTTGTAAGGCGCCCTTGTAACGGCATGGCTGTGTTACTGCGCCATATAAATCGTCGTAATTATTATTATTATGCACCAAAATTTCTCAGTTACAGCTGCTATGCTACTGCCTACTAGGTATGGTAAGTGGTGGTATATGCTTCTATTTTAAGTTCACCTGCTGTCACAGTTTAAAGCCAGTCACTGTTGTCCTGTATTTGAACAGCTGATACAGATTGCTACACAGATATTTATGGCACCGACTAATATGTGGATTCATGCGTGAAGAGGCTGCATGTAGATGTACTTGCTTGATTTGTGCAAACCACGCTTAATAATGCTCTGTATTTGCTCACACTTTCATCCGATAGATGAACTTCTTTCATAAAGCTAATCAGTTGTGAACCTTTTTGGTAATGATACTGAATTGAAATTAATTATCTGAATTGTTTACGTTGAAGCAGCTGTACTCTATAACCCTTTCCATGCTTCTGAATCAATACACAACCATTGTGCAGTGTATGGATTGAATTTTCTGTTACATTTTCATTAGTTTTGATAACTATTTAATTTTTCATTTCTTTGAATTTGACTTTGTTACCCAATATTAAAACGATCGTGTATAAAATAATGCTCGATCATGTGATTTTTGCTTTTAAGTAAATATTTGTAAAACGCCATTCATTTACGTAAAAATTATATTTGGTTGTATAACAGATCAAACAAGATTTCAGCATATTGTTTATGTTTAGTGTACACTTTGTTGCATTTTATTAGAACGAAGAGCAAATAAAATGAGTTTTGGCTTTGTCTCCATAATTTATTTTTGAAACTTCAAGATGTTTGCAGGCTGTTGCTGCAGACTTAGCACCTACTTTAATGCGGACCTGGATGCCAAAAATGTTTTAGGCCAGGGCAGTCACGCAAGTCACAGGTGCAGGGATGATTATTTTTTGCCCCAAATAAATACTTTGCAGGGCAAAATTCTGGCAAGCCAAAGACTTTTTTACCAGATTATTTGCCCGGGCTTGCCCTGTTTTAGCACCGCCACTGTTCATCTACCGGGTGTTTGTCAAGTTGAGCACCTGATTGGTATGCTGAGATGTGGATGTTGTTGAATTCTATAATCTACATTGCGGCCCTCTGTAACAATGCATCCATTAAAAGTGAATAAGAACTTTTCTTACCCTCTCTTCACATGAGGACGAGGTTCTGCTTCAGTGACCTTGCAATCATTGCAGATAGGTGAGAGGAAATTATGTTTGCATCCAACCAGCATATACTCGCTCATTTTCTTCACATTCTCCTGTAAACTTTGCAACAATTAAAATCCCATTATTGGACAAGGAGACAATTGCTTGCTCACTATGGCCTTACAGGTATATTTTGCTTAAGCAGGTCTTGTATGAATTAGGATGCTTTTTTAAATCTTAGCATGGCACTTGTTGGATGTTAATTAAATATTTAGCTGCCCTAGCTATTATTGAATACACCAAGGCTTTCGCCAGAGCTCCAGAAGCTGACGGCACCAGGTGACCAGATAAGCTATTATTGAACATAACTAGGCCTACACTTCGGACTGTATGAAATCAAGTGCTTTAACCCTTACCACTCAGATTAATAATTGGCCCAAATTTGTCTGACCAGTGGGAGCGGACTCCTGAGTGGTAAAGGTTAAAGCAGCAAACAATTCAAAATTTAGATAAAACCGTTCTCTTATTCAAAGGAAAATGTTCGTTGGCAAAGTATTAAAAATATGAGACCTGGTTTGCCGCAACATATGTTTTTGCAAAATACAATCATGTCCATCAGTTAGACTTGGTTAGGGTATATTCAAGGACTCAATTAAAATCCTCTTACGCTTGGGGGTATACCGGTATATATTTATCGAAAGGCTCATTTTATGGTAGTGCCATTGCCCTTGAGAAATTCACGAGGGTGGAATATAATGCTCAGATACGAAGAGCAATAGGCCTAAAATTTACCTATGTTCTGATGCCCTAGTGAAGCGTTTCATATTTAATATGAAAAGCTTCACTAGGGCATCAGAACACTGCTTTACAGAATTTTATGATTCAATCTTAAGACGTTTATTAACGTATGGGACAATCGGAACAATCTATAAGCTTACAGCATCAGGGAAAGTTATGGAAAAGTTAAGCAATATCAATGAACCGTTAAGTTAATGAAAAACGCTCCGCGAAATATCCGTTTTGCTTATAGGCCTTCAATGCCCTTCATGGCAGGTGCATGGTATCCAGCAATTTAGAAGTAAGTATGTAAACAGTCCTCATTGTGCAACATAATTGTATTAAATTGAGTCATCTGATTTTGATTTGTATATAAGCGGAACGACATCTTGAATGGATTTCGAGATCCCGGTGTCTGTTGGATGGAATACTGGCTGACTACAATAATAATTGTCTGAATTGATTATTTCAATATAGTGCGGCAATAAAACTAGGCTGTGCAGTATTCGTAGCAGTGTGCACCGAGAGCTTTCTCCAACGATTAGACGTTCAGTAAACATCTCGCACTGCGTCAAATCTCGCGAGACTTTATTTGCGAACAAAATGTCGTCTATATTGGGGCTGGTCTTATTCCTAACTTTGACGTTCGTCGTCACTGCGACGAAGTACAAAGAAAAAGAAAAGGTTTTATAATGTACTTTGTTTCCCTGAGCGTTTGGTTCTAAGAGCGTTGCTTTGACGCTCAGCTGAAAGCCATACTCGAGCAGCTTTCTGCAATAATACCAACTACCGAATGCTGTGACGTGCTAGCTGTTTAATTTTTTGATTATCCAGTTTTTTTAATCATTATTGTTTATTATTAAATCGTAGCTCACAGATTTTGCGTATAGTGACAGCAGTTTATGAAGCTAGCCAATTGCATTTAAGTGTTAATCGATCAGATCGTGTGCAGTTTCGTGTAGCCATACTCGTTGTGTTCACTGTAGGGCAGAATACATACCTTCCAGTTAAACACATCCTAGAGTCCTTTTTGCACTACGTGTGTAGCAATGACTAAAAAATTTGTTTATTTGTGCTATAAAATGCTTTGGGTTTATTGCATTCATTAAATGCAGTTCCCAAATCTTGCTAAACTCATTTCTGTTATATTATTAGGTGGAAATTTTTGTCAACAAGGTTGGACCTTATTTCAACCCACATGAAACCTACCATTACTATCAGCTTCCAGTCTGCAGGCCAGATAAGGTTTGTTATTGACCTATCTGTTGAATGGGTTTTCTTCATCTGATCTGTTACTGGTTTAGTGTTTTATATTTTAACATAGAGTGTAAACAGTTGGCTTCTATTCAGTGTCTATAAAAAGTTCATGTTTGCTTGGACATGGTATAAAATGTTTGGTTTTAGGCATGGTTAAGTGATTATGATGCCAACCAGCCTAGCCTGGCACATATATATTGGACCTTTGATTTCGTTGAAGATGAGATGCATCATGGCTGCATGACTTGCCAGCAGAAATAAATGCTTTAATATGTTCCTGTAGATAATTTTTATTTTATTTTGGTTGGCTCCTGTAGAACTGGAAGTTATATTAAAATTACAGTTTTGTTTATTCCATCCGAAAAGTCAGCTAAAATAAGAACTTAATTAGATCTATGTTAAAATATTACGTTTGATTGCGATATATGGTTAGGATTGTAAGTGAAAGAACTTTGCATTTAGCCAGAAACTGATAGACTTACCTAATTAGCTTATTTGAGTTGGTTATTTGGTGTGCATAATTTGTAAGTGAAAGTTTTGTACATGTAGCTACAAACTAATTGGCCAATTTCTGATCTGCATTAAAACTCCATCACTTTTTCTTGCATCAAATTGCCTCTGAGATTACTTCTCTTTGATAAATGTTCTATGTTTCATCTATGGAGTTTTACATCCGCTTCCTATGATGCTTGATGAATTTCTGTTAAATAATTGTATCGTTATAGCGTATGTAGTGCCAATTTTCAGACTTAAATCGAACAGGATTAATATTCGACTCAGACACACTGTCATTATATAACATGGGAGTTGGAAAAATGTACGGGAGTGTGATATGATTTTTTGCATGCATGCATTGCATGCGTAATATTTGGATAGTCCCCTTACTTGAGTGATGTTATTCAGCAAAGAGCACAATGTCAGATTGTAATAATCTTGTCTGAAGCCTCTTCACATTCTGTCGATGTTGTGTTCAGAACAGTAAATATTTGGTCTCTTCAGTGGGACCTTGAGCATTCGAGTTATATGCACATGTCATTTTCATGAAGATTGCTAAATTCTTCTCGTCAATCTTTCTGCAAGAGAATAGTTTAAAGTAAAGCTGCATTGAAATTGAAATGGATCAACTCATTTCATGCTAAACTTTATTTTGACTGGCTTGTTTTTGTCTTGAATTTTAGTATAATTTTATTATAAAAAATTGGTTAAATGTGCAGAAATACGTTGCTGTGGATGTGTGATCAATATTCAGTTGAAGACGTGTTTTGGTAATTAATGGTGGAAATACTTTTTGATATAGATTCAGCACAAACCATTGTCGCTGGGTGAGGTGCTCGATGGTGACCGTATGGCCGTCTCACTCTACGACATCGCTTTCAAAGGTGCGTCACCTGTTCAATTGAATATGTCACTTGACATTCATGACTATCGTTTAACTCTTGTATCATGAGCACGCACAGAGTTTCACATGTATTCATTTTCAATTTGTGGGTTCTTCCTCTTAAAAAGACCCTCTCACCTCTTTATGCTCTAAGGTTTCAGTGGGGGGGGGGGTTCTCTCCTCATCTGCCCGCTGCTTGTAGGCTTTTTTATTCCTCTGAATAGCTTGGCACGTTGGCCGCTATGGACATGATGGATTAGTTCGGACGCTAGGGATTTGTATAAGGTCCCTTATGTATTGGCCTCTCAGAGGCAGTTCAGCATGGCAGTAATACTTCCTGCCACTTATTAGTACTTAATATTTGACATCTTCTGCCACCTACTGAAATGTATGTGAGATAATTTTTGGCGCTGTCTAGTGCATATAAATCAATTGAGTTAAGTGTCTGTTGTTGTTCCATCCATCTTATTCTAGTATAGCGTCTCTCGGTAAAAACAATTTATCAATATGAATTACTTGAAAAAGAAAACCTGGTTTAGCTTGCAAGAAGCATTGCAGATGTTTTACGAATCGGATGATGAATCTTTTCATGATAGTGCCGATGATGATCGGGATAGTAATTATGAAATGAGGGATGATGATAGTCAGTACTATCCAATACCAGCCCACTGCCATCTGCTGCACCAGCAGCTGCTTCTACAGCTGCAGTTCAACCACCGCAAGATGTTTGGGAGCCAGTTGCTATCAATTATAATCCAGATGCGGGTTTTGCTTTCACTGAGAAAGCTGGACGTACTTTGTGACTGTGGATATATATTTTGCCTGTGGACTTTTTAAATGTTTCATTTCCATTTTTGTGACTGAGACCAAGAGATTTGCTGAACAGTTTCTTGCCTGTGCAGCTCTAACCCGAAACACTCAAAAGCAGAGGTTAAAAATGGATGAGGCAACCAATGAACTCCACAATAATGCAGAAATTTTGGCCTATACTAATAGCTATGCCTGGCCTATAATTGGTCCCGTGGTCAACGTGTTAATGTAAGAGGTGCATTATAAATTTTCTTTAAAGTACAAAGCAATTACCGGGTATGTTTTATTTCCATTTTTTAACTTCGGTTTATTCATTTAAATTTCATCTTGTTTGATTTTATTGATGTCTTGGACTTTTCTACAACGTATTGCAGTGATTGATTGATTGATTTATCTATTGCAGTGGATGCCACAAAAATTGAGTTGTGCAAGTTGAAACTGTTGGAGGATGACGTCAAACGTCTTCGTGAAGCGATTGAAGATCTCTATTATTATGAAATCGTCATCGGTAAGCCGATAACATATAAACATCATAATGGATGTATATAGTTCTTAATCGTTCACTTCGCTTTACTTGGATATTTGTGTATGCGTGTGTGTGTGTGTGTGTGTGTGTGTCCTTGGTATACATACTTTTATATAAAAACTATTATTCAGTATTTGAAGTAAATTCTATTATTATTCATGATGATTTTTAACTGTCTGACACTTCATCATCTGCTTGTATTATGTTTGTGTCATGTATACACTTCTGAAATTGTAATCATGAACTCCTAATTTTGAAAGCACTAATCCAGGGCTGGGCTCAGGGCTTCAGCTTATTCATGAGCACTGAGAAAATCAAAAATCATCCACTGACAAGCATAGAGTTCAAAACAGAGTAGGTTCATGCTTATGTATTGGATAAATAACTCCATTAAGGATATTATTATATTATTGAATGTTAATATTATGAATGTGAATCATTGAATTGAAGCTTCAACGAACCAATGACTCATGTAAAAAATTAAGTGATGCCAACCTGAAATGATAAGTGTAGATTTAAATCTGTATATTTAAATATTGTTTATGTTAATGAATTGCAGATGAAATACCAGTGCGAGGATTTATTGGTCATCTTGAGGAAGGCAACATGCTTCCTCATGTGCATACCATTCACTTCTGGAATCATCAGCTGATAAACATCGAGTACAATGGAGACGAGGTGCCTACTTACTTACTTTCTGGATGAATAGTTTCTGACTTCTTCTTTATTGATACATGCTTATAAAATTTGATGGTAATTGTATTGTCCCTCTCTATATGCTAATGAAGTTGGGTTGTGAAGTATGGAAATGATTAGACATTACTGACTTTATTGATGCCATTTGAATTTTTAGATTATTTGCTGAAAAAAGCGGTTGATGAGAGCTTTGTCGGATCACTATACTTTTATCAGCTAATACTTGATTGCATCTTGCAGCAGACAACTTGCTTACATTACATCACATGAAGTAAATTGCAAACTCATCTAGATGTTACTCTTTATACTAGAATACAGTACTGTTGGTTTAGTTAATTATGATAAAGATGTACGGTTAGAATGTTTGCAGCTTTTTTGTTTGCGTTATTGCAATTTTTTTATCGTTGTCTTATGTGCAGCCGTTTTGCTTTTTAGATTATCTTTGCAAACATTTCTACGAAAGACAGTGAACTCATCAGCCTTGATGATCCAGCTATTCCACTGGAAATACCATTCACATACAGTGTAAAGTGGCATGAGACAAGGTAACTGAGCACTGGTAGTGTGTAATTTTAGTCTTCTAGATTTGAAAGCGGAATGTGATGCATTTTTCATTATTATAGTCGTTGGTATCAAGTCAAGCTCAGACTTTTCGCTTGAATAGCATAGTATGCACAAATAATTTGAGACCATTAGTTGCTCTACTACTTGAAGTGATGTTTTTGGGATTTATATTTTTTATTGACTTTTAAATTGCAAGCAAATTCATGACCTTGTACACTGTACAGTACTTTATAATTCTTTCAGTATGGAATATAAAGATCGTGGAAAAAGAGTGAGAGACAACATCTTCTTTCCAAAGACACTTGAGGTTTGTCTCCAAATAGTATTGTGTTGTTATAAATAGAATTAGGCATAACCGAATGCGGCTGTAGTAGGTTTGCTTATGCAAGTCGCATTATTTTGTTTACTTTACTAAAGCTTTGAGCAAGACTGTCTATTGCACTCCACCTGGTGCCAAGAGGTCACATCGCTATGTTTCTTTCACTCTTAAGAACTGCCTTATTTAGCCGTGGTTCGATTGGGTGCGCTTCTGAGTAAATACCATGAAGGTGCGCTATATAAAAATTCAATTATAATAATAATTGTGATGTGTGGTTTGTGTTTTTAGATTCATTGGTTGTCCATCATTAACTCGATGGTTCTTGTCTTCTTGTTGATGGGTTTTGTGGTCATCATTTTGGTGAGTTCCTACGAAGATAATGTGACATTATTTTACATTTAGTGGGAGAAAGCACTGAAAACAATTCTTCACATTTCGGCTCAGACTCTAGAACAGAATGTTGATATTAATACATGGTCTCGTCATTTTTTTCCGCTTTTGACTGGTGAACAACTCGAATCCTTCAAGTCAGATCAGAATGTTTCAGTTTAACATCACTGTGTGATAACAAAGATCATTAGGGTCAACCTCCTCCTTTATCCAGGCTTTGGACTGGCGTTGCCGAAGTGCAGACAGTGGTGCAGTTCAGGAATGTGATGATGTTCCTAAATAAAAAATTGACTCTGGAGGTATTCGTTGACAAACAGTTCCCAGTGCACATGAATCCGTTTCAATCACGTTTCAGTTATGCTGTTGGAGGTGTCTGGGCAATTCAAACCTGGACAATTCGGACCGGACAATTCGGACCCGGACACTTCGGACCGGACAATTTGGATCGGACAATTCGGACCCGGACAATTCGGACCGGACATTTCAGACCGGACAATTCGGACCCGGACAATTCGGACCGGACAATTTGGACCAGACAATTCGGACCCGGAACAGTTCGGAGTGCGTGTAAACATATTGCTCTTACGGCTATGAAACTTTTCTTTATCAATGGTATGAAATATAATTAAATGGCACCAAGCAAATATTGTCTGATCTTCTAAAATTGATCCACTAACAGATATTAGAAACTGAAATTAGTAGTTATTGCAGTAAATTATCAACTTATAGGCATCTCATTTAGATCAATGTAAGTTTCATGCCTATATAGGCCGATGGTTTTTATGCCCGATATATAGTCGGGTGTCAGGTTAATATTAGTTTGAACAGTATATATTTTGGGTGATGGAGATGGGTAGGCTAGGAAACTCTGACCTAAGGTGAATGTCCCATCACGAATTTGGGCGCTAAGAATTGTTTAGTCCGAATTGTCCGGGTCCGAATTGTCTGGGAACCGCTGTTGGACCGTTATTTCTATCTGTTTAAACATTTAGACTCGCGTGCTGAAGAAAGACTTTGCTCGCTATAACATTGAGGATGACGAAGACGTAGTTGAGGAGGAAGACAATGGTTGGAAAATCATCCACACAGATGTCTTCAGATTTCCACCGGCAAAGACGCTGTTCTGTGCTATTCTAGGTCAGTGCATTACAATCTCCATCAGTAACTATATGCCGGTGTTCCTCTACATTGCAGTTCTTTTCTGCATCTTCTGTCTTTGACTATTATTTTTGCGTTGCATATTATGTGCATGTTGGTGACAATCGTTGGTTGTGGTTTGACTTCTGGGTTATTTTCGCCTATGATTATTTTTTTGTCTGCTGATATTTCTGCTCTTAATCACATTTAACAGTTCATAAAAATATTCGACTGGTATGGGCAGTGCTTTTGTGAGGCTCTTAAAAGGTGCGATCGATATTTTCATGCTTGACTTTTTAATTGATATTTTCTGTAAACGCTGAATAGATTTTCATTTCAATTCAATTCATATGCTTTATTGATCACCAAAAATATGAGTACATGTTCATTTGAGTACAATCAGTATATGTTCATTTGAGTACATGCTCATTTGAGTACATGTATGTTCATTTAGCAGTTCATGAATGTCAAAGGGTAGACTCAAAAGGATCAATATCAGTCCACTAGCAGGGTCTCCGTTTTCATTTCTATTTTAAATGTATACAATGACGCTATCCATTAAAGCATGAATCAGAACAAGTAGAACTGTGAGGGTGCAGAAAAGAAAAAGTGCATACAAATAACTTACATAACAGGTAAGATTAGTAATTATGCACATCAACTGTTCACCATAATATTACGTTCTACACGCAGGTTGCTGTTTGCTGAAACGGGTGTGATGCTTAATTTTGTTGTTTGTATCTTGCAGGCGTTGGCACACAATTCCTGATACTTGCATCGAGTATTCTGTTGATGGCTCTTCTTGGAATGTTTAACGTTCATCACCATGGCTCAATCAATACAGCTGCCATTCTGCTGTATGCCCTCACATCATGTATGTTTCGTTTCACAGTACAATTCATCAACTTGTTTGATTTTATTGTTTTTGTTGTTTTCTTTGTCATCAATACTTATTATCATTAAGAGTCTTCATTATTGATTGGTTGATTGATTACTTGTCATTGCTTTGGCTTATAAATTTATTATGTTATTTTGTGAATAGCTATGAAATTGCTATTTATCTGCTTGTACTGTTCTTAAAGAACTTCTATTCATAATAGATGAATGCAGATATATGTATGCTGAGACCATAAAAGATTAACAAGTTTCGTAAGGCTTCTTTAAATCGTGTAGGACAGAAAGTTGGCTTCTCTTATTTTGAAATTGTTTCCCAGCACAGAGAATATATGACTTACAAGATTTTTTTCTGCATCATATGAACCTTTAAGAGTATTTGCCTCATCGAGTCACTTAATTGGATGTGTGACAATACTTGTATGTGACAAATTATCCTTGCCTAACTGTCATGGCAAATTAACCTGCAAGAATTGTCCAGACACCAGGCCATGTTGGAACTGTAGGAATAGATTTATGGAACGAAACTAGAAATAATTTTTGCGTTGTAGGTATATGTGGCTATGTATCGGCCAACTTGTACAGAAAGATGGGCGGAGAGAACTGGGTGTGGAATGCCAATCTGACCTCGATTTTGTTTGCAGGTGAGACCAAAAATTAACTTTATGCACCTTTTAAACTGTATGTCAAATATTATGTGTTATTTAAATAGTGTCTACGTTCTTTGTGTTCAAAAAGAAGTAGCGATAATAGCGTGTGTTTTTGTATCATCGTTATCGATATTGTAAGTGGATATCTAAGTACGATGTGGAAATTGCAACGATCCATAGAGGGCTAGTCGCGGAGCTAGTCTTTCAGTTATACAGTGTAGAGCATTGTGATGTTTGTATCTATGAGCACTTGTTATGTAACCCCCTTCAAGATTTCTACTCATAGGTACTTCTGACTACAGCTTGGACACTAAATTGGAGTTTCACTGTGAAGCGCTTTAACAATTGCGAGTGATGGACTTGCTCAGGGTCCTAACGCGGTGGCAGTGGCTTGAGATGGATTTGAACCCCAACCTTCCAGCTCCAAGGCACCGAACACACCCCTATAACACTGAGCTCCACATGTTGGGCTGGATTTGATTAATTATTAGCGAAACTAAGGTGCTGCAGCCATAGTAAAAAGTAAGATTCTGGTTTTGTTGTCATTCATTTTGCAGGACCTTTCTTTGTGGTATGGAGTTTTGTCAACACTGTTGCTTGGATCTATGGCTCGACCCAGGCTCTGCCATGGGGTACCATCATCTTGCTCGGCATGCTCTGGGCTATCTGTAAGTCACACGCTGTTTCAACTCAATCTTGAGATATTGTATTTTTACTAAAAATCTAACATGAAATTTCTTTAAATTGAATATGAATTGTGTTTAGTATAGTTATTGTAGCATTTAGTCATTGTCTTGTTACCTAAGGTGACAACAGGAATAGCTCTTAGGAATGAAAACTTGAGTTGTTAGTGCAGGTGCAATTGCTGTTAGAAATTATAATGATTGACCATTTGAAAAATTGTGTAGTTAATTGATGAAATCCCTTATCATGCCAGTAAGACTCTTTCACTTCTGGTAATTTGCTGTTTATTGTTTTTTCATCTTTTAGTGGGCTATCCATTGACCGTAATTGGAAGCATCTTTGGCAAGAACTGGGCGAATGGTTTTGACGCTCCGTGTCGAACTAAGAACATTGCCCGTGAGATCCCTCCCTTGGTCTGGTACAGGTCGACCCTTGCGCATTGTATCGTTGGAGGATTTCTGCCATTCAGGTCAGTTCATCAGTGAAGTAGAGCTGTATGTTAAAAATTTAGTTGACTTGTGAATTCATTGTGAGCTGTAAGTGAGCACGGAGCACTTGTGTATAGTTCAAGCTTTGCGTGATGTTATTGTCTTAATAATCTGCAACTTTGATTGTCTTGTACATTGTAGTCGCATACTTTGAGTAGTTTGAACATTGATTCATGTGTTTTAAATTTTTTTTGTTCTTATCCACTGTAGCTTGGGCAGGATTTGATCTGGCTTCTGATACAGATTTTGACTATGATATCATTGCTTAATGGTCTTTGCTTTAAGCAAACGATGCTATGAAAGCCATCAGATTTGTTGTGCTTGGTAGTTTCTCACATTATGCTTGTAACTGATGTGTTTTTTTCTGGGCAGTGTAGTCTATGCAATGAGTTACAATGCGCACTTTTCTTCCATACTTAGATTACCGTACGCGTTTATCATTTTATGATGAACTACTCTGTTTTTTCCAGTCACTTTAGTAAGCGTGCATTATTAAGGAGTTGAAGCTTCCTATAAATCACTCTTTTGAACCTGTCTGTCTATGTCTTTAAGTATTTTGATTGTCTTCTCTTTCTATGATTGTCTGTTGTGTGCTTCTATTGCAGTGCAATCTCTGTTGAGTTGTACTACATCTTTGCCACGGTCTGGGGCCGAGAGCAGTACACCCTGTATGGAATCCTGTTCGTCGTTTACGCTATCCTCCTCAGCGTCACAGCTTGTATCTCGGTCGCCCTGACTTACTTTCAACTGTCCGTTGAGGACTATCGCTGGTGGTGGAGATCAATTTTCAGTGCAGGGTTCGTCTCAATTATTCATCTCCATCGTCCGTTAATTATATAGCTGAGTGACAGTCAGATCTGGAGATAGCTTCGGATTTTGCATTTTTGCATGACATGCCTGCACCTCTTTGAGGGTGTCTTCTTCATTCATTCATTCATTCAGAAGAAGAAGACTTCAGTAGCACCCCTTCAAGAAGCCTACTTAGAGTGAAGAGTGATTTGAAATATCAGTTTTTGAACTTTGCTTACCGTCTGTTTTCAGTGTCTTTGTTCTTTTTCATTCATACTGTTGTCATTCATTTCAACAACTTTTGTAGCTCATTCATTTAAACAATTTATGTAACACCCATTCATGAAACCCACTCACAGGTGCTTGCAGTCCAACCATGGTGATACAGATAGATTTTAAGGAGCTTGTAAAACACTGATGAGTCAGTCCTAGGTAACATGCGTATCTCCAACGGGAGACTGTTCCAGACAGTCAATGTCTGTTCATTTATTTAATTTGGTCTATTTGTGCCTTGTTTTCTCTTGATTCATTTAAAGCTTTAAATTACAGATTCCTTGGTTTATTATAAGTTTGAAACTGAATAATTACATCACTGATGATTTGTCACCATCAGATGCAGAGATTGCGTGCTATTGTGTTGATGAACGCTTCTGTAATATTACTGGGGTTTGTTTTGTGCTTCATTGTACGTATACGTTGTTTTGGTTTTTTCTTGTTGCAGGTCGACAGGCTTGTTTGTTTTCTTCTATGCCTTGTTCTACTACTTTAAGCGGTCCAACATGTCAGGAATGCTGCAGACCATCGAGTTCTTTGGCTACACGTTCCTCGCTTGCTACGTTTTCTTTCTGATGCTCGGAACGATGTCGTTCTTCGCGTCCCTGAAATTCGTTCGTTACATCTACGTTAACATAAAGATGGACTAAGAAAATCTGTACAAAGTAATTGATCGTTTCTTGTTTGTTGTGGGCTTTTTTCTGTGACTCTTAAGGCAAAGCTGAACACTTGTGTGCACGCGTGCGCGCTCACACGTGGACTTAGCGGGGTGATAGTTATTTCAGTTTCATTCTGTGACTCAGCTGACTGAATTGGACTTCCAGTTTTATACAGTGTCTGATGATGTTGGATGCTGAGTGTGGGCTTTGTTGTCGTTATTCAGAATTAACGGAATTAACGGATGTGTTATCGTTACTTCAAAGATACCAGACTTTTGTGTATAATAATACTGCGGCAGTTACGCAGAGTGATACAAGTGCTGAGATCTTCTTTCGTTGTTTGGCTAATATTGAAAGATCTACGCCAAGTGATGTTGCTATAGCATAAAGTGACTATAACATTCAGTTTTTGGCGCTGATTCAAAGGTTTTTATTTCACAAAATGTGTAGAAGGGTACAGACATCATTGATATCACGAGATTTATGTATTGATTTCGTTCATGGTCCAGCATTTTAATTCTACATACCAGAAATTTGTATGTGCTAAGATTCAGTTCTTGTGATGACAACATATGTGGCTCTTCACACCAAAACCAGTGTTAAGGTGATTTTGCAACATATTGAGCTTGATACATCATTTTAAAGGTCTTGTCTCAAGCTTCAAAATGACATAAGAAAGATTGCTCTAGCTTTGTTCTGACTCAAGATATGAGGCTAAAAGTGATTATTAAATTAATTCATAAGTTAGCTTAATTAAAATGAAGCAATGTGCATATCAAGAGCATTGAAATTGCTTTAGGGCTTGTCTTTTTTTAACAAAATAAAAAAAGAATTTTAAAAACATTTTTAGATTAAATTCTGAACAGAAACCGAAAAACACAAGAATACTATTTGCATGATTTTCCTTGATGTATAATATAATTAAAGACTTAATACTGATTTTGGTGTGGACTGCCACATATATTCTATGAAACTTGCTTCTTCTTGAACTGACAAGTGTGTTCTAAAGCTACAATCCTAATGGACATGACATGAATTCTTTGCCAGACACGAATATGAACATTGTTTAGCTGAAATGTGGATTTCATTGTCATCGGCTCATTGTTATGATGTTTAATTATCTTTATGATCTTAGCATCGCATCAATTAATTATTTTGTTAGTGGATTGATTTCTTTTCGTACTAGTTAACTAACACAAGATTTAGTACTGCACATTATTTTAATACTAGAACTAAAAAAATTATTGTACTGTTACTAGTTTGATTGTTTGGTTATAAATATATAACAAGTTCCTATTTAATTTCAATGTGGTTTGCAACTGTCATTATACTGCTTGCTAACAAGGCCGTTATTTGTAATTGAGAAGAAGTACCAAATACATTGTGACGTGCTCTCCATTGCTAAAATCTCTATGCCGGTAATTGCACGGCACACTTTGGACTGTGTTAAATAAATAAATAAATATAAAGAAACTGTTTGACAATTCTTTGGTGGAATTTGATTTAGTCAAAAGACATCGCATCTTGTGTTAATTGAGCATGTTATTGGAGATTATTTGGATCATCAATAGTTACTGTCATTTGCTGTTTTGGTTTAGATACATAAACTAAATTCGTTAGTTAGAAATATTTCATGAATATTTAATTTGCAATTATTTAATTTGGAAATGGCTATAAAAATTTCTAGTAGCAATAAGTTTGGATATTGCTTTTGTTCAACTGTTGTAGTTCCATTGAGTGAATGAGGAATTGTAGCTATAGTGGTCAGAGAAGTTTTACTGAATGAATTCAATTGGAAGTTTGACATTTAATCTAAATACTTAAGTTAGATCAGGCATATGTATACGTTTCCATATGGATTGGATATGTTTGCATATGTATAGTTTTGCATATGGATTTGATATGTTTGCATCTAGATATGTTTGCATATGTTATGTTTGCATATACCTTTTTCCGGTTGGTCTTTCAATGTAAAATTAACATTTAAACCATCCTGAAAATGTCCGCAGAATGACATTTTATGACTACTTCACAGATTTAAATGTGCACATTTTTGTACAGCGACTGCGCAGTGTGCCCCGTTCATTTTAAATGAATTGACTGGATGAGATCGTTCGCTACAATATAACTCATTTGAATTGGTGGCTGTGTCATTTGAAGTGTTAAATTAAATTTCTTAAGTAAGCCGTGTCGCTGCGTGCATTTAGCCAATTAACTAACTGCGCCAGTCATGGGAAATGATTGCTTGCCCACATTTTTGACTAAGTTCAAAATTCTCGTATGCCACTTCCATCTGCAGAATTTGAGCTAAATTTCGCTCTAGTTTGGTATTAGTTTTCTCTTCAATTTCCCATTAACAAGAGAGCCTTATTTGCACAGATTTTCAGTGAATTTGTCCAGTTAACCCTTTGCCGACCAAAGTGTAGAGGACTGTATGGGAAAATCATATACCTTCGATCGGTAAAGAGCTAAGCACCATTTCTAAAGAAATTGTCTTTCCAATAAACAAGAAAATTGACTGATGTACAGTTGTGTTTATAGTGAGGCTGGTGGTGGACTTTATACTAAAACCAATACCGGGGTAGATCTACCTTTTTACTTGTAAATAAATGATTAACTGACTTAAATTGCTGTCGTCAATGGCATGCTGATATTCTGTGAAGACTATCCATTTAGCTTAATATGCTCTGTGTACATACACTGTTCAGTTGTCTGAGAGGTAATGGCTTCGTTGATTTGACACATCTGAGGTCACATTATCTTTGCTCTCTTTTACTGGTAGATAATTTTTCTGGTTGTTTCCACACACACTCACACTCATAAAGATATAATTATATATATCTATATATATAAAAATGAAACTTTCCAATAGTTCGTTATGAGTGTTATCGAAAACTAACGGAAATATTGTTTCGAAAATTTGACAAAACCTTCCATTCCAATAGAACCGTGTTGTATTATGTTTTTCCTTTCGAAAAAACGCAATCTTTCCCACAAAAAGTGAACTTTGAATTCCGTTCGACCGCCATTTGCAAATTCAACAACAGCGCTGCATTGACCCAAAACACACTGACCAGACAGACGAAGCATGCATGAGGTCGCTTGCCGTGACGTCATAAGCGAGTCGAAAATTTTCCGGCCTTCACCATTCTTGGACCGGACGGTGTGAGGGAGGAAAAGAGCGGAGGGAGCGGGACGAAGAGGGTGGGGAGGGGAGGGGTAGAGGGAGGGGGAGGGTGAGGGGAGGTTGATGGGGAGGGTCAGTGGGAGGGGAGGGTCTTTTTTGCCACAGCAACGCGTGGCCGGGTACAGCTAGTATATATATATATATATATATATATATATAAATTGCCTATGTACCATATACATGTGTGAAATTTATATAGAGTTTATTAGGAACTTTTCGAATGATCTATATGAATTAAAAGCTCATTATTTTGTTAGTGAAGTACTTTGGAACTTTTTCATGCACATAGCATCTGAATGTTACAATGGCTGTACAGAGAATCTAGGCTCTTGCATCAGTAATTTTAGCGTGCTACAGTTGACATGGCATTTTTGGCTGTTGGTTAGTACCACGGTTGTTGCTATATATGTATCATTAGTTGGTGTGCTTATTGTGGTACATCCCCCTCTAGTAGTGATTCCATAGGATGTTTTGTGCTTGTCCAATGTCCAAGTGCGGCTGTGTTATTTTGAATGGCACTTATCTCCAGTTGGTCCATTCTTTCTCTGCTTGTTTTGTCCATTGTGTCTTAGGGTTTTTCATTTCATTCTGATTTCGAAATCCATTGTATGTTGGTTGTATTCATAGGCGTAGGAGACGGGGGTCCAGAGGGGGCAAATGCCCCCCCCCCCCCCCCCCCCCCAATTTCGGACAAGTCTTGTTTTCGGGCAAGCAGACCCGGAAAAATTAAAAATCTGTATCAAATTTTCGGGCAATTTCAACCGGGCGACTAAAAAAAATCGTCAGATTTTTCGGGCAGAAGTTCACTTTTGCCCCCCCCCCCCACTTCTCAAATGTCCCCTACGCCTATGGTTGTATTGTCTCTGTTCCTGTTCTCATCTTCTTTTCTTAGCTTCAGTCTGTTTGTTGTGATGTCTAAAGACACTGTGCACGTGATGGTCGAACACTCACTGGTGGTTGCAATCACACTTCAAGGGAAATGCTGCTTACTATAATGCTTTGCTTCCTCATCTTTGCTCTGTTTTTGTTCACTCAGCCACACGTCGTATACTTTTGGATTACAGTCTTTATTTTCCTTGCATTGCAAACGTTTCTTCGTTTCAATTCTTTTTTTGGTTTTGAATAAACCAAAATTGGTTTACGTTTTGTGTATTTATTTTTGCTAGCATCGATCAGCGAATTTATTTATTTATGGGATTTAGCAAATCATATTACATCTTTGACCATTAATGTTTAAAAGCACTTCTTAGCCGGAACCTTACAGGAGCATAGTTGTAGCGAAGTTGAAACTTGTTATCTGAAAATTAAATTTTGTTATGATTGTCCTTCGTCTTTAATGTGAGCATGCTGTTCAAGTAAACAATTTCATCTTCAGCTTTCTGTAGTATAATATTTGCTGAAAAATTGGTCCACTTTCGAGCGATGAGGACTGAAGAGAAATTGCTGTAAATTCATTATATTTCATTCCATGTTCTGTGTTTCATTTGATGATTTTAAGAAAATACTTTTTGGAAATGCCGACCTGTCCCATTTTTAATTAATATCAGTACAGTTATTGTGGTGCGCTAAACTAATCTAGACACCTGTTTTATGCTCGTATTTTGCATGTATCTGCAATTCTGCATATTAAAAATTAATAATTTTCTAAGTGACTGGACATCGGGATAGAACTGTGTATATATATTCATTATGATTACCTAGAATAGTATCTTGTCTTCATTAGTTGGGGGAGCTGCATTAGTGTCTAATATACCTTTTGCTGTAGAATATAACACATGCTATAATTAATTATATCAGTAAACAATACTGTGGCAAGACATGATCACAAGAACCTGTCTGCTTAATCATTATTGGTCTTGTTTTCTCTGTTTTGTGTTTATGGAAGAGAGTCTCACCTGTTCGGGATAATGGTCAGTAATGAAACTATAATAATAATAATAATAATAATACGGATCTCAGTATGCATCCAACGTTTCAACGCTGTTGCTTGCTTGCAGGGGCACATTCGAGAAGCAGCCACAGCTATCAGATTGATTACTGATTCCATATTCTTTATATACACTATTCGTTGTCTTGTATACCTTTGTGAATTGAACTACTTCGGTTAATTTAATAATAATAATAATGATAATAATAATAATAACATGTGTATTGGCAGGAATTACTAGTACAGACCCACACCTATAATAGGGTTATGTATGTAGGACCTTGTAGGTTTACGGAGCTCAACCTACATAGGTGATTGGCCTGTGGGTGAATATGAGTTAGTTTTGTAAGCCATTTAAACTTACATTGTTACCAGCAGATTTTGCTTAGGTAATTTCCAGATTATAGGCATTTTATGTTAAAATGTTTATTATTGGGTTGATTGGTCATGGGTAGGCAATGGCCCGTTCTAAGAATTCGTCTTATCTAAGGAATGGTATGATATTGCACTTCCTGCCCTGCCAACATTGCAGATTAGTCTGCTCAGTGCTCGCTAGGATTGAGAACAATTTCAAGGTGGGTATAACTATAACTATGCTGGAGCTATCTTGTGGACAAGTTTTTGTATGATGTTTCATGATCCTATGATCATAACATTGTAGTAATTAAATATTATGTTAGTGACTTCATTTATTTTCTTGTTAGTTAACTAACACAAGATTTTGTATTGCACATGATTTCTTTTGTGTTAGCTACCAAGAAGTTTACGCTGTTGTGCATTCAGCTAATTACCTCGGCACAAGAGAAAGAGGAACATGTTAAGCTAAATAATTTCCTGCCCTTTGAGTGTCCTTTCCAATAGCCTATTGGGTGTCTGTGCATTCATACAATATGCATAATATTTATTAGCAAGGCGTTTGGTTACGCACCCTCACGCTAAGACTTATCCTGTCTTTGTGTGCTTTGACAGAAAGCACATGACACGTTTAGCGACACGTTGTGTCTCTTTTATGAGCTGCTGAGCAGAAATACATTGTAAGTAAGTGCCTTGACGCATGCATTCATAGTGCAGACATGATGGACTATTATATATATATATATATATATATATATATATATATATATAATCTTACACACCCAGTGGCGTAGTCAGGCATTTATGATGGGGGAGGGTTATGGCCTGGTCGGATGCCCTTCCTGACACCAACCCGACTGTAGGCCTATTACAGTAGGCCTAAATAAAAAGATAATAAAGTAACAAAGGGAGTAAAGTAAAAACAATTGTTACTAAAAACAATTGTTTTATTTTTCTTATTTAAGTAGATAAATAAACTTTTAAAACACTTTCTCCTAAGCCAATGTTTTTTTAGCCCTCTGAACCCCCCTTGTCTGCGCCACTGTAGGCCTACACGCCTATACGGAGCACCTGAAACGGCGTAACTCAAGAATTTTTTCCTTTTATAAGGTCTAGACTCTAGAGATCCTAGAGTCCTAGACCTATGGTCAAATCGATCTATCGATTTCAGCGGCGGCAGCTAGGTCAGACTTGATTGAGACGAACGAGCGAGTAGGCCTAACAGCGGAAAAAATAGGTCGATCAGAGCTTTGTTCAATTGTTCAACCGTACAGAACAAAATCGTTACACATTATTTCCAAAGGAAACGAAAAAGTCCTGACTGTCACACACATACATGTAGGCTAATATCGATCGTTCTCTCTATGGAAATTTAGGCATATACAGCGAAATATAAAACCAAAAGCAGATGTTAATTCCGTCGGTAAATTGTAAACAAAGCACAACTCAATTGATAATATTTCATTAGGCCTATAGAGGCCCATCGATAGGCCTATACATAGGTCTAAACTGTAGGCCTATCTATTTAGAATGCAGGTAGGCCTATTTCAGCCTCTATTATTTTAGGCCTACGCTGCGTCGCTGTCGGTTGTTTTGCGCAGGCAAACAGTGGTAAAAAAGTGGCAGAAGATCAATAACTTTGACACATTATAGACTAGTACAATTAGGCTTAAGTTATAAGCCTGCAGCTTATGAAGCCTGCGAACGTCCAATATCGACATAACTTCAGTCTTTTAATCTAAGACGATGGAAATGTAGGCCTACTTTGCATCAGGACATAACCAACGGTACAAAGACCGTCAGAAAAGTGACGTCAAAGGTGATCGAAACGGCAGACAAACGGACAGTGACGGACAAACAGTCAACTAGACACACACACACACACACACACACACACACACACACACACACACACACACACACACACACACACACACACATGCAGAAGGACTGACAATTAATATACACGTGCATACAGGCAGACATTCGAACAAACAGGAGGACACAGAGACATCTATGCAAATTAGGCTATATATAACATTATTACAACCATGTTTTGCGCATTAACTAAACTACGCGCATCTCAAAAAGGCATCTATAGGCCAAACTATCTGAATTCTAAGCCCTCTATGCAAACCATTATAGTAGGTCTACATGAATATTGAATAAACCTTCTGCATAGGCCATATATGAACGCAAATTTATGGGTTTATGCTCGTGATCACATTAAAGAATCTTGTGTAGAATTATAAGTAAAAAATTCATGGTGGTACCGATAATTCTTAGAGGGTAGGCCTATAATTATGACAGCTGAACGCTTCCCTATGAGGGTGCCTGCTCTTATAACCTTGACTGTTGGGCAGAAATTGAGAAAGTCAGGTGAGAATTTCAAGGGGGTTCGGGGTTTCAACCCCAACACTTTCTTTTGGCCCTATTGCTATAAGTCTTCTTTGCTCACCCAAATTCCACAGTGGATGATATATTCTGAACCCAGGTATTTTTTATGCAGTCCTCATGCTAAGGGAAAGAAAGGCTCTGCTGTATACCTTAGTGGAACCTGTGGTGCCCATTTTAATTATAGTGTAACTATAATGCAATGACTCGTGGAGCGTTGTTTTTAATTAGGTTAATGTGTGATCAAATTTAAAGGAGAGTTTAGCTGATTTTTTTAGTAGCTAAGCAACCATTAGATCTAATTTTGATGAATCAATTGGGGGTGAAACAGGTGGATATTTAATGGTCTTTAATGTTTTGGCTGTGGACGAACTCCGCCACTGGATGCACTCTGCCAGTGCCAGTCCCAAGCCAGGATAAAGGAGGAGGGTGACACTAATCATCGTTGAAATGACATTAGGCCTATAGCATTAAACCGCAACTAGTACTTCTTGTCTGTGAACGAGGATTTATGAATCGGTTGCAAATTTGCAATTTCTGTGAGCTTCGAAATTTTATTTATAAGCCTATACCAGTATAGGAATTGAGTAAGCTAACTTTGGGTCGGCGACAAACTAGGTCGTATTATTACAGTTACAATAAACATCTAGGCAATCTGAAGGGTGGCGACTGGCGACGGGTAACCTGACTCTACTAGGCTACTACCTCGTTCTATGTCACGATGAACTGATTGGCATGATTATAAGATATGACGTGATGATTGTGGAGTCCAACATTCTGTCTAAACTGCCTTAACAACTAGGCCTACGACCAACAACTGTACAGACAGCTCCATTGGCGGAGTTTGGCTTCCGTTCTTAGGGGGGCTTAGAAAGAACTTATTGGGTTTTTTGGGGGGTCTAACCCTGAAAAAGATACCATTTTCATGGTGAAAAAGATGAATCTGGGCATTCTTGGGGGCTTAGACCCCCTAGCCCCTGATAAACTCCGCCCATGGGCAGTTCTCACAACTTAACAAACCCAAGACCGTGCATGAAGATAGCGGAATGATCGACTCGTTCTAAGCAGATGAAATCCAGTCTTATAAAAGGTCAGCTGCTGTCCGTTGCGGACACGTTGAAGATGGGGGGGGGGGCAGCAGGTGCATGTAGGCCTACTTATATCCATGATACCGCCACTGCAAACAGGTGTATTTTTTAAACATAATTATGCCCTTGCGTGTATGTTTGTATGTTTGTCTGTCTGTCTGTCTGTCTGTCTGTTTGTTTGTTTGTATGTGTTCGCCTGTGCTGACAATAAGGACGGGATGCGGGGTGTTGATATCTAGGGTGGCGGCGGAAATGAAAACATGGGGTGATATTAGATGGATGCATGGGGGAAGTACGGGGTGAGATTAGACGAACTGGGAAGCATGGGGTGAGATTATACGGAATGGGGAACTAGGGGTGAAATCAGACGGAATGGGAAAGCATGAGATAAAATTAGATTAAATGGGGGAAGCATGGGTTGAAATCAAAGTAAATGAGTAAGCATGGGATGAAAGTAAAGGAAATGGGGCAGCATGGAGTGAAAGTAGAGGAAATGGGGAAGCATGGGATAAGATTAGATCAAATGGGGGAAGCAATATGGGGTAAGATTAGACGAAATGGGGAAGCATGTGGGTGGGGTGAAATTAGAGGAAGTGGGGAAGCGTGGGGTGAGATCAGACGTCATTATCGTCATCATCGGTGAACGGTAATGTATACATCGTCCAGTAGACGAGATTGAAGAGCGCGAACGCCAGAGGAAACATCTTTCGCGAGATCTTGTCGATCTGTCGGGCCTTGTGCTTTCCCTCGGGGTCGACAACCCTCGGCGGTTGGCGTCGGTCAGCCCCGTTCTCGATGATGTTTATCTGTAAACATGAAACACACTGACTCGTAAAGATTATTGCAGATGGCGCATTTTTCGTAAGCGTTTTTTTAGCCTGATGTGCCGACCTTATGGCCTCGATCCTGTTCTTTTTTCAATCGTAATCGTAATTGTAATCGTAAACGCGATATTCTAGAGCCAGAAAAAGTGAGGAATTCAAGGTGAAATTAGAGGAAATGGGGGTAGCATTTTATTGCAAGCGCTTTTTTATATACTGACCTTATGGCCTCGATCCTGTTCATTTTTCAATCGTAATCGTGAACTCGATATTCTACGGCGCCCACAAAAGTGAGATTGCGAGAATCAGATTATTTACAGGCGCTTTAGTCAAAACAGAACCGATAGGCAGCGGGTAAAGATTCGGAGAATCAGGCAGAAAACAGATGGCTGAGGTGGATGATGTTTAGAGTTGAAATTATAAGGAAGGTGAGAGGAAGATGTAGAATCAGAACAGGATTAGTGAAAAATCGTTGTTTTCAGTTTTGAGTGAAAGACCTGTGAAGAGATTGCGAGAGATGAGGTTTGGGTGAATTCGAAGGATGAATTAGATGAGTTGATCAGGTGAGGTCCTTCACCAACACAACTCATTTTGTTTGGACACAAAATAATAATTATTACAAGCCACAGACGCTACAGAGGGCTCCGCCTGCGACGAGAAAGATTGAAAGGCAATTATGGACAGAGTGAATCTGAATATAGGGTTTTTGAAGAGCTGAGTCTTTAATCTTGGGGGACAGCCAAAGAGCGTGAAGTGAAAATCCTTGGAAAGTCCGAGTCTAATCATAGTTTACACTCCAGGTCAGCAATGAACTGACACTGACGAATCTGGATGAAACGCACTGACCAGAAGTTGTCCAATCAAGCTATGGGACTGAGCTGGACACACTGGACACAGCAACCGACATTGAAATCCATGTCATGTCAATCTTGGTTTTTCTTCTCAGTGCAGGCCGTGCCAGCGTTGACCGAAGAGAGATCAGAGGATTGACCGTCATTTCCATGCGCTCGTGTAGGTTTGTTCGTGGAGTGAGTGAGACACACAGACAGACAGACAGTGAGACAGACAGACAGACAGACTTACAGGCAAACAGACACACACTCACTGACAGACATACACAAAAAGGAGAAGAGAGAGATAGAGTCAAAGAGACAGAGAGAGACAGAGAGAGATAGAAAGAGAGACTCACACACAGAGAGACAGAGACAACGAAAGAGAGACAGACATAGCCTACAGGCAAAGGCAGAGACAAAAGTAGAGAATGAGACAGACAAACAGACTGACAGAGACATAGACAGACAGAGAGACACACACATAGAGAGAAAAAAACAGACAGACATACAGGCAGAGAGAGACAGGCACACAGACAGATAGACAGACAGAGACAGAGTAGGACCGGCATTATACATGACAAGCAAAGCAGGCAGTTGCCTGGGACGTCAAATGTATGCTCTGCCTGGGATGCCATTCTGGTGGTGATGCTGCATGATTGTGGTGCTAAAGCTGATGCTGCTGCCTGAGATGCGGCATCAAACGATTTAATTAGACGAAGGCGGATGCTGAGCTGGTTGCTGTGCCATACTCCAAGATAAATCAGAAAAACGAATGTGCCCGGCTAAGGTCACTGATGCCATTTATATCTGCTATATTTACAACAGTCAACTGGATGACAAATGTTTTGTCTATTCCGGGCTCGCTCTGGAAGGCCACACCGGTGTCTAGCTGTATTCCTCCGAGACAATCAGATACTACCGTTTGTTAGTGTAAATTACATGATTACACTGTGTAATCATGTATATTGGTTCAACGCTTAATTTTCCAGATTATGTCGATCAACCTAAATCACTGAATGGTCTTGAATAATAATTGTCTATGGCCATCATCTTTTCAAAGTCAATAAACCTACTACATGGATGGCCCTATACAGTTAACTAGCAAGAACTTAGTTCAACCTAGGTTTCCTTTTGTGCATATATACAGCGATTAAAGTGTTAAAAAGTGCATGGACGCTTTTAACTTTCCAGTATGTGCTGGCGAAATAAGTGGCAGGACGGCTTTCAGATTCGAAAATAAGTGCATGGACGCCGCCCATGACCGTCCATTCACACTTTAAGCCCTGTGCCTATAATAGAACAGTCTGTATTTGGATCAAAAATATATTAATCCTAGCATGTCTATCTCGGGCGGAGTCGGTCCAATAAACAGAATTAAGATTTTATTGAATCTTTAACAGAAAAAAATGCCCAGCGCTGAATAGACATCGGCCGCTCACAGCGTTCAGACATCGGCTACCCAGATATCAGTTGCCTAAACAGACTATCGTCCTGTCCGCATGGATGGCGGCACCAATCCGTTCGGACAAAGACAGTAGTGTCTGCTGAGTTGAGTCATCACTGCTGCAGAGCTTCAATGAATAGGAAAGACGAGGATGAGTAGGAGGCTGCTGATGGGTTGATGGCCATGCCGCGTGTCGGCTACTGATGCGGCCTGGGTTCAGAAGAGGCAGACGACGGCCATCTGAGATTCTTAAATGGTCGGCTCTTGAAGATGACCTGTCAATCACGGATGAAGATGGCGTGAAGAATCCAAAGAGGCGCACCATAAATAACTGTCCACGCGTCATGGATAAGGAGTGGGGGAGTGGGAGAAGGGTGGGGTGAGGCGGACAGAGACAGAGTTAGAGACACGGAACCATAATTATAGGCAGAATGGAGTGAGACGCATACGGACGAGAAATAGCAAGAGGCGAAGATACGCAGACATAATAAATATACTCAAGAAGACACACATTGGCGGAATGGAGTGAGACGCATACGGACGTACTTAGAGAGAAATGGCAAGAGGCAAGGATATGCAGACATAATGTGCTCAAGGAGGCACACATTGGCAGACTTATAATGTAAAGAGGAAAAGCATTTTACACAGGCAGAAATTCGAACAGAAATGTAGGAAGAGAAGCATAGGAGTAGACAAAAAGAAAAAACTGCACACATACAAGCAGCACTACGCAAAGATACATTCAGACTGAAGAAAGGCTTATAAATAGAAGACACGAAGACAGACAGACAGACAGACAGACAGACAGACAGACAGACAGACAGACAGACAGACAGACAGACAGACAGACAGACAGACAGACAGACAGACAGACAGACAGACAGACAGACAGACAGACAGACAGACAGACAGACAGACAGACAGACAGACAGACAGACAGACAGACAGACAGACAGACAGACAGACAGACAGACAGACAGACAGACAGACAGACAGACATCTACTTGAGAACGCACAGGATAGTGCACGTCTGCACGTATATGCAGAAAAATACTCTTGGATATAAACACAGATGCTTACAGTGTAAGAAAAGCATAGAGAACTATAGATGATATGCAGCGCAGACACACAAAGAGGAATCGAGGTAGAGACAAAGACGGAGACAGAGGCAGATACAAGAACAGAGACAGAGACGGAGACAGAGACAAGGACAGAGACGGAGACAGAGGCAGATACAAGGACAGAGACGGAGACAGAGGCAGATACAAGGACAGAGACGGAGACAATGACAGAGACAATGACAGAGCCAGAGACAATGACAGAGACAATGACAGAGCCAGAGACAATGACAGAGACAATGACAGAGACAGAGACAATGACAGAGACAATGACAGAGACAGAGACAATGACAGAGACAATGACAGATACGGAGACAGAGACAATGACATGGCAGATACAAATCCAGATTAAACAGATAAGAAAATGACAGAACCCTGACAATCGGCAAATAACAGAGAAAGATATTATGAGCACTCAGACATGTAAGTAAAGAGACAGACATACAAGCAGGCAGGCAGGCGGGCAGGCAGGCAGGCGGGCAGGTGGGCAGGCAGGCAGACGCAGGCTTGCAGACAGCCGTTTACCAACAGATTAGAAGGCAGGCAGGGACACAGTCACACAGCCGGGAGAGCAGACAGTAGATATAATAGGCATACAGTCTGATACAGACAAAAGGTAAACATGCATAAAGGCGAATATATCGAAAGATGACAGTGAGGACAGCGAAGGTTCTAGAAACGGAACAGATACAGATACAGAAAGGCTGAGTAAATGAAAGCAGGAGCAATGAAGATTTGAAGGCGAATCAGCTGCCAACTTTTGTATCTACCAATCCTCTTATCACCATCTCAACCACAGGCCTACGCACACGCACGCACACACGTGCATACAATGCGCGTATGCATGTGTGTGTGTTTGCGTATGTGTGCCACACATGTGTACTCAAACACACATATACACACGCACGCACATATGTATACACACACGCACGCACCTATATATACGCACACGCTCACGCACATACTTACATGCAGACGCACGTATACCCTACACACTCACACTCACTGTCTCTGTCTCTGTGTGTCTGTCTGTATGTCTGCCTGCCTGCCTGCCTGCCTGTGTCTGCCTGTCTGTCTGCCTGTCTGTCTGTCTGTCTGTCCGTCTGTCTGTCTGTCACTGTCTCTGCGTGTTCAAGACCATCGTTCCGTGTAATGCGCCAGAATTTCATTTTGTGTCTAACGCTTAGAAAATTGAAATCGTTCGTCGATTCCGTCGGCCATCATCTCTGTCCGTCTGCT
>OX243826.1:16090799-16100799 GCA_945859605.1 Lumbricus rubellus | reverse complement strand
CAATCAATCAATCAATCAGCCAATCAATCAATCAATCAATCAATCATCAATCAATCAATCAATTAGGCGGTCCCGAAGAAGGCACGTATAGATTACTTTGTGGGGCGGGGTGGTGTAGTGGGTGTGTTCGTTGACTTGCAGCCGGAGTGTTGCAAGTTCGAATTCAACCTCAAGCCATTTTGTAGGGACTTTGAGCAGGTTCTTCGCTCGCAATTGCTCATGCGATTTGAAGTGAAACTTCGATTTAGTGTCTGCGCTGTATACTCGGGAGCGCTTCTGAGTAGTAATCTTAATTGAAGGGGCGCTATAACAAGTGCACATACAACACATACATGCACACACGCATGATGTATACACAATTACACATACACAAACACACATGTATACATCAGGGAGTCTAAGTTAATTATAAGTCTAATCGACAAGAACCATGTTGTCGGTCTGTCACTGAAAGACTTCTGTTTCTATAAAAAAAAAACTGTGCATATCATATCCAGACAATAATCCAGTTACTGTAACTTATCGCCCAATATCCCCTCTCTGCCTTTCTGTCTCTCCGTCTACAACTGTCTGCCTCTGTCTGTCTTTGTCTGTCTGTCCCTCTCTCTCTTGCCCTCTCATTTTCGCAGCTTCTCTCTCCTTTTCGCAATCTCTCTCTCTCTCTTTCTCTCTGTTTCTGTCTCTCCCTCTCTGACTTTCTCTGTCTCGCTGTCTTTCTTTATGTCTCACTCTATGTCACTGTCTTTGTGTGTCTCTCTCTCTGCCTTTCTCTGCTTCTGTCTGTCTCTGTATGTCTCTGTCTCTATCTCTGTCTCTTTCTTCTTCTATTTCTATGTCTACGTCTCTGTGTCTCTGTGTCTCTGTGTGTGTCTGTGTCTGTGTCTGTGTGTGTCTCTCTCTCTCTCCCCCTCCTCATCGTCCAGAGACGTGGTGACGACTGGCATCAGCTCTATCCTCAGCAGACTGCAGGGACTAGGGACACGACGACGTCCAGTCGCCTGGGCGCCTTCGATCGTCACAACCCGGCAAATCAATTGGCTACTGCTGGTGGTGGAGGTGGTGGTAGTGGGGGTGGTGGTGGTGGTGGTGGTGGTGGTGGTGGTAGTGGAGAGGAGACTGATGTGGTGCTGCAGTGCTGCCTCCTCGATCTTTCAGACGTTAATTCATTGCCCCCCCCCCATCATCGTCATCTGGACAGCACTGGCGGAAGACGAATATCAATTCTCCCACGTAATTACCTATTGGCCGACTCTGTCTGCCACTGCGTCCAGTGTCGGACAGTAGCGCCAGTCCCGTGTCTGGGGAAAGGAGGAGGGCTATGCTAATCGATCGATCAATATATATATATATATATATATATATATATTGTTTATTGGTCAGCAGAACATTTCAAATCAAGTTATCCCATTGCTTTACAAAGAGAGACAGGTTCATCGTTAGTCAAAACAGTTGGACATGAAGGCACCTTGGTCCCGCTGTTTATTGCTCCTTAATTACCAATTATTGTTATTGAATTGCGTGACAGTAATTGATACAATCGTTGTCAGAAGCCTAAAGTATAAACAGCTTTCGTAGCATTTTTTAGCCTTGACCAGTAAATACAACAATAATCATCTTTAGCTGAATCATATTTGACTGTCAATGTACTAATGCATGACAGTGACAGCTAGCGTAGGCTACTCTAGGACTTTACAGGGTAGATAAGCAGTTTCTCCTGTCAACAAAAGTAGAAAATAGAGTCCAGGTGTAAGTAAATGTGAGAGTAAGAACTATATTTTCTCAGTGTTCTCAATATGCCATGAATAACTTTTTTCAATAAGTTAAAATTGAGAATGATTCAAAGACCTTACGGCAGGTCATTCTAGGTATCATGACCTGCCGCACATAACAAAAATTTACATCGCTTGGGACTAGGACTTAGGACAGTGATTTCCAACCTTTTTGGGCTTGCGGCACACTAAGAAAGAATAAAAAATTTCGCGACACACTTAACATTAACTATCATTTCTAAAATTTATTTGTCACTATTATCTAACAATATTTTGATTTTAATATTCTAATTGCTAATAATACTCTAGTGAGTCCAGTCAGTCTACTCTAGTCGCCCTAATCTAGTCAGTTCTTGTAACTTGTTATTTCAAAACTTCGATTATACGAGCAATCGTGTGAATTGACAATGGAATTGTTTTTCACTTTTTCGGCAGCCTCAGTTACAAGCATAGTTTCACCGATGATTGCTATAATGCTGGTGCGATCACAGATTCGACTTCTGTGTGTGCCTTTTTGGATTTTGACAAAAATTGAGCGACTGTATTTTTTAGCCTGCAAAAATCCCTTTTCTGGCAATAATGTAGCCTAGCCTAGTTCGTAAGTTTTTTTGATTGCTTATTTTGCTGTGCCGCAAGATTCTCAAAATATTCTTTCTGTTCATCGTTTGCAGCTGGATGTTTAACTTCCAAGAGTCGTTTTATTTACTAGGAACAAATGCCTCATTCGGCAAAGATTGCAGATTACATATAGGCAGAATGGTAGGCCTAAATGAGAACATCCAGAGTACAAAGCTACAAAACCAATGTAATCGTCTTGTACTTTCGTTTGATTCTTTGCTTTTCATTCAACACTTCATCTTTCTGAGATACAGTTTTTAATAAAGTATCAGTAGGAATCATTATTAATTATTTTTTTGATAACATAGCCTATTCGAATTTTTCCCGCGGCACACCTGCAAAGTTCTCGCGGCACACTAGTGTGCCGCGGCACACAGGTTGGGAACCACTGACTTAGGAGCAGATAAATTTCTAATCAGACAGACAGACAGACAGACAGACAGACAGACAGACAGACAGACAGACAGACAGACAGACAGACAGACAGACAGACAGACAGACAGACAGACAGACAGACAGACAGACAGACAAAGAGGCAGACAGACAGATAAACAAACAGATAGACAGACAGAAGCAGAGAATGTGTGTACCAGGGACAGGCAAAGAGACATACAGACAGACATGCAGACAGACAAACAGACATATAGGATTGACTGACAGTCGATAAAAATGACAGAATGACGGAAGTCGCACGTACATGCACGCAGACAGTCAAACAGACAGACAGACAGACAGACAGTCATACGAACTGGGTGAATGAAATATTTGTGAGTGCATAACCGCCGTGTTTCGAAGCCACAGTGTCGCCATCTATCATCTGCTCTTCGACAACAACGAGACCACGAATCTCTTGCCTATAAATAATGACCTTCGTCTCGTCCGAGTTTTACGTCGACCGTAAGAAGTGTGAAATTATTAAGACCTCCAACAACGACAACGACGACCTTCTTCATTAATGATAGTAAACCATTCGTCCTCATCATGCCGCCAACCCTTGTCGTCAGAGGCGCCACCAACGCGGATCCGCGTGTCACCCTTGACTCCACTACAGGGATTATGTATGCCAAGCTACATGTAACTCAGTGGACGAGCGCTTCACCAGCAGATGCCATCCGGGCAGAAATCGGACGCTGCGCAATAGGAACAGAAAAACCAACAGAAGAAGAAATATAAAGTAGTAAAAGAGATGGTAATAGGAGGATAAACAACGATTGGGTATATAAACTGGTCAGCAGCAGAAAAAACTCATCAGAAGCAGAAATAACAACAACAACAACAACAACAACAACAACACAGAAACGTTACAAGAGACGAAACAATGTTAGCAGCAGAATATCAGCAAGATTAGAAATAGCCCATCAATAGCTGCAGAAACAGTAATGGTAGCAGAAATGGAAGCGGAGTAAATGAATAAAAGCTCATGTTTTGAATACAATTGAAATGAAACTCCAGAAAAAAACAATGAATGTACATGTACATGTATAGTACAAACATCAATGTATTGTAGGCCTATAATAGGCAGCGAGCGCTGAAAGAAAACTAAGAACAATCGGATAGATCTATTATTCCTTGGCTTAGACGACATGAGAATGGGAAATGCATGCCGCTTGGCTTGCAACACGCAGTTTTAAACAGCAGCATTTGAGCAGAAATGTTGGTCATCAATAGGACAGTTAGCAGCTCGGCGTTAGAGTGCTAACTTATTTCGAAGTAACCGTTCCAGTATCTTACGGGCACCGATATGAGCAGGTGTTCTTTTGTTTGTATGTGCACTTGTTATAGCGCCCCTTCAAGCTCTCTCTCTCTCTCTCTCTCTCTCTCTCTCTCTCTCTCTCTCTCTCTCTCTCTCTCTCTCTCCTACTCAGAGGCGCTCCCGAATGCAGAGCGGACACTGCATCACTGTTCTTGTGATGTTATTTCTCATCACCTTCGTGCGTTCCACATTCCATGCATGACAGTAACTTTAAGTGAAGCACCAGCTGAAAGATTTGTAGCTAACAATTAAAAGACGCAGTGCATGTAGACAATGCCAACGCGAAGGTATGCTGAAAAGCAAGTTTTTGTCTGCGTTCTCAACACCAGCCGCAGAAGCCATAGCAGCAGCTGCAGCAGCAGAAGAAGCAGCCGATTGGGCGTCGTGCAATTGATGGAGAGCAGCCGGATATATAAGGCCGGCCGCTCTGTCCGTCTTTTCCGGTGCTTGAAGATGAGACGAGAGCCTGGCCGTGGAAGGACTCGTCACCGCCACCGTCACCGCCGCGGCATCCATCAGCCTCTGGACCATCGCAGACTTTCCGAGTGGAAGATCGGGTCAGACGGAAGCAGAGGAATAGATGAAGGCAGAGGACACGGATCGATGATGCGTGATGTCAGAGGCTGGAAGAAGATGGAAGTGGATGGAGGTGGGTGGATGGAGGAGTGGAGGACGGGGACAGTAATGGCATATAATATATATAATATATATATAATATATATATAATATATATATAATATATAATATATATATAATATATAATATATATAATAATAATATATATCTGAGACAAAGGACTCGGTCGATGAAGTAACCTTATCACCGTTGGACACCGGGAGACGTTTGGCTTATCTGAGGTTCGTGGTTAAAAGACCAGCATCAGCAGCAGCCATGGCAGCAGCCGCCGCTCCATCCAGCCTCCCTGTTGTTGTCAGCTGCTGCGCTGATAACAATGATCATCCTCTCTTCAGTGACGGTACATCTGTCAAGATCGTCGAAGGAATCGCTCGATACTAGACACTGGATGCAGCGTGCATGTCTAGTCGTCTGGCAGACTTCAGCGCATTGAAAAACGAAGATATACGTATGCAACAATTTTCATATGTGGGGTGGGGTGGTGTAGTGGTGGGTTCGGTGCCTTGGAGTCGGAGGGATCCAGGTTAGAATCCACCTCAAGCCACCTAGTAGGGAAAGTATAGGTAAACTAAATACAGGTCCCACGTATATATAGCCCTAACCAGATTACATAATCGTATAGTCTTTCTTACATGCGCATAATTATATTATGCCATCTGCCATGTCTCCACGAAGTCTCCACATAATCCACCCCAGTGTAATATATAACATATATAAAAATTATATATATATATAAATTATATATATATGTAAATTATATATTATATATATAATATATATGGAAATTATATAAATTATATATATATACAAATTATATATATACAAATTAGATATATAGATATATATTATATGAAATAAATATATATAAAAATTATATATATGTATAGAAATTATGTATATAGAAATTTTATATATATATATATAATATTATATGTATAGAAAAATAAATATATTATATATATATATATATATATATATATATAGAAATTATATATCAACATTAGAAGGCGTGCCAGAATTGAGACGGGTTCAGATGGTTTGTGAAGACATGACAGATGGCCGTCAAGATCCGGGCTTTTCCAGACGAAAATGACCAATCTCATTGGACATCGAGTTCTTCTCCTAATCCTCCTCCTCCTCCTCCTCTTCATTGTCTTCCCACTCCATTTCTTCTTCCTCGATCTTTCCATTCCTTTCTCTCTTCCTCCTCCTCCTCCTCCTGCTCCTCCTCCTCCTTCTCTCCATAACCATCACGTCCACCTCCTCCTCCTCTCTTTCTCCCTCCTCTCTTCTGCTCCCTCCTCTTCCTTCTTTTCTCAATCCTCTTCACTCTCCTCCTCCTCCTTCTCCTCCTCCTCCTTCTCCTCTCTTCCTCCTACTTATTTTCTTCTCCCTCCTCTTCCTCCTCTCTTCCTCTTCCTCCTCTCTTCCTCATACTTCTTTTCTTCTTCCTACTCCTCCTCCTCGTCCTCCTCTCTTCCTCCTACTTCCTTTCTTCTTCCTCCTCTCCCTCCTCTTCCTGGGAAACCAATTCCACCATATGGTATGCCATGCCATTGCCCGACACCTTTTTTACTGCGCATGAGCAAAGATCTAAACGTACAAATTATGCGCAATACTGATGCATTATCCAATATCCAACATGAATTCACGTGCACCATAGTCCACCGTGCACGCAGTGCTATAGCTATGCGGGTTTAACCCTATCGCGCATTAATCAATTGCAATCTGTTCTAAATGCCACGGCTGGACTGATAGGCGACTCTGTCTCTCTCTGTCTCTCCTTCTGTCTCTGTCTCTACATGTCTCTCTCTCTATCTCTATCTCTATCTCTGTCTCTGTCTCTGTCTCTGTCTCTGTCTCTGTCTCTGTCTCTGTCTCTGTCTCTGTCTCTGTCTCTGTCTCTGTCTCTGTCTCTGTCTCTGTCTCTGTCTCTGTCTCTGTCTCTCTCTCTCTCTCTCTCTCTCTCTCTCTCTCTCTCTCTCTCTCTCTCTCTCTCTCTCTCTCTCTTTCTCTCTATCTATCTCTCTCTCTCTCTTTCTCTCTATCTATCTCTCTCTCTCTATCTATCTCTCTCTCTCTCTGTGTATGTCTCTCTCTCTCTCTCTCTTTCGGGCATATAATTATTTGGCTTTATGCGGGTGAAACTGCACTGGCTGCATATAATATGAAAAAGTGAATTGGTCTATGATTCTAATGCTTATGCGTAGCTTATAATTATTGTTTGGTCCCAGCTTATCTTAGGTAGCTGTGTGTGTGTGTGTGTGTGTGTGTGACACTGTGTGTTACTGCTATCTGTTTCCAAGTCGTAGATTCCGTCACTCTGCCACGCAAAGTGACCTGGTTGACAGCGCATGGTTGTCCCTATGGCTCGAACATCCACAGTGTTCCATAAAGGATTCTCTGCATATGTCGTCATTCTAGCTTCCTGAATTAGTTGCTTAGCAACCCCGTCAATGATCTTCTTGGTCTGCCTTTCCTCTTTTTCAGCAAACATTTGGAAACCATTTGTTTCCATCGTGGTTTTGTTTTGTCCGCGGTCGGAATCGCCTACGTGAAATTGCTTTAAAGTGGCGCTATATGAACCTGCGATTACGATTACGTATACTGGATATATGCATGTATGATATATTTATGTATTTGTACTGTATGTGCAATGGTATGGTTGTGTGTATGTAAGCCTGTTAATATGTGTGATTGGAACGGGTGGATTGCGTGGAATGAATGATAGAGTTATTGATGGATTGATCAGATAGAAATTGATAGATAGATGGACGAAATGATGTATGAATTGATGGACGGACGGATGGATGGATAGACAGATAGACAGACAGACAGACAGACAGACAGACAGACAGACAGACAGACAGACAGACAGATAGACAGATAGACAGATAGACAGATAGATAGACAGACAGACAGACAGATAGACAGATAATCTATCAATAGACGCGTTATAGACGGGGGAGGAGGAGGAGGAGGAGGAGTAGGCATCGGAGGATCGTCTAATTACAGTCCGCCGTGGCTCCATTGTATACTTGCCAGATATCTATCTCACACAAACGAAGAACGCTTTCACTGATGATAACAACGGCCACTCTAAGATTCTCCGCGGCAAGGCTCCGGACAGAACGCAAATCAGGAATCTCCCGCTCCCCTTCACATCCTCTCCACTCATCTGCCTCCTCCTTCTCCTTCTCCTCCTCTTCCTTCTACTCCGTCTAATCCTCCTCCTCCTCCTCGACCACCTCTTCCTTCTCCCGCCACCTCCTCCTACCCTCATCATCCTACTCTTTGCATCCTCAACCACCGTCTCTTCTTCCTCTCACTCCTCCTCCTCTCCTCCCACCTCTTCTTCCTCCTCCCACCTCTTCCTCCTCCTTCTCTTCCTTTTCCTCTTCCTTTTCCTCCTCCTCCTCTTCCTCTCCTCCCACCTCTTCTTTCTTCTTCTCCTCCTCTTCCTTCTCCCCTACTCCTCCTCCTCCTCCTCTCCTCCCACCTCCTCCTCCATCTCCTCCTTCTCCTTGCCTCATTGTCATACTCCCCGCATCCTCCTCGGCCGCATCCACCTCCGTCTCTTCCCCCTCCTCCTTCTTCTTCGATCGATATCCTGAAAGCAGAGGAGAACGCCCTCCCTCCATCCCTCCCTCCCACCGCCCGATGAAAGATCTGCGAGGAATTCCCTATACATCTGCTGCTGCATTCTCCATGCATCTAAAAGGGAATGATCCACGCAACCCCACAAGTTGCCCAGTACACATAAAAAACGAATTCTAGTCTCGTAGCCGACAGAAAGCACACGCACAGTGTCGCACACGCATGCCTGCATGTATAATTGTATATATACACATGTATATAATGTATATATATATACATTCTACATATATATATATATACATTATATACATGTGTATATATACATGTAGGCATATGCATATTTATATATATATATGCGCATATAGATAGACAGGCACATGTATACAGATGGACGCACAGAAACAGATGTACGGCAGTGAAATAGGAGGCAGAATTAAGGGAGAAGACACGCCTAGCGACGAATGTACGTTGGACAATGGACAACAGTGGGATCCATTAAGTTTTTGGCTGAATTGGTCGACGACTAACGTTCGCTATTTAGATTTTAGAGAGAAAAGCAATGGGTGCGGACAGACAGACAGACAGACAGACAGACAGACAGACAGACAGACAGACAGACAGACAGACAGACAGACAGACAGACAGACAGACAGACAGACAGACAGACAGACAGACAGACAGACAGACAGACAGACAGACAGACAGACAGACAGACAGACAGACAGGCAGACAGACAGACAGACAGACAGACAGACAGACAGATGCACACACACGACTTGCTGTGAGAGGCCTTTAGTGCATTAGATCGATTCAAGAAACCTCTACAAAAACGGATACTATGCAATACACATTATAGGCCTACATATCATCGAGGAAGAGAGACAAGCATACTTTAGACATACAATCATACATGCATTGACACAAACACACTTACTCGCATGCACCACGTATAAACAATTATGGCCTATAATAATATTATATGGTGACAAAATATTGAAAATTCAAGATCACGGAGAAGCCTAATTTCACGCGTGAACTTATAGGTTAATTTATAAAACATTATGCAACTGTCTATAGTATTATAGGAAGACAATGAAGAGCGCCAAAATGAAGAGAGAAAATCGTTATAGAGGCGTTTTAATTACAGCACAGTTTGTGCAATGTCGCCAATGTGCAAGGTGTATGGAAGCGAGAATAAAATGAGATAAGAAAAATTGATATATCCGCATTTTTATTGTACAGACGTGGTAATAACTAATAAACACTAAACAGACATGACATGACATGTTGAGTTGCAAAAATAATCAAAGCTATTAACTTAAAATCCAGATCGTACAACAGATTAATTATCGTCACAATGGATGAAAATCTTCCTCTTGCATCACGCCATCTGGAGAAGGGCTTTTGTCCGTTTATGGACCCGTGGGCGCCGCAGGTGGCAGAAGGCAGCTTTGAGCAACGGAAGCAGGCCAACCAGTGCATGACCTCTATCCTCCAGGGCTGCAGCTGCTGCAGTAAAGAAGCTGGAGTCCGTCTTTTAACACATGACTGTTCAAAGGAAGTAGTATATCCTCCGGGAGGAAATGGAATCGAATAATGCATGGTAGACTGGAGCTGGTACATGTAT
>OX243826.1:16055799-16088299 GCA_945859605.1 Lumbricus rubellus | reverse complement strand
TTGATGAAAAACCGCTTAAGAAATGGAAGATGGATCAAGTTTTTTTTCTATCTGAAATAGAAGCTGGATGCATGTTGAGACACATGATGAAAATCGTCAATTCAGCTTCTATTTAAGCAAGAAAACCATTAGACTTTTTTCATAAACCCAGCTCCTATTTCGTAAATAAAGAACTTTCATTCAGCTTCCATTTCTCAAGCGCTTTCTCGTTAATCCGGCTTCTATTTCAGTGGACGAGTTGTCGTTGGACGAGTTGTCGTGACACCCTATTTCATATGGGTAAGTTTGTATTTATGATGGTATAATATAACGTAACCCTTAGAAAATTTCTTAGCGCACACAAAAGCCAAGACGGAGCACTAGAGGGAACCAGCTTATCCAGCGGTGCTATACTATTACTATTCTGCTTTGAACATATGCTTTTAACTGTTTATCTCACGTCAAAGATTTGACAAAACTGATTTGATTTTGATTTGATTTGAAAGATGATTAGGGTCGCCCGCCTACTGTCTCCAGGCTTGGGACTGAAAGTCTGGCACTGCCAGAGTACGAGCAGTGCATGAAGGAGTTTGAAGTTACATGCATGTAAGCCTATGATTATGCTTACAGCGCAGCTAAATCGACGACAGTTATTGTGCAGTGCATGTGCATGTATTAATCGTTGCTTGTATTAATTGTATTAATTATAGTAGACCTAATTGTTGCTTGCTTAACAGTGTCGCAATACGAGCATAGATACTTCAATTGAAGTTACAATTACTTTGTTATTTTGTTAATTGTATGTAGCCTAAGGCTCTCTTGTCGGCGACCATTATGTAGGCCTAGTCATCTCATTAACTCAGAGCTTCACTCGTGAAACACACAAATGTAGAACATTCTCGGCTCTTTAGCCTACAATAGCCACTTTCTACCCCCGCACCATTCAGCAATAATGTATAATTATTATACAGTACAATAGTACATAACCACATGATACACCAACTATATACTTCAAATATGTTTATATCGTTTGAGATGCTTCCAAGACTCGTCGCTTGCGGCGCTAGAATGCTGCGTCTAACTTTCGCCATTGATTTTTCTGTAAATTATGATTGACGCCAGCGCCCCTGGTGGGCGGGCAAAGAAACGGACCGTCGACGTTGTAAACAGACTGAACGAAAGAACAGCATTAGTTGCATTGTTTATAGTAAGCACCAGATATATTATGACACGTTTATGCCACAGTGGTTTTTTCATCTCTTTCTTTTGCTCTGTCTGACTATACACAAACACACACACACACACATATACACACACACACACACCACACACACACACACCACACACACACACACACACACACACACACACACACACACAATCACACACACACACAATCACACACACTCTCTCGTCGTCGTCATCATCATCGTCGTCATCGTCATCATCATCATCATCGTCGTCATCGTCATCATCATCATCATCGTCGTCATCGTCATCATCATCATCATCATCATCATCATCATCATCATCATCATCATCATCATCATCATCATCATCATCATCATCATCATCATCATCATCATCATCATCATCATCATCATCATCATCATCATCATCATCATCATCATCATCATCATCATCATCATCATCATCATCATCATCATCATCATCATCATCATCATCATCATCATCATCATCATCATCATCATCATCATCATCATCATCATTATCATCATCATCATCATCATCAACAGCAGCAACAACATCCACATCGAAATTAACATGAGCATCATCACCACCTCCATCAAAAACCACCCCCCATCGATACCAACACCGTCATCATCATCATCATCAGCAGAAGCAGCAGCAGCCTGATCATAATCTTCTAACAATAGAAACTCCACCAAAAATGCTCGCGCCAGTAACTCATGCTCACGAAGCGAATGCAATGGAATTACTGTAGCGCATTTTCTTTATAGCTTACCGCCAGTGTAGTTTTGCGAGCAGTCGTAGAGAACGTGATCCTTTAGCTGAAACTGCGGAAGTTGGATGGATTTGTCGATCTCGACTGGTTCATGCAACCACGAAAAATACATAACGTCCATCGTGTAGCCAACTGCAAGAAGACAATATAGTAATAATAATATTCTAATGCGTTCTGCATTGTTATTATATATTGGCCCATTGTCTGATACTGTAGTCTAAAATACTACATGACTCAGACTCAAAGAAATACGTGTTTGCAGGTACAAACACACACAGTCACACAATATATTATATATTTAGGCTTGTGTGTAAGCATGCGTGGAAATAAAAGCAAAGTCGATATCATGCAAAGGCTTAAAAATAATTTACCGACCAAAGTGTAGTAGGCCTGAATGGTATTAAATTTTGGTAATGGGAAATCTTATGCCTGCATGGATGGAATCGTCATTCTATCCGGTCAGGGCAGAGGCAGAAGACAGAAAAAGATGGAGAAAACTTGTTTATGAAGCGACCAGCCCTCGGACCAAAGAAGGTTCAAGACAAGGCAAGATGTATGCATCTACATGTATGTACAACAATGTACAGTGTACGTCTGCATGTGCACAATGCACATGTTGTGATAGCCACATGTATAGAGCCTATATTATATGCATATCTTCATGCATCTACACATTTTACAGTGCATAGCTATATGCATGTATGTGTCAATGTGTGTAACAGAAAATTGCAGTATAAATGTTAATAATAATACAATGGAAACAATGATGCTTTGTCTGTTTATTTGGACAACGGGTCTGCTGCACCCGATGCCAGGATTGGTGGAATGGCTTTTACGGTATAGAATAGTCTGCAGCAGGTTGCTAGGTGCATCTTTTACAAGTACCAAGTGTATTCAGAGTTCAGACAACAGGTGGAGACAGAGATGCCACAGAACGAACGGCAGGAACCCAATAAAAGACGTCCCTAGAGAATGTGACAACAGGTGCCCGTGCCAAACACGCGCCGTTTCTTTTACGCCAGTCATCAATTTCTCCCTTTTCCTGTTTACATAAAATTGATCGTTTCTATTTAGACTATTATTTGATCGTGCTGCGGTCGCCTCAATTACTATTGCTGACTGTTACAGTACTTCGATGCAATGTGCGACATTGTAATATTTGTTTGTTTATTTGTTTGTGCACTTGTTATAGAGCCCCCTCAAGCTCTCTCTACTCAGAGGCACTCCAGAATGCAGAGCGGACACTACATTGGAGTTTCACGCCGAAGCGCTGAGGAATTGTGAGTGAAGGACTTGCCCCAAGGTCCTTACTCGGCGAGGTGGATTCGAACCTCGAACCTTCCGGCTCCAAGGCAATGACGCCTCCACTACACCACCGCACCCCATTTTTGAGTGTAGGCCTATCACCAAAGCATCTTCGAAGGCGTCATAAAAATGGAATGGAAAATTTACATCAATATACAGAGCAGATGAGTTCTCTGTTGAGAATTTGAAGAGTGATTCAGTACCAGAACGTCTTTCGAAGTGAAACTATATAATTTGGCCTTCTATCATGTATCCGCAGATGCACCTGATATGACATTAAATTTAATTTCCAATTGACCATGATTCTCAAAGTCATTGCTATTATAATATAGTTGGCCTTTTCGATTGTGCACAGGCAGCATGAAAACACAATTTCTAGTGACAAGATCATGCTTGCATGCTAAATTGTACAAGTTTCCTTGAGTAAGGCATGTCTTCTTAAGCCTTCGTGCGTAAATAGGTTACTCAATGTACTCATACAGAATACATATAAAGCTGTTAGTGAGTTTAATACCTGCTCAAAAAAGGTAGTAATCAGAAAAGGCTAGACTTATAATTAGAAATATTTTCTATAAACATCAATAATGATAAATTACAGTTCTGCCACGCCGTCGTAGTTCACTTACTGATATTTTATGATCAATTGATAATCAGATAACAGTGCAATAGTTCTTCTAAGTATACACGAGGCATGTGCAGCACTTTCGTTACAGTATACAGCATCATTCACGGAATACCAAACTGTATACATGTACAGGAGAATGATACGTACAGCTTTCGAACATCATTGGACAAATCTGTGTGTCGAGAGGATATTTTTGAAGTTTCATTGGACAGGAAAGTGTCGCTGAAATTCTGCAGAAAAAGAAAGTCAGCCAAATCTTGCTAACAATTTTATATAGGCCCCACATATAATATGCAAAATAATATATATTATGTGTAGTTCAAATGTGTGTGTGTAGGTGCGTGTGACATGTGTGCTCACGTGTGTGTGTGTGTGTGTGTGTGTGTGTGTGTGTGTGTGTGTGTGTGTGTGTGTGTGTGTTTACACCCAGATCACAGTTTATAAACATTGAAACATGTTTAGTCAAATTATAACTACAGCACTGTAACTGTTGTAACTGTTGTCAATGTTATGTAAAATTTATAGTAATATCATCAAAGATATAACATCATCAAAAGCGTCATAGGCTGTACCAGTATATAGCGCTCATTTTTTTAAACTTGGAGCATCATCAGAGCATACCCTGATGCAACTGTCCATTCCAAGACCGGCTGCATGGGATAGAAACCTTTTTATCATAGTCAATCAGTAAATGATAGAGTGAGTTAGTCAGTGAGTCAATCTATATATGAATCGGTGATCCCATGCAGTCAATGAGTCAGGTAGTTTAGTAAACGAGTCAGGTAGTTTAGTTATGAATTCAGGCAGTTTAATCAATGAGTCAAGTAATTAAATTTGAGTCAATGAGTCATGCAGTTTTTAATCAATGAGTCGGGTAGTTTAGTCAATGAGTCAGGTAGTTCAGTCAATGAGTCAGGTAGTTCAGTCAATGAGCTGGGTAGTTCAGTCAATGAGTCAGGTATTTCAGTCAATGAGTCACGTAGTTCAGTCAATGAGTCACGTAGTTCAGTCAATGAGTCACGTAGTTCAGTCAATGAGTCACGTACTTCAGTCAATGAGTCACGTACTTCAGTCAATGAGTCACGTACTTCAGTCAATGAGTCACGTACTTCAGTCAACGAGCCACGTACTTCAGTCAACGAGTCACGTACTTCAGGCAATGAGTCACGTACTTCAGTCAACGAGTCACGTAGGCTACTTCAGTCAATGAGTCAGGTAGCTTAGTGAATGACATCATCAATTAAGCCATTGACATCAGTCAACAGTATATAGGTCATTGACTTACTTCGTGACGTACCACAGGTATCCCGTTGAGTTGAGTCTGAGCAGACGGTTGTTGACGGTCACCTCGTGGAAGTTAGCTCCCTTCTCGTTCCGGAAGAACGTATCAGGGACCCAGATCTTGTTCCAGCTGTCCTCGCCCAGCCTCACGTGCGTTATCTTGTTATGGATGGCATCGAAGATGAGTCGGGGATCGCGCCACTGCTGTCTTAGATACATACTGACTGCGTAATCCTTCAGGAGACAACAGAACCACATGTAGTTACAGAAGTTAATTCTACATGACTGTTACTTGCGATCTAATTGAAATTGAAATATTGCAATAATTAATTATTGCAAACATGAGATTAGCAAGTAATGGACAGAGAGAACCAAGAATATTAAGCTGAATTACAAAACAGTGCCTACCTTTATGATTTATCCCTCTTTCTCGCAGTGGCGGGGCCAGAACTGTTCCAAGGAAGGGAGCCAAAATCTTAGGTCTTGGGACAGGAAAAAAAATGTCGTTGTTGGTCGCCAAAAGTTGATGACCTTTTTTAGTTCTCTAGTTGAAAACCGAATGGGGGGGCCACGTCCCATGCAATTTTCTGGATGGGAGGGGCCAATATGTCATGACACCCGTATTCATATGGCCAATTTCAAACCGAATGGGGGGCCACGTCCCATTGCAATTTTAAATGGGGGCATGGCCGGATTGGCCCCCCTGCTTTCTCGTTTGCTCGTTCATCCATCATGCGAAATCGTACCATTTTACTGTGGATGGTCGGGCGGGATGGAATGACTTCCATCTCAAGCTGCGCCTGTTCCCACTCTGACACATTCTATGTATGTTTGTTTGTTTGTATGTGCACTTGTTATAGCGCCCCTTCAAGCTCTCTCTCTACTCAGAGGCGCTCCCGATGCAGAGCGGACACTGCATCGGAGTTTCACGCCGAAGCGCTGAGCAATTGCGAGTGAAGGACTTGCCCAAGGTCCTTACGCGGCGAGGTGGCGAACCCCGAACCTTCCGGCTTCAAGGCAACGACGCCACCACTAGACCACCGCGCCCCACACTATACATGCCCTAAGCACTTGAAACTGTTCTTTTTGTCCGTGCTGGAGTCGGGAGCACCTCTGAGTAGTTTTCTTTAGGAAGTGCTTATATAAATACTTGAATGAATGATTGATTGAATGAATGAATGAATGAATGAATGAATGCACGCATGTAAGTGCATTTCAGGAACGTATGCATTGCAGCCTACATGTATGCACAATTGAGCAAGTCAGACCATTAACACAGTGCCCTAACGGAACTTTACACGAGCGCCATACATGAGTGGAGCGTTTAACTGTGTATTCTGGCTTGGCTTGCATTCGGATAAATATACATGCATGTGAGGCGATACGTTGGCTAATCTTTCCAGCGGGTCTTTGTTATCGACGAATTCCATCACAACCGTCTCGATGACAACAACACAGCAGGGGAAGGGAATCGACGAAGACGACCCAGCTGATGAGGCGGCGGCCAGGTTATTAGATTTTGTGGCGCCCCTCTCCTCTTTCCCAGACTCCACGAAGCCAGCTCTCCATCCCTCCATCCCTCTCTTCACTCCATCTGATTTCTCTATTTTCTGCTCAGCATCAGCAGCAGCAGCATCTGCAGCCATCGTCGTAGCATCTGTCTCTGCGGCTCAAGTTCTCTAATGCTATAAGACCGTCTTCGGTTAAAGAGTGGACTCTTCCTCTTCAGCCCACGCTCTCTCCCTCTCTCCGCTCTCTCTTCTCTCGTGCTTAATGATTTCTTCAGTCTTTCGCTGTCTCTCTCTCAGTCTCTCTCTCTCTCTCTCTCTCTCTCTCTCTCGGTGGTGTCTCGCTGTCTCTGTCTGTCTGTCTGTCTGTCTGTGTGTCTCTTTCTCAGGATCAGTTTGTCTGTTTGTCTGTCTCTCTGTCTGAATCTCTGTCTCTCTGTCTCTTTCTGCTTCTGTCTGTCTGTCTCTGTCTTTCTGTGTCTCTCTATCTGGCTTTCTGTCTGTCTGTCTGTCTGTCTGTCTGTCTCTGCATCCCGTCCGTCCATTTAAAACAGCATCGAATGAAACCAATCTTCTCTCTTCAGTAAACAAATCCAGTTTAATCGACTGCAGTATAAGCGAGTCCAAGTAAATGCTTTTCCTCTGTTCACCTTCCACCATTCCTCCTCGCTCAACTCTCTTTATTCGTACCCATCGCTCGCCAAGCGCATGGCCAAGGCGACCATAGCCATACACCACAGCAACACCTCAATCGTAGTCTACAGGCCGATAGTCTCGTATGCCTTGTGACAAAGTACATGTAGCTACTGGATATATAGGACCAACGGAGCTAGTTACATTGGTCAGAGCGAGTGAGCGAGTGAGTGAGAGAGTGAACGAGTGAACGAAGAATAGACCAAGCGAGTGTGCTAATGAGTAAGTGAGTGAGTGAGCGCGTTACTAAGTAGGTTAATGAGTAATGAGTGAGTAGCCTAGTGAGTGAGTTAGCGAATGGCTAATGAATGAGTGGCCAAGCGAGTAAGTGCATGACCATAAGGAGTGAGCAATCGAATGAGTAAATGAGTAAGTGAGCAAGCGAGTGAGAACGAAGATTTCGCATAGTCATTCAGTGCCTATCATTCCCTCTGTCACTGATTCACAATGGACTGTGCTGACGTGGAGGCGCATGACCAAGAGGTCGTTCAGGCTGTCGGCCGGGGGGGGCTGGAAGAACCGGGGGCAGGTAGGGGACGACGTCCAGTGGTACAATGGTACTGTGCTGCACAGTGACAATGGTACTGGGCTGCTGCAGCCTATAAGACGTGTCGCTTGGTCCGCCGTTCGCTGCAGCATCTATAGATACATTGTGCTAAGATGTTGGTCAAATAAAACACACTAACCAATATTAACACTATCAATCTTCATGGCACTTGTGGACCGTTGCCGTTGTCGACATGGTTAAGTCTCACCGACGATCAATCTCGATCAAACGGACCCACAACACGATACACATAGATCCGTATATGTACCCCCCTCCACACTTCCCCATCCCTCCCCACCCCTCCCAACCCAGGTCTCACAACGCCACGGACTCCATAACCCACCACAGACCCTCTACCGTAGTAGATGTTGGGTGCGGTGGTGCAGTGGTGGCGTCGTTGCTTTGGAATCGGAAGGTTCGAGGTTCGAATCCACCTCGCTGCATAAGGACCATGGGCAAGTCATTCACTCACAATTGCTCAGCGCTTCGGCGTGAAACTCCAATGCAGTGTCCGCTCTGCATTCGGGAGCGCCTCTGAGTAGTAAAAGCTTGAAGTTGCGCTATAATAAGTGCACATACAAACAAATAAATACCGTGCACCCTACTAAAGGCATCAGACCACAGAAACCCAACCAATACGTATACACGCCACCACAACACACCCCCGCGCCACGCCAAGAACCCCAAATTCTACTGTAGTACTACAGATACCCCCATCATACTACAAGGCACCACCTTACTATATGCAGTACGCGCTTCTCTACATTTACGCGAGAATTAGTTCATTCCAAGAATTCATTCATTCATAAAGAATTTATATAGCGCCTCTTCAACAGACCTATATTTTTTAAGCGTTCAATAGTTTTTTTAGACATTTGTAGATTTTATGAGCATGTGGTGCACTGTGAGTCAGTTAGACTATAGCTAATTATAATTATAGACCCTCATGCACTTGCAGCATGCTGAAAAATGATTGATGTATGTAGGCGTTTAAATAGACTTACCATTGTCTGTTCACTGATTGAGTAGAAGCTGTTGATGTAGATACCGAGTTTAACCTCCGTCGGTCTGTCTAAAACAGCAAAGTAACATATCTACATGTATGTATCAGTATATAATTATATTCTATATATTCAATCATTCAATTCCATATATTTCTTTATTCAAAATCATATAGTATCGTTGGAACTCAAGAAACCATCTGTATACTTTCTGCATATATTTATGCATAAATTAATTTATTTCAAAATAGAGAAACCAGTTAAATAGCAACTAAGTAAAATATGGTAGACTATAGGCCTATAATACACAGTGTGATCCCACTGATGCTTCGGTGACGTCTTCATTATAACCTAACTTCTTGTATGTCTCGTTTTCTTTATCTTGTTCCTAATTCTTCTCACACTCCTTCCTTACTGAGTTCTCCTCCTGTTACTCTTCTCCTATCCTCTTTTCCTCTTTTCATCCTCTTCTTCTTATTTTATATTGCTAATTCTTACAACTTTTCCTCACCCATTTCCTTTTTTTGTATACGTTTTATATAATTGTATATATTCCTTTTGCTTGCCATCCAAGTTTGTCGTCTCGTTTGTCACCTTCTTTGCCACCTATTCTTTTCCTATACTCCTCTCCTTCCACGTTCTCCAACCCCTGTGTTTCATTTATTCTTTTTCTATTTTACCATCATCCAGTTCAATCTCCTATTTCGTTTGTCCTTCCTACTCTCTGTCCACGTCATTTCCACTCAATCTTCTACGTTTCCACCATCTTACCACAGTTTCCATGCATGGCGCCTGCTATACATGTATACATGTATATACGAACCCCAAAGCAGCTCAACTGGAACCCTACACTTCATACAACCCCCCAACATCGCTGCCTCTCCCCGTCTCTCCTCCCATCAAAAGGCCCACCCCAACCCACCCCCGAGTACCATACTTTCCACGTAATCGTCGGCTGGGTTGAAGGTGTCCCTATCAATCACCGCACAGGTCGATATACCCGAAGATTATTCCCCTTCAATATGACTCCCGCTCCGCAAATCAGTTGTGATTGATATCATGTCCCTCTAAAGGGACGAGACTGTTTTCTTCTGCGCTCTACTCTTCTAGAACTCTTGTCCCTATAGCGTCGTGAACGCGTGCACGCCAACTTTCAATAAGCGAGACTTAAGTATGCGTCAAGTTTCTGTATTCAAAGGCTTGCCATTAAATTCGAACATGTGGTTAGTGTTTTAAATTCGCACGACTTGAAGGCGTTCTCTTGGAGTTCCTACCATTTGATTCATCTCATGGTAGGCTATCTTATATAGCGCTCTTTTAATAATGCGCACAGAATCATTCCCATATGAACCGCCGCCAAATCATCATCCATTAGATTCAGAGCCAGGATGATGAAACAAACCTTGCACGGTTTTTGTTTTTATAATATGCATGAATTCCGTAATAAACCATTTTAAGCCTATATATAGTGCTCACAGGATGCTCTGTGATTGCTTTGCCATTTGTGCAATTAAACCCAGGTTTAGGCCTATATAGCATTCACTGTCATATAAACAAGTTAATTGCCTTAAGTTAAAAACTGCGCGTGCCATTCATGGCTGTCTTTGTCCGCTATTCTATGATACGAGCCGTTGTCTATGTAGGCCCACGTGTATAGGCTACTTGTCTTATCCAAATATTCACACATGTATCATTGCTCGCGCTTACCTGGTATGGGTGGTTCCTGCCGATTGTAGTAATGAAGTAGCTTTTCTATCACGAATGTGGTTCTAACAAGAACATAACACCTGATGTAATATTAATATCACAGGATTACTATAAATTGCATATTATAGCCTACGCTTATCGTAGAGTACAGTTTATTATTACAACGTATTCTGTAGCTTAACTCAGACTATGGCAAAGACAATAGCCCTATTAATAACAATGACGTTTTCTATTGCGCCGTAACACAGCCATGCCGTTACAAGGGCGCCTATTATTGTTATAATAATTTATAATAGAGCATAATATACATTGTATACGGAATATTTCTGAAATATCGTTTGTGTGTATGTTTGTAGATTATTATGCTGGAAAATGTTCTCGAACTTATGAAAATTTGATCTGACCATAGACTTTGACTCGAACCCTTGAAAGTAAGGCGACATTGCAAAGAATTTCAGACGACAATAAATTAATGAAAATATTATTCATGGACAGTAGATTGAATAAGTCAGGCTACATATAATAATAACAAGGAAAAAGCGACGCGAAAAATAAAAAAAACTAGATTTTTCAGGAAATAAAAAAACGAGACAACTTTTTGAAACTGTAGCCTATACGCTCTATGCTGAATACAACAAAGCTGTTTCGTATGTAATTCTATGTTTGGCGCCAAAGAAGCTCAAACCAAAAGCGATGATGAATAAAGATTTTCTGGCATTTAAGACAGTCAAGCTTTACCCGGCAGACAACAACAGTAGCCTACTAGAGAAAACGGGCGAACAGGTGCACACTGCACATAAATAATCGATGTCCAATGAAAAACTGCAGCAATGTACACAAAGAAGCAGACATTGACTGTATGGGCATATTATAGTGTCTTAGAACCTCGTAAAATTTAATAATGTCTATAGTTTGGATGAAAGGGCCTGGGGATATGAACGGACGACGGGAAAATGAGTGATGACAAAAATCTCCAATAGTTCAGTGACCTATCGGATTTTCATCCCATACTTCTCATGTGGATATCAATATTTTATTTATTGCGCATGCGATTTCCCTATCGCAGTTTCATTCAATTGAATTGGACAGTGATGGATGCCTTGGGCTTTATGATTAATTAACCATAGCAGTCATTCTATTAGGTCTGTTCCGCAGCGAGGGATCCCGCTTTGGAGTTGGGGTGAAGCATTCGAAAACCTCATCTCAACAATAACTTAGAAGTTCCTTTCGGGCAATATATATATATATATATACATATATATATAATTATATATATAATTACATATATAATTATATATACTATGGCCAGCGCAAAGGGGCTGCACGAAAGAAAATGAAGTGCGTGACATGGCGGATCACGATGGGAAACACGCAATGACAAATTAACTAACGGATTGCTGAGACCATCTGCAATGCTGGTTCCCTGTTTCTTGGACCAACCCTCCTTCAGCAATATATCATCATTTATTAAACCTGCATTAGGGAAATGTCCGTTTTAAAACTACACGAGTATATATAGTTCTATACCAAAGCACGTATACAAAGACTACATCATAATGATGACCGTACCTCTGCCTTCGAACAAAGTTGAATATTGGAGCCCGGAAAGTTAAAAAAAGCCACAGCTATTTCTGTCCAGCATGTCACATGTTTACATGCAGAGACATCGATGTGTCTTTAAATTGGTTATTGTTTGCATGTGAATTTGTTATAGCGCCCCTTCAAGCTCTCTCTACTCAGAGGCGCTCCCGAATGCAGAGCGGACACTGCATCGGAATTTTTCGAACCTCGAACCTTCCGGCTCCAATGCAACGACGCCACCACTACACCACCATGCCCCACTATAATACATTACAGGTATACAATATACAATGTATATTATACATGCTTCGCAATTAGGACGACAAAATATGCGTGTGCCTGTAAAAACGGGTATCGCGTATAGGACCTATCACATTCAAGGCGAACGCAAGGCCATTTAGCCAATAGCCATTGCCAGTTTCTAGTTCTGCACATTGTTGAAATCGCTTCATTTTTGCGTTGCGACAACGTATTTTGCCGCTTTCATCTAATATTATTTTATCGCAGCTGTGCATCATTATAGGCTACATTGCAGTTTGTGCGTCTGTGAAAATATCAGCAATTGCGTTCTATATATACACATGTATATGGCCAAGTTTATGTAGACTACACAGCGTATCTACACAGAGATAATTATGTCACTGTTATCGCAGCACAATTATTAGGCGCAACTATAATAGTCCTCCATGTTATACATATAAATATATATTTATATAGTGTTTGTGTGTGCTAGTGTATTTGAAGGGAACTACAATAGCATGAAAATTCCATGTAAGTCTGCAGATACATACATAGTTGGTGTAGGCTATGTATGTATATGTATATGCCAAAGACAATTAGAATGAATTTATATTATACCCTTGTCTACCCCTACCTCACGTATTGCAACCTTGTTTGGGCATCTACATACGAATCCAGGCTTCATAAACTTGTAATCTTACAGAAGAGGGCTGTTCGTATAATTGCAGGTATTCGTAAACGGGAACACACTGGTACTTCCTTTAATGAACTTCATCTCCTGAAAATTGACCAGATAAAGGATCTCCAAATTTGCGAGTTCTTTTTTCGGCTCGAACACGGTCTCCTTCCTTCGGTATTCCAAGGTTACCTCCCTCACGCCTCTGACATCCATTCGCATTTTACTAGGAATGCATCTGCTTTTCGCCCTGTCAAAGCTCAATCTAATACTAGGCGTTTTACTATTAAATCTTATGGCACTAAAGTATGGAACACAATACCATTTGACATTCGTCAATCGAGTAGTCTGCAGGTATTTAAAAAGAAACTTCGTGTTCTTCTACTCTCCTCCACTAAAGCTACTTGAAGTGCACATGACCATGTGTAGTTAAGATTTTAGTTAAGTACTTAGTTAAGTTTGTTTCTCTACATGCTCTTGACAATATAAGCTTTTCTGCAATCTGTCATCACCTAATTTGTTTTAGTCTCTTTCTTTTCAGCTATCTTGATTAATTTTTCTTGGGATTTTTTACTTGGGTGACCCTTCCCAGCGGGATGTCCATCCCTTTTGGGCCCCCCTTTGTAGCCAATGCATGCATGTTCTGTACTTTTATTGTTTTCTTGTTTTCTGGTTGCAATAAAGTGAATTGTATTGTATTATTGTATATATATATATTTGTTAAACCAATTCTTAACATGCGTTTCATTTGACACGCAATCGACTGGCATAATAATTATTTTATAGAGTTGGTCCTAATTGTAAACAATTTCCGTCACCGATATTGAGTATCTATAATTAGGCGAATTTTGAAAATTATGATTACAGTTATACAGGGTGGGTCAAAAACTCTTAGGGGTCTTTTTTTGGCCCACCCTGTACATTGGATGCCACAGTTTTTCATGGCGCAGCCTTTGTTGTAAAAAAAGTAAAGTCCCATCCCGTTCCATGAGGAACATAGGGAGGCGCTCATCCCCTTTTCCATGGCCCTGAGCCAGCAATGGACGAATCCCAAGGTCCTGGACACGGGGCCAGTGTGTCGCAGGACTTGCTGTTTACTTCCCAGCTTACGCCGGTACCAAATTATACTGCTTGGTGACAGAGGCACGTGTGCGTAAACAACTTGCCCAAGGTCGTTACCCGGAGTCGAACCCGCAACCTTCCGCTCTGTGAGCGGACGCGTTACCGGTCCGCCACCAGGTCGCATATGCCTTTGTTGTGTTATAAAATAATTGTTCGTGAAATTTGACTGTTTGACGTAAATATGAATTTCATTTAAGCCTGTTAAATTTGTTCCGCAAAAGATGGAAACTTTTACCTCTGGTCAAGATATTGACAAAAACATATTAGGGATTACTTGTTTGCCCACCCTGTATAGTATATACGTGTGCATATGTATATAATATACACACACAGAGCGTGCTTGTGTTTGTATGTATACATATTACATAAAATAATCAGAAAGGCACGACGTCATATGAATCCAGCTTTTCGATCTCCGCACTGCATGCATGCATGCATGCAGGATCGTCGTATACATCCATGGCGGGAAATCTCGCCTGCGGAGATATGGCGGACCATGAAGCGGAACAAATAACAGTGAATAATTAATGGCACGAAATAAAGCGTTTCCATATGCGCCGCGCCGCCACTGCGCAGCGCCGTTGCATTATGGGATCGTGGCGGCCATTTTGTGATAAGTATTATGAACGATCCCTCTGCTGTACAAGGCGGTGTGTGTAGGGTGCGGTCGAAAGGAGGCTCACGGGGATTTATCTGTCCCACCACCCACGGCAAATAGACTCCTTCCCGAGGGGGCTGTCCATATCCGACGACAGGCAGTTTGATTTTAAATTTTTACGCGTTGTTACAATCTCTCGCTGTTTTTACGACTGCCGAACTGGTATACAGAGGACCATCGCATTGGATCCGTGTATGTTTTGGCGCTAAATCATATACAGTGCATTGTCCTTCTTGATGGCTATAGTCAATGCCATGTTGGTCCAATTTTACGATAGTTTTTTTTTTCTATCCAACGCAGAAGCTTTTATGATTAGAAGGATTTTTGTGTCAGTTCGCTGATGACTCACTCTATTATTTTGCGAAATTGTCATTGTCAATGGGTGTCCAATCAAGACCTTATAGTCGAATGGCACGCACGTTTTCCAGGCGCCAATGTGGCCATTGTTGTTTTTAATCCACTGGTCATTGTCTACATAAGAGACATCAACGCGTATAAGTTTGCTATTTATAATATGTCGATAGGCCATATTCAACGTTGAAGCATACATAATTAAAATATGCTATAAACGTTTTTGCCATAGAATGGTATATAGAGGGTGTAGGAAATTAACCCACCTTAACCCACCTGGACAAAAAACGATACAAAACACCCCCCGGAAAAAACCCAATTATATCTTAGAACAAAAACCCCTTGAACAAACCCCTACCTTGTGCAAAATAGCCCATTTCTGCGATTAACTGATAAACATGCTTCCAGCTTCCATTTAAATAGCAGCAATTGTTTCTATTAATCCAACTTCTATTTAGACAACAACTAGTTTTCATGAATCCAGCTTTAATCTAGGTAAAAATTTGTTTTATCAGTCCAGCTTCTATTTAAATAGCAACAATAATTGTTTTAATAAATCAAATTTCTATTCAAATAACAAGTATTGTTCATCAATCCAGCTCCATTTTAAGCAAGAACATTTTCACCAATCCAGCTCCAATTTAGCAAGAACATTTTCACCAATCCAGCTCCAATTTAAGCAAGAATATTTTCATCAATCCAGATTACATTTAAATTTTAAAAAAACGATTCTGTATCAATCCGACTTCTATTTAGCGAGAATTCTTTTCATTTTTTCATCCAGCTTGTGCACAACGATGTATTTTGAACGTTGGACCGCCATTCGAAGGATTACCATTTATACGCAATTTATGCTCTTCCCGTGGGCTGTCCCACCCTGAGTGGTTTGTCCTGGGATTTGTCCGGGAGTTTCTCCGGAGGGTGGGAGGTGATGTCCGTTCCCCCGATATAGATGAACCATGCATGAATAATGGTCAGAAGCAATGACGCGGTGCCGTCTACGTCAGAAGTCATAACCCTTCATAGTACTATATGCTGTCACGCTTGCAAGTTGCAACAGTCACAGCCGGGCCCGATATGTGTCCGTTCGTTTGTTTATTTGTCTAGCTGTTTGTTTGTCTGTCTGTCGGGTCTTTCGATCCTTCTTAATGGCTGTGCATTGGCCTCCATCTTCAGCGCATCGTAGCTCTTCTTCTCTCGTCTTAAAGCAAGGGTGCGCTCTCTTGTAAACAAAATCAAGAACGGAAGTAATAGAATCAAGATAAGAGTATATAAGGAACAAAAGACTTGTGGTTTGTGAAAGTGCGTTGTATTATATATGCGCTATATAAGTGCCATGTAGATGACCGAATGTGAGTCAACCTAATGACTATGCTATTAGGCATTAGTTGGACCATTTGTCACGAGAAAGCTTCAGGTAGCCTATAGGTCAACTGCTCCAGGACTATAATTTGTCACAAGCGCGCACCAAGTGTTTCCATTAGTATTAGGCTTAGACTCAGACAGATGGTGTTGGTGGACAACAATTATTCAGTGATGGATGGCAGTTCCTCTTGATCAGAGTAATGCACATGTTTAGCAATGCATATAGCAGTAGTGCACAATTGCACATGCTTAGTAGTGCAATATAGTGCACGGTGTTCTGCATTGAAAAGCCATTACATCACATCGTAACGTAACGTAATGTAATGTAATGTAATGCAGTGCATACCATAACATTTTTTAACGCCTCTTTCGAAGTGCCTGCTCAGAGTTGGCTTAGAACTGCAGCTTCGTTTGTAAATATATAATGTTCAAATAACAAATGCTCCCAAATGTCAAACTTGTGACAATTACGGTAATCGTAATTAGGTGAACTCATGTAGATCACAATGAACGAATAAAATGCAAGTTATGCAACAATAGGCTACTATCGTGCACTTATTAAACGTCCCCAAAATACATAATGTTGGCTACATTTCTTTTTAAAAGTCGAATAGCGAAACGGTAGCCTATTTGGTCGAGAAATTGAGGAGCTTAAGCTATACGAAGGCTACAATGCGAGGACAATAATTTAAGCAAGGGCATACAGTTCACAATGATGGTTAATTATGCCTCCACATGACTAAAGGTCAAGCGACTCTCGGGCAAAGTCAGTATGGAAGAGCGTGAAGCTGATAACCCCATCCATCATTCCATGTGTTTACACACACAGGAACTGAATACAAAGTACAGCAGAAATAAGGTGATATTCGACCTGGGTCATTATTTGAACAGGGCGGATCGACTGATGCTTTAAGACCCACTTAGTTAAACAGAGGCCTCAGTGTTTTCGGCAGGGCTCCTTTCGAATCTGCCGTCTTCTAAAATCGATCTTCTGATTTTCGGTCCTGAAATTCATTGACGTCAGCAGAAAGCAGTGACGTCTTTGGTATTTTGTATACACACGTTCTTTCGATATATTGTCATAATACTGAATTATCTCCATTCTATATAATCACTCCAGGAACTTTCCAATGACCTAATTCTGCAGACAAATTTCGATGCAACTCACTCCAGGAACTTTCCATTGACCTAATACTGGCAAATTTCGATGGTCTCCAAGAACTTTCCATTGATTTAACACTGAACTATAGTCTAGATGTCACTCGCACCAGAAACTCAACTCTGGACGAGATTCCTTTGAGTGGGCGTGAGTTCCGCGTGACTACGTACACTGTTACAATCAGATGGAAAATTCATCATGCATGATCACTGCTTGCAATCCGATATAGGGTGCCTACAAAGCCCTACATTAACACACATATCTTGCGTACTTACACACACACACACATGCGTAAAAAGATGAAAACTTACACATTGACGTATTAAATTTTGCATGCGTCAGGATAGACCAACATTCATCGTGATGTTTGGGAAGCAAACTATTCCTTCAAACGTATTTCACATTCTGAGACCTCGAGCTCCTCAAAATGCTCCGCTGTCTCCATTGCGTCATATTCATCCAATTTTCACCTTCTTCCTCCGCTCAGTTATTCCTTCCATCCTTCCATCCAGCCATCCAGCCATCCATACATCTCTTCGTCTTTCCTTCCTTCCATTTGACCGGTCAACCATTTCGTTACCTGCAGACGCTGATTAGGTCATCCAGGGTCGTTCCTCTGCTTCTTCTTCTTTCTCACATTTCGATCGAGATTTCTCACATAAGCCAACGCGATTAGACGACTGAACGTCGGCGTCGAATTTCAATTTCCCTTCAAGGTGGATCGAAAATGTCATCTGGTCACTTATCTGCTGCGACCAGCAGCAGCAGCAGTAGCAGCAGCAGCAGCAGTAGCAGCAGCAGCAGCAGTAGCAGCAGCAGCAGCAGTAGCAGCAGCAGCAGCAGTAGCAGCAGTAGCAGCACTCCTCAGGTCAACATAATACATACATACATGCATGCATACATACATACATACATACATACATACATACATACATACATACATACATACATACATACATACATACATACATACATACATACATACATACATACATACATACATACATACATACATACATACATACATACATACATACATACATACATACATACATACATACATACATACATACATACATACATACATACATACATACATACATACATACATACATACATACATACATACATACATACATACATACATACATACATACATACATACATACATACATACATACATACATACATACATTCGTACATACATATAGATCTATTATGTGCAAGATGATACAGGCATGCGTTCATTCATAGCTACCGGACCTAATTTATATCTGATATTTCCAGGTGTAGTATAAAAGCTCAGCTGCCCCAGCAGTGTACAGTGTGTATAGTACGTAGGCCACTTGGTGTCGGAAATCGCGACCACTCTCTTTCTCTGTATGTAGATTATAGAATCCACTCAATAATTATGGCGTCCGATTCTGCGATGTGCATTGGAGCACATCAATTTCCCAGAACTATGTTTCACCCGAGGGTTGGTTTGTGTTCAGTCGACGAAGATTTAATTACAATGGAAGGATGGAGATGTACATCAGTTGTGGTGTATACGCTGGAAGGAGACACAAGGAATCGAATCAATGTATATATGGCATAAGTCCGCGAAAGGACATGAGGGGAGGAGAGGAAGTTCAAGGATTTCCTAATCGCAACTGATGACCTCTATAATGGCATTAAGACTTGTCAATTAAATTTTGTGTCCTATATACACCGTGATTCAAAAAAAAGTAAGCCAAATGATTTTTCTTATATCTCTAATACCTGATGACATATCAAGCTAACATTTTCCAAATATTTAGAGAACTGGACCAAGAATATGATTCCAAAATTTCATGAGATAAAGGTGAACGGATAAAAAGATATGTATCTTTCAACTTCATATGCCGAAATTTCAGTTTACAAGCAATTTTCTGTTCGATTCAATTAAAAAGTAAGCCAAACTGTTTTTCTTATATCTCTAATGCCTGTTGATAAATCATTCTAAAATTTTCAAAATATCTAGCGAATTGAACCTAGAACAGGATTCTAAAATATCATGTCATAAATCTGAACGGATAAAAAGATATGGATATTTCAACATCATCTCCAGAAATTTCAGTTTTCAGCATGTTTATTATGGTGTTCGTTCGTTTCTCACACATTATGGCCTCCGAACAGCCCAGATTTGAATCCTGTCGACTATAAAGAGTGTAACGTGATGCAAGACCGAGTCTACCAGACAGCAATCCATAATATAAACGATCTGAAGCAACGCTTGTTGGAAGTGTGAGATGACCTGTGCCAGAGGATAATCGACGATGCATGCTGTTGCATTATGGCGCTGCAGCGCCTCCAGGTTTGCGTGCAAGCAGGAGGACATTTTGAGCATGTTATTTAATTAAATAATCAAACCATACTGTTGTGTCATATTGTTAGTTCAATTATCTACAAATCTGGAAAATTTTAGGATGATTAATCATCAGGCATTAGAGATATAAGGAAGCATTTCATTGAAACTGACAGAAAACTGCTTGTAAACTGAAATTTCTGTATATAAAGTTTAAATATTCATATCTTTTTATCCGTTAAACTTTATCTCGTGAAATTTTGGAATCATATTCTCGGTCCAATTCTCTAGATATTTCGAAAATTTCAGCTTGATATGTCATCAGGCATTAGAGATATACGCAAAACAATTTGGCTTACTTTTTTTGAATCACGGTGTACAATGTAGGCCTACGCCCCCTCTTCTGCCACAGCTTTTGTCGTGAAGCTATGTTGAATCGATCTAAATTATTATTGTTATTATTATTATTATTTTATTATTATTTGTTATTATTATTATTATTATTATTATTATTATTATTATTATCATTTATTATTATTATTTTATTGTTATTTTTTTCATTATCGTACTTATGGGAATTGAAGACAATTAGAAAAGGCTGAAGAATTGGATATAGCGGAAGAAAGTGAAGATGATTAAACGGAGCAAAATCGAAAGGAAGACATGATGATGATGAGAAGGAAGAGGAGGAGGAAGAAGAAGAGGAAGAGGAGGAGAAAGAAGAGGAAGATGTGGAGAATCATCAGAATAGCTTCAATATTACTGTAGAGGAGGTGGAAGATAAGATTAGATAAAGGCAGTTAGGAGGCACAAAGGGATTAAAGGGATTGGGCAGGGAAGAGACAAGGCGACAGATTAAAAGGAAAAGGAGGAAGAAGGAAGATTACGTGGCTGATGAGTAGAAGGAAGGCGCTAAGAAGGAAGAGGCCATCTTGGCCAAGCTAAGTATTAAGCGTTTCTAGTCGCCATTTTGTTTATTTATGGCCACGCCTCTTATGCTAATTTAGTGACGCATAAGCCGGATATCCGGAAAGGTTCTTCGGCGCTATTGAGGCATGGACAAGGCGATGAGGCACAGACGGACGGACAAGCATATAGAGAGATATATGGAGACAGAGAGGAGATAGAGAGACATGGATAGACGGGAGAGAAAGAGAAATAGAAGAAAAGAGAATAAGAGAGAGGACAGACAGAGTTAGGGAAAGAGATGGAGAGACAAATTGACACATAGAGAGACAGATAGACGCAGAAAAGAGAAAAACATACAGAGACACAGACTGACATAGAGGGTTGTTATGAGCGCGTTGGGGTGGGCTAAGATCGGTGATAATGACGCCGTGTGCGTGTTTGTGTTTGTGTGTGTGCTTGTGTGCGTGTGCGCGCGCGTGTGTGTATGTGTTGTGCGTGCGTGTGTGTGTGCGTGTGTGTTTGCTTTTGTGTTTGTGTGCGCGTGTGTGTGTTACTGTGTTTGTGTGTGTTGCGTGTTTGTGATTGTGTTTGTGTGCTTGTGCGTGTGAGTGTGTTGTGTGTATGTGTGTGTTTGTATGCGTGTGTGTTGCGTGTTTTTGTGTGTGTGTGTGGGGGGGGGGGTGTTTTTGTCCGGGGTGAGGACCGAAGCGAGGCGACTAGTCAAAGAGGCAAAGGATTTATTTCATCGCAACGCAGCAGCAGCGAACGCTTTCCCTTTGGCGCACAGAACCATTTCGACGAACGGACGGACGGCGGCGTTTTGTTGCTTCTTCGCTTTGGCGCACACATCCGATTATCACTCGCACGTCGGCCGATCGTAAGTCCCCTGAAGAATAGGAGAAATGAAAGAAGGAGGAGAAGGAGGAAAGGAGAAGAGGGACGAGGAAAAGGAGACATGCAAGAAAGAGGAGAAGGAGAATTTGAAGGAGATCTAGGCCTACAAGGAGGATAAGGAGGAGGAGGAGGAGGAGGAGGAGAGGGAGGAGGAGAAAAAGGAGAAATACAAGGAGAAGAAGGAGGACGAGGAGGACGAGGAGGACGACGACGACGAGGACAAAGAGAACGAGGAAGAGGAGGAGGAGGAGGAGGAAAAGAAGGACGAGGAGGAGAAGTAGATGATTGAGGAGGAGAAGTGGAATGAGGAGGAGAATGAGGAGAAAAAAGAATAAGAAGAAGAAGAAAAAGACGACGAAGTGAAAGTAAAAGGAGAAGAAGTAAAAGAAAGAATAGTGAAAGAAAAACAAGAAGAACCAAAACAAAAGAGCAAGAACAAGAAGACAAGGAGAAGAAGAAGGAAAAGGAAAGGACAATGAAGGAAGGAAAAGGAAGAGAGAAACTCTTTAAAAAAGAGAGGAAGGAAGTATAGCAGCTGTTAGCAAATCAATAAAAAATGGTAGAAGTGACAGACAAAAAAGTAAAACTGTGTGAATATAGTTCTGTAGAAACTTGGTTGGCAATGATCGGGGTTTCTATGGACACAGCATAGCACAATTTTAATTTATGTATATATATACTATATAGTCTATATCTGTGTGTGTGTGTCTGTGTCTGTGTGTCGGTGTGTGTGCGCATACGTGTGTTTGTGTGTGTGAGTGTGCTTGCGTGCATGTGCGTGTGTCTGTCTGTCGGTGTGTGTGTGTGCGAGCGTTCGCGCAAGTATGCGAACAGCCTGCCTATATAATATCAATAAGCGGAGTTCGTTCAGCAGGCTGGCACTGGCAGCCGATGGATGACCCACCAGGAGCGTGATCGATTAAAAAATCGTGCTCGACAGTAAGTATGTGAGTAAGAACCATTCTGAGTATCCGTACAGTGTGCACACTTCTAAAACCTTGCATAACAGTTTTTTAAAAGCAGAAATGGTTTCATGGTATAGGAATGTGACACTCTTGAATATTCAGTCTATAGTAATTTATACTTACGAGTTCGGGTTGATAATAGGAGGTCGAATCTTCGTGTGTGTGCGTCTGCTGTCACGTGACGACCTGAACAATAAACAAAAAACATTGTCATAGTCTACAGAAGCGAAATAAATACAGTAGAAATTTGAAAAGAGATAGTAGGATCTATATAGACTATATATATGATGAAAAATGTGGAAAGAAATAGTAACAGACAGGGCTGTTTTAAGGAATTTTTATATAACTGTACAACTCATTCTTTCGTTTCCCATCATCCATGGTGAATTACTCTAAAAACGGAGAGGAAATACCTTTTTAACTGGCTTTAACGGCACAGAAGTGTTTCTACAACTTACTGCACAAATCCATTTAGAACTGCATATTTTGTGTGCAACTGCACGCTAAAAAAGCCTGGTAGCAGAGAGTTGAGGGGAAGAGGAGGACACGTATACATGACGAAAACGAAGAAAGTAAAGAGAGGAGTAAATGGTGATTAAAAGAGAAAGAGAAGGATGATACGTATAATAATTATGGACGAGGATATTTTTGAGGAGCACAGAGAGGATGATTTGAAAAGCTACCGAGAAAATAGGTCTCCGGGGAAGATGATATTGCAGAGATATAAGCTTTTGTTGTTGGCTTAACTCAGTGTAAAATAAGATAGGCCTATACGTTTTATGTAAACATCATGCAGGGCTGTTTTAACGTGTTTTAACGTGCTGTTGCACAAAAAATGTGGAGTTTTAAATGGATTTGTGCGGTTGTAGAAGCACTTCTGTACAGTTAAACCTATCAGAAAGGTAATTGTCCTCCGATTGGAAGTAGGCCTAACTTACCAAGGAGGATGGAAAAAAATAAGGGGTTGTGCAGTTCAAAAAATGTCTTTAAAACAGCCCTGGTAAACATTGTCCTATATTCTTGTCTGCAGACTGCATCCGAAACTCCGAATTCACGACACGGTTTTCTAAAATCTAAACGGTCGATTGCGATTTCGAGTCCACTTAACGAACTCTATGCGACACATTCGTTGCGCATGCGTGCCATTGTCACAACGAATTCAAGTTTTGCTTAGTCAGTCGTTGGCTGATGAAGCAATTAAACGACAAGTTCTTCGACGCAATGCATCATGGTCAGTATTCATTCGATCATGTCTGCAGCCGAACTTAAATGTCGAAGTGCGGGAAATGGACTCTCAGCGTTTACTTATTTGCATAAAAATTTAGACCTTACTTACTTACTATAGGATCTAGACTACGCTAAAAAAAACAGGTCAGGTCGATAGCTTTCTTGCAATAAAACAATAGTTTATCTTAATTTGACATTATTCATTCTCATCATGGTCTCGCGTTTTCATTGTTGTTCTTACTCCTTAGTTACTTCATAGTTATTCTCATCATTATCATCGTCATTGTTATCGTCATTGTCATTGTCATAGCCATAGTCATCATCATCATCATCAGCAGCAGCAGCAGCAGCATAAGCATCATCATCAGCATAAGCATCATCATCAGCATCGTCGTCGTCGTCGTCATCATCATCATCATCATCAGCCACAGCATAATCGTCGTCGTCGTCGTCTTCTTCTTGTTCCTTTTCTTCTTCTCCCTCCTCCTCCTCCTCCTCCTCCTCCTCCTCCTCTTCTTCTTCTTCTTCTTTTTTATGCATCTTCCTTGTGTATACTCTGAACTTTAGTTTGACACTTTGACGAACAATCGACAAAATAATGGGAAGCGACATACATGTGTAGTCAGAGTCGCCGAGGGGAAACAGAAAGAAGGGAGGTAGGGGTAAATGCTCTGTAGGGGCCCGGTGACATTTAACCCCTTCCTTGGGGAAGCCGTATATTTACGTCCAAAACAGGCTTAAAGCATATAACCCCCCAGGGAAGGGATTAAAGGTCCAGGCTAGAAAGTTATATACAGATTTTTTTCATTTATGCATTTTTAAATATAATATTGCAGGGAAAATTAACTGCAATTAGTTTAAACTTCAAGTTAACAACTGAGTAAAAAATCATTCATACAAACATGCTTGCGTACTTATAATAGGCTTACAATGTATACAACTGTACAATGTACATACATACATGCCGATATCCAACAATAAACAGACATTATACCGGTATACGTATACGCGCATCAATGCATACAAGTATTTACGTATGAGTACACATGCCAATACAAGGTACGATGTCGGGATCAAGGGCAAGAGGTAGACCGAGGATGGGATGGATCGCTAATGTCATCACATGGATGGAGCTACCATTCGAGCGAATATTGAAGGAGACGGAGGACAGGAGAAAGTGGCGAAGGCATGTCCATGAAGCGACCAACCCTCGAATCGAGGAAGGTTAAAGACAGACACATGCCAAAAAAGCACACGAACATGATGGCTACACATCGCAAGCAGCCGCCCACGCAGAGGCGAAAAATAATCTGCGGCGAAATTCTGATGTACTAAAAATAGGTGATCGCTAAATAAAGCATTCCACGGTCCATCTAATTATGCTTTGCTAATAATACCCGGTAGTATTCAGTCGTCTATTAATATTCTGGGTCAGTATATCTTTAGCAAACGACACTAATTGGATGAATGCGTCATCAACACGCGAAAGACCTTCAAAAGGAAAATCCGATTACCAATTTTCGCAAACGGAATCAAAAGCCCTATTTATAAGACAGTCTTGACTAATCATCAAGCAGACGACGGCTGAAAACTGCGCCAAGATAAATAGGAATATTATCAGATGCGTCCATAGGTGGCAGCAGAAACACCGGCGAGTAACCATCATGCATTTCGACGGATGGATATAAATAGCATTCTCGCTGGTTGTTGTGTTCACTCCGCCACTGCTTGCACTCTGCCAGTGACAGTCCCAAGCCTGGATAAAGGAGGAGGGCGACGATATAGTCATCTTTGATATGGCAGTGTTGTTAAAGTTAGGCTACTGTAGACTTTTATTCAGGTTAGAGAGAATGTTTCTGTGGGTGCATGATGGCCAAACCAATTTCCACATTTTCTGTCGTCGTAAAGTAGAATAGGCAGATAGTTAAATTTATTCGATCAATGGAATCATTTTGGCAACTTCTCGATTATTAGGGCTACGTTTTTATTTAGATCTTACTTATTCATTTATTTCTCTGTCTATTGCAGCCTCCTTTGCCACACGATCGATGTTAGCATCCTCCATAGACGATAGATAGGCCTACATGTATTGTATATAGTCTTAATTGCTTCGATCGGATGCTCATTAACGCAATCTCGCAGACCAAAGTGAGTGCCAACGAATCAATCAAACTTTCGGAGTTCATATATTATACAAAATTATACATATATATAATATACATATGACTAGGTCAATCAATCAATCAATCAATTTTTTTATTGAGCCAAAAGAGCACACAAGATGTAAATCAACATATCAAAATAAAACGTGAACGCTAATGGTCACAACAGGAAACCCAGAAGGGACTGCAGAGTCCCACTGGTTAGGGCCACCTATGCACAGTTTCTGGTTCTGGGCGTTAACAGATTCAGCACAATAAAATTATATTCTATTTTTCATCATACATGTAACAAATCAAAATAAATCAAAACTTAACTAAGAAAACTAAACGTTCCAAATTTTAATATCACGATGTTACATAATATGCATATTTAAACATGTTGTATGAGTTCTCAACACAAAATCAATACTAGACTGAAAAAAGTAAGAAAACCTTAAGTAAAAAACATAAAACCTTAACTAAGTAGGGAGAGGGAAGTACATAGTATGAACCCGACTAAGAGTTTTGGTTAATTAACCATAAACTCAAACAATGCTTAAATGACCTAAGGATTGGGATACTGCGAAGGTTTAGAGGTATTCTATTCCATTCAATAGGACCTGCATACTTAATGGAGAATTTTCTTGAGTTTGTTCGGGCGCGCACAGTTCTATATGAGGCTAAGTTTCTCGTGTTGTATGAGTGTACATCTGAGGCTAGGGTAAAGAGATTGGCATGGGAGATAGGCAATGTGTTATAGGAATATCGATGCATGAATTCACACAGCTGGAGTTGCTTAATTTGTAATACTTTTAGAATCCCGAGCTGCGTGAATAGCTTTTCTGAGTGTGAGTTGTAAGGAGAAACGGCTATATACATACATATATATATATATTATATATATTTACTTATACCGATACATATGGGCGTTAAGATATTAGTGAACGGGTTTGCTCGCAGAGCGACCCGCAAATATGGTTAGGCGCGCAATCTACATGTATCATTTGCTGTATACAGATTACAGACCCATGTCCGAAATAAGGCGCATATAATAGTACTGATGCTAAGTGTTCTGTAGCACCAGGGCTCACAGTTTTGAGAGGCCTGCAGTTATAAAAAATGTGCACGCTTATTGTACTGATGGGTTGTCAGAGAGGGGACCATCATTGGAGGGTAATCAGAGTAACCGCACTAGCCTCAATGCTGCTCTATAGTATTATATAGTAAGTAACCCGGATGAGACGCCATATAAATCCACGTCATGAATGATATAATTATGTATATGATATATGTACATGTATATGGTATGATATATTATGGTATCGAAATATGGAGTACCGGCCATCTTTTATAGTCGAATTGGTAAACAATGCGATGAATATTTAATAACGAAAGTTGAGGGTTTACATATAAGACAAAGATTATATGGCCAGACCTCACAATTTTATGAGCACACATGGCTTTCATGAGAGTCACTGAAAATGTCACTATAAAATATGTGCGTCTCTAGTGTGAAAAATATCTAGAGAAACTCAATAGCTTTTACTCTCATATGATATATACGCAATACACACGAGTATGTGTATTGTATAAATAAATCAATTGGTCCTATTGTGTTCGCGTGTATGTGTGTATGTGTGTATGCATGTATGCATGTGTATGTGTGTGTCACAGTGTGTGTGTATGTGTGTATGTGCGTGTGTGCGTTTGTGTGTATGTGTGTGTTAGTGTATGTGTGTAATGTGTATGTATTTGTGTGTGTACTGTGTATGTAATGTGTAGGTGTGTATCTATGTGTGTGTGTCACATTGTGTGTGTATTTGTGTGTATGTGTGTGTGTGTGTGTGTGTGCGCGCGCGTATGTGTGTGTATCTATGTATGTGCGTGTGTGTGTGCATAAAAGCGGATCGATGGACACAATCGATTCACAGACGATTGGTTGAGCGGTTTGTCCGATCGAATCGAATCGGAGTATATATATAGGGTCTAGGGAACCAGTGGACTGCTGAAGGGTCAAGGGTCAGAGGGAAAAGGTCGATGACCTCATCTCGTGACCTCAGATTCTCCGAAAGGCCGACAGAATAATCGACGACAGACGATCACCCTTCCCAATTTTTTCTCCCTACGCCCGCTATGGGTCGTCCCCTGCCCCCCCCCCAGTGACCCCACCCCAATTGTGGCCTCTGACGACAGTGAACACCGTCTACGATATTTGCTTGGAGCGCCACATTCGATGTTAGCCGAACGACGACTTCAAAACTCTTTTAAGAAGACGCTGCTGTGGAAACCATTCACCATGCGGTGACTGTGTAGCATAATAGGTGTAGACATAACGTTTGTAGCATATATAAGATGTCTAATATAACATGTGTAACGTGACATGGCTAACATAACATGTGTGGCATGTTATGTTATAACCTGCCTTCCTTGTTAACCATCATGTTATGTATTATATGGTTTCCTTTCTGGTTGTCATTTTAGGGCATCTGCGCATGCGTGGCCATACATCTGCCCAGCATGTAACATGAGCAACATGACACGTGTAGCATGAGTGGAGTGTGTTTACGAGCAGGCTATAGGTGGAATTTTAGGAGGAATTCACAAGGAAGCATCGGCGCAGTAAGAAATGATTATACGTATAGGCCTAATTATAATTATAGGCAGAAAGTTTTTGTTCGTAGACGGGGTGTAAGAAACTTACGTATAGCCTACATGTATACACACGCACTCGGCGTTGTCCTTTTGCTGCTCATCATCATAATCATCATCATCATCATCATCATCATCATCATCATCATCATTATCATCATCATCATCATCATCATCATCATCATCATCATCATCATTATCATCATCATCATCATCATCATCATCATCATCATCATCATCATCATCATCAATCATCATCATCATCATCATCATCATCATCATCATTATCATCATCATCATCATCATCATCATCATCATCATCATCATCATCATCATCATAATACTGTGATCGCTAATTTGACGGCGGGCAACGATCATTCCGTGCAAGAGCCAGATTCGACAAATAAGCTTCCGTCGGCTTCTCCGTTCTCCTCCACGGCTGTGCCCCCTCCTCCTTTTATTCTTCTTCCTCTTCCTACTCCCCTTTTTTCATCTTCTCCTTAACTTCCTCCTCTTCTTCCTCTTCCTCCTCTTCTTCCTCTTCCTCCTCCTGCTCATTCTCCTCCTCCTCTTCGTCCTCCTCCTCTTGGTCCTCTTCCTGCTCTTATTCCTTCTTCTCCTCGTCCTCGTTCTCCTCTTCCTCTTTCTCCTCTTCTTCCTCCTGCTCCTCTTCTTTCTCTTCCTCTTCCTCTTCCTCCTCCTGCTCCTCTTCTTCGTCTTCCTCCTCTTGCTTCTCTTGCTCCTCCTATTCCTCTTGCTTCTCTTGCTCCTCCTATTCCTCCTCCTCGTCCTCCTCTTCCTCTTTCTCCTCCTCTTCCTCCTCCTACTCCTCCTCCTCCTTCTCCTCCTCCTCCTCTTCCTCCTTCCTTCAGTCACTTTGCGTTCAGTGCATAATACGAGAACTACATAAAAGACGACGTGGTTGAAAATCCGGGACGTAATTTTCGGGATACAAAGTAATCCGTCGAATGCTGCAGTGGAAAATAATATCAACGCACAGTCGTACATCACACGATTACTCTGCTGCAGGATATGCGTCTCCCACTGTCCTTATGTCTCTATACCCGTGTTCATGCCTCTGTCTGTCTCTGTCCTTGTTGCTGTCCATCCGTCTGCCTCTGTCTCTGCCTCTGCCTCTGCCTCTGGCTTTGCCTCTGCCTCTGCCTCTGCCTCTGCCTCTGCCTCTGCCTCTGCCTCTGCCTCTGCCTCTGCCTCTGCCTCTGCCTCTGCCTCTGCCTCTGCCTCTGCCTCTGCCTCTGCCTCTGCCTCTGCCTCTGCCCCTGCCCCTGCCCCTGCCCCTGCCTCTGCCTCTGCCTCTGCCTCTGCCCCTGCCCCTGCCTCTGCCTCTGCCTCTGCCTCTGCCTCTGCCTCTGCCTCTGCCTCTGCCTCTGCCTCTGCCTCTGCCTCTGCCTCTGCCTCTGCCTCTGCCGCTGCCTCTGCATCTGCCTCTGCCTCTGCCTCTGCCTCTGCCTCTGCCTCTGCCTCTGCCTCTGCCTCTGCCTCTGCCTCTGCCTCTGCCTCTGCCTCTGCCTCTGCCTCTGCCTCTGCCTCTGCCTCTACCTCTGTCTCTGCCTCTGCCTCTGCCTCCTTCGCTACACACATAATGTAACATCAAAACGCTGCCACGATCGGCATTAAGCGCAAACAATAAAACCCGATTTACGATATTCTATGAAATCACATAAATACATTTATTATTCACATTTGTGCGTTGATCTCTACAACTTCAAATATGACACGTTTCTCATCGCACATTTATAGGCGTTGTCTGTACGATATGATGACGGATTATGTGTTGATAGAAGACCATACGAAAATCGATTTCTTTAATACTCACTCGCTCGCTTTTATTTCTCTCTTCTTTCTCTCATCTTCGTGACCGCGGTATAGACTTTATGTTCATCCTTTCAAACTTTCCATTCACTCCTTATACTTGGCTCTGTATCTGTGCTTCTCTGTGTCTCTCTGTGTCTCTCTGTGTCTCTCTGTGTCTGTCTTTTTCTGTCTCTCTATCTCTGTTTGTATGACTGTATCTGTCTGTCTCTCGCTATCTATGTTTTCTCTGTTCTGTCTGTCTCTTTCTCCCGCCCTTTCTTCTTCTCTCTCTCTCCCTCCCTCCCTCCCTCCCTCCCTCCCTCCCTCCCTCCCTCCCTCCCTCCCTCCCTCCCTCCCTCCCTCCCTCCCTCCCTCCCTCCCTCCCTCCCTCCCTCCCTCCCTCCCTCCCTCCCTCCCTCCCTCCCTCCCTCCCTCCCTCCCTCCCTCCCTCCCTCCCTCCCTCCCTCCCTCCTGCTCTTTCTCCCTCTCTTTCCCTCTCTCTCCTCTCTCCCCGTCGTCACCTCTCATCGTCGTCACCTTCTAAACTTTATGTTCCTTCTTCAAACATTCCTTTCACTCTTTCCTTGACTCTGTCTGTCTCTCTGTCTCTGTCTGTATGTCTGTCTGTCTGTCTCTCTCTTTGTCTCTCTGTCTCTCTGTCTCTCTGTCTCTGTCTGTCTGTCTTTGTTGCACTGTTACAACTGTAGACATACGTTCAGGTCTTACTGCAGGGATCAGGCTGACTGCTTAGCGGCGCCTGCCTTTCTTGTTAGTTGTCACGTTATGTTTATGGTTTCCTTTCTTGCTGTCATTTTAGAACATCTGCGCATGCGTGGCCATACATCTGTCCATTACCATATAATTGTTCTCGTCCTCTCTGACGTCTGTCATATAATTATAGTCCTTCACTGAAACCCAAAGTTACCGTAAATTCTGCTCTCTTCTGCGCACCTTCGAGTGACGACATTTCGAGAGGCGCATGTTCACACGCGCGGTGGTTCGTCCATGAATAAATTATGCAGTGAAAACTTTTCTGCTGCGTCTTCGCAATTATAACTCTTGCGTCTGAAGTTTTTAAGGCTGGTTTGAAGTTTTTTTACTGGGTTTTTGATGCGGCTGTCTGGAATTCTGGCTGGACTGTTGCGGCTGGCTGGATTTTGTGACTGGTTGGAATTTTTGACTGGCTTTCTGTGGTTTGTCCCAGGGCTTTTTTAAAGGAACTTCTACAACTGCACAGTGTAAACCCCTTCTTTCCTTCCCATTCTCAATGGTTAATTACTCCGAGTCCTGCTCGGAGAACACTGACCTTTTAAAGCTAGTTTTCACTCACTGCACAGAAGTGCTTCTATAGCTAGCCGCGCAAATTCGTTTAGAACTGCATATTTCTTTTACAATGCATGTTAAAGAAAATACTGCTTTGTGACTGGAGGACGTTAAATTAATTAAATACAATTTCAACCGCTATGAAAAACAATTATTACAATCATTCACATAGATCTAAGGTTGTATAGCGCCCTTTCAGAATCGCTACTCAGAGGCGCTCCCAACCTAGACCTGGTCAAAAAGAAAAGCTTTGAGGAGACGATGGGAAGCGCCAGGAGAATCACGGGGGGGGGGTCGCAGATTCCTTACAATGCGCGTATGCGTGTGCGCGTTTGTCTGTGTGTGTGTGTGCGCGCGCGCGTGCATGCGTGCGTGCGTGGGGTGAGAGTATTATATGAATGTGTGACTCTGTAGGCCTATGTGTGTGTGTGTGTGTGTGTGCCAATATCCTCCAGTTTAGCACAGC
>OX243826.1:16040799-16050799 GCA_945859605.1 Lumbricus rubellus | reverse complement strand
TCTCTTTGATTGTTCCTGTCCCGGTCCTGGTCCCTGTCTCTATCTGTTTGTCTCTGTTTATGTTACTGTAGTAGCCTTAGCGTCCATGGTTCTTTTTGTTTTGAACTTTGTCTCTCATCCGCTTACTGCGCACACGTTTGCCTATTATAATTATGCGATTAGAGACTAAGCAAGACTAGTATTGAATTTATTACTGCATGGTAATTCTGCTAAGAGTAGCCTACATTAGGCCTACATTGCCTATATATATATATATACAATAAAAAACACCTTGATATTGTGCCATTCGTAGCATGCACAGTAAACGAATGGCTAATTAAAAGCGCTCGGGTTCGAGTCGCTACTCAGTCACTGTGCAAATACCTTTTACAAGTCCCTCGCGTGGGCTACAGTTGCACAGCCACATCGATGTTCTGCCATATAATAGTCGTGCGTGCACTTTTGTAGCTTAGGAAAGAGGGAATTGCTTTTAAATTGCATCATCTGATTGTACAACTAGACAATTATTTCGTTCCGTCTGTACCTCCGTAAGAACGCTACAATACAATGATGCAGCACATCTCCTATTTGACCATGCACACTTAAAACACTCGCATCGCGACAACTGTGGTAACCGCGGACGTCGCAAAAGATACGAGTGGTTCGTATAAGCACATGCAGTCTACCCCATTCAGTGTGACGATCTGTGACAAAGATACGAGTGGTTCATATAAGCGCGGTCTACTCCATTCAGTGTGACGATGATCTGTAAGTGACAAAGATACGAGTGGTTCATATAAGCACAGTCTACCCCAGTCAGTGTGACGATGATCTGTAAGTGACAAAGTGGCAATCCTACCAACCATTCTGAGTATATATAAGGAGAGCTTAGCTGGTGACGTACACAGTCCATCTGTCATTGTTACCGTTAAGTAACATCGATACATTTTAAATCCATTCGACGACTACGATCGGCTGCAGCATTAATGCGTCTGTGTGTAAACAAAGTTTTTTCTTCGATGCCTCTACATGTATTATATACAAGCGATGCGCCTTAACCGGGGCCAACGTGGCAGGGCACCATCTGTTTGCACACCCATCAGCCATCACCCATCACACCCATCAGTAGCGATAGACTATATCGACGACAAGGTACAAGCATGGTCGGTGTCGAAGCGATTCATTCCCACGGTGGATGAGTGGAAGAGCCAACCGTCACTACGTCCGTCCGTCCGTCCTTCCTTCCGTCCGTCCGTCCTTCCGTCCGTCCTACTGTCCTTCAGTCATTTCTTCCGTCCTTCCGTCATTTCTTCCGTCCTTCCGTCATTTCTTCCGTCCGTTCTTCCGTCCGTCCTTCTTTCCCTCATTCCTTTCTTCATTCCGTCCTTCCATCCTTCCAGTCCATCTTCCTTTAATTTGTCCTTCCTTCATTTCGTCCTTCCAACTTCCGTCCGTCCGTTTTTCGTCCTTCCTTCCTATATTCCATCCTTCCATACTTTCATCCTTCTGCTCGTCCTTATGCCTTCGAATCTTTCATTCCGTACTTCCATCCGTCCGTTCGTCCGTCCAGCGTAGAAGCATAATCGCCATCGGACCAGACGGGAAAAGGCGCCGTGCCAGACATTCCAGAATCGATGACATGAGAAGGAAAACACCAACGGCGGCACTCTCCATCTCCCACCTCCTCCACCACCACTAACACCCACCACCTCCACCACCACCACCACCACTAACACCACCACCACCACCACCACCACCACTTCCTCCATCATATCTACCACCACTGCTAGCATCGTTCTCTGCCTAATCGCCATCAATTCCGTGTCAGATTTCGACCGGCAACTCATTCGCAGCCTTTCCCTTTTCCGGTCTGCGTCTGTCGGTTTGATCTGGAATTGCGCAAATTCAATTTTCCCGTTGTCGGTAAGACTCGGTAGAGATGTGACCCGGGTATATATAGATAGATAGATAGATATATATATGTGTTATGTATTATGTATTATGTATTATGTATTATGTATATGTATATGTGATTTATATGTATATAACTATAATATATATGTATATGTATATGCATATGTATATGTAAATAAAAATATAAATAAATAAGTATGTATATATATACACATATGTATATGTATATGTATTATGTATATGTACATGTATATGTATAATTATGTATATATATATTTATATATTTATATATATATACGTAAGTTGGACGTTTGGGTTGGCGATGGCAGCGCAGACGTCGTAGATTTGGTTTCCGGGTCTGCTTACAAGGCAGGTCAGACGGAGTCGCCGGGGGAAATGAACCCATGTCGATTCCTTAATATTCGTTTATATCGCAGGCACCTGGATCTTCTCTTGCTGACAACATTGCTGCTGATGCTTCAATTTCTTCTTTTCTTTTTCTTCATCTTCTCTCTTTCTTCTGTTTCTTCATATTTTATTCTATTTCCTCCTGCTTTCACTTTCATTGTTCTCCACTATTCCTTTTTCCTCTTCCTTATCTTCCTTTTCTTCCTCGTCCCCATCGCTCTCTTATGTCTCATTTCTTTCTTCCATTTCTTCTTCTTCTTCTTCTTCTTCTTCTTCTTCTTCCTCATCTCCTCATTCTTCACCCACTTTTTCATATTCTGCTTATTTTATTCTATCGCCTCATCCTCATCCTCATCTTCGTCTTCTTTTCTTCTTCTCGTCCTCCTTTCCTTCTATTCTTCTTTTTCCTCTTATTCTTCTTCCTCCGTTTCCACATCCTTTCCCTACTATTCTTCTACTTCCACTTCTTCTTCTTTTTTATTCTCCTCCCAGTCTTATTCTTCCTCCACCTTTCCTTTTTTCTCTTCCTCTTCTTCTTTCTCTCTTCCTATTCTTTCTCGTCTCTTTCATCCTCTAAGTCAAACATTTTTCACCTTCCAATTCCTCTCCAGATTCTAACCTCTACCTTCTATTCAACCACCGTCACTATCACCACCATCCGTCGGTGACCGGACAAAATGGTAGCGGACACAATGGTAAGGACAAAATGGTATGGATGAAATGAAAGCTGGATTAGTGAGTTTATATATATATGAAATAGAAGCTGGATTAGTGAAAAGACGCATGTGAAGTGGAAGCTGGACGAAGGCTCTGCACGGATATTTTTATAATTATATGAAATGGAAGCTTTATTGGTGAAAATAACGCTGTCCAACCGCCGCTATACTATAATATATACTGGGTATCCGGACGTTTCATCCTCGGACGATTCATCCCCGGACGGTTCATCCCGGACGATTCATCCAGTGGACGTTTCATCCCCGGACGGTTCATCCCCGGACGGTTCATCCAGTGGACGTTTCATCCAGGGGACGTTTCATCCCAGGACGTTTCATCCAGGGGACGTTTCATCCCAGGCCATTTCATCCCCGGACGTTTCATCCCAATGGACGTTTACTATCACTACTGCAGCTATCACTACCACATAAATGTTTTATCTTCATACCAGTTTCCTGTTTTTTATCGTCATTGTTCGTTGTGTCAGTCAACCACTTGTCAGCTTCCGTTTATCTTCGTCTCTTTATCATTCGCTTCATTTAATTTCTTTCGCTTTTCACGCTTTATTTACTATTATATCCTTTGCTTGATCTTTCTTTCTCTTTCGCTCTTTCTCTGTCTTTCTCTCTATATGTCTACGTCTTTCTCTTTTTTTTCTATCTCTTTCTATCTCTTTCTCTGTCTATCTTCTCTGCCCTTCTTTCTCTCTACGTATTTCTATCTCTGTTTTTTTTCTTCTCTGCCTTGTATCTGTCTTTCCCCTCTGTTTTCTCCCTATCTTTGTCTATTCGTCTCTCTGTCTCTCTGTATGTATGTCTGTCTCTCTCTCTCTCTCGTTCCCTTTCTTTATGTCTTTATCTCTGGATTTCTCTCTCTCTATTCTATGTATGTATGTATGTATGTACACGTTTTTTGACGATAATTAACCGGAGCCCGGAAATTTTCACATCTTATTCACAAAATTAAAGCATTCAATTAGTTACATCCATGAAGACAGATTTACGAATAATCATGTTTGCAATATAAAAAATTCTTTGGAGATTCAAAAAACATAATCTTTAGCATTAGACACATAATTTTAAGTGGGGCGACACCTATCGTTGAGAGCAAAATGGATGACCACGAAATCATTCATAAGTAACCAATCCTGTAATAGAAGTCCTTGGGCCAATGCCTAAGTTTGCTCAGACTTTTCCAAATCTCCTCATCTGGATCGAAAAGTATTTCATAGGCATGTCATTGTTCACTCCTTCAGACCACGGACGATACTGCTTTGGAAAAATCTCATAGTGGAACCGCACAAAGACTCCCTCAGAGAAATGCAATTTATTCGACGGCACATTTATTTAGCGCCTATTCACACGAGAGTGGAGTACAGTTGAACAAGGAGCATCGTGTGCTTTTGGTCGAAGCACAGTTGGCGAGATGCTCAGCCGTCTCCCTCAACCAATTGCATTAGTACTGACGTCGTCTTCGCTTGGAAAGTAGGTCCTTCTACGAGGACTTCTGTCTCGTCATGCCTAACGGTGGCTTTGTAAAGCCGGGAAGTCCTGGTGGGGTATATGGGTAGGGATGGGGTAGGGTAGAGATGGGGTAGAGATTGGGGTAGGGTAGGGTGGGTGGCTGGGGCTTCGTGTCTTCGATAGACTGCGCTATCATTAAATACGGCGCACTATCAATAAGAGATTAGAGAGAATTATTGGATTATTTCCGGTTTGAGCCGTCCGCTTATCGACGTCCTCTGCATCGGTCATGTCCGGCGCCACCAACGAAATGTCGGCCAAAAGACCGAAAGACCGATGATCAACCGAAAGAGCGACCGAAAAAACGGCTGAAAGAGCGACCGAAAGAGCGACCGAAAGAACGGCCGAAAGAGAGACCGAAAGAGCGACCGAAAGAGCGACCGAAAAAACGGCTGAAAGAGCGACCGAAAGAGCGACCGAAAGAGCGACCGAAAGAGCGACCGAAAGAGCGATCGAAAGAGCGACCGAAAGAGCGACCGAAAGAGCGATCGAAAGAGCAACCGAAAGAGCGACCGAAAGAGCGACTGATTGGGCCGGATTGTCAGGAGTCTCAGGACCAGGCGTCAGACTCTAGCAGACGTCTGATTCCACTGGTCATTTGTCTGTCTACACCTCTCTCTGTCTGTCTGTGTCTCTGTTTCTGTCTGTCTCTTTCCTTCTCTGTCTCTCTCACTCTCGCACTCCCACTCTCACTTTCTCTCTCAGCTTCTGTCTGCCTCATGCTCTATATAAAGACATGCTTCTCTTCTGTGGATCTATTTCTGAATTGATATCCTTTTCTGGCGTAGTCTTAGTCTGCACGTCACTCTGTACGTGTACACGACCGTCTTGTCTGTATGGCTCTTCCTCTTCCTGCATCCTTCAATCTCTGGCAGCATGTCAGCATGTTTCTGTCAATAGTTAATAGGCCTACATGTACATGTCTTTAATAAAATTATATTGAATAAAAAACGAACTTAGGACTAGAATAAGTGAGATTCCATGAAAGGTGTAACACTTGACCTCACTCAACCCTGATGAGAATAATGATGGATGGACTGATACACATGTATACATGTATACATGTGTATGCATATATGTATAGATCTATGTATAGTCGAGCCAGATCTTCTCGCCTCAGTGATCCAATGTAGAACCATATAGACCGTTGCAGAATGGGGCTCTGCCTGAATCCGCCTCTTAATGCACCGTGTGTTCTGTTTTAGGTGGTGACGATGAAACGAGAGAGAAACAGACAGACAGACAGAGACAGGGACAGAGACAGAGAAAAAAGTATATATGTATATATAGAGAGAGACAGACAGACATACAGAGAAAGAGAAAGGGACACACACAGAGAGTGCGTGTGTGTATTTTGTTTTAGGTGGAGACGATGAAGCGAGAGAGAGAGAGAGAGAGAGAGAGAGAGAGAGAGAGAGAGAGAGAGAGAGAGAGAGAGAGAGAGAGAGAGAGAGAGAGAGAGAGAGAGACAGAGACAGAGAGAGAGACAGACAGACAGACAGACAGACAGACAGAGACAGAGACAGAGACAGAGACAGAGACAGAGACAGAGACAGAGACAGAGACAGAGACAGAGACAGAGACAGAGACAGAGACAGAGACAGAGACAGAGACAGAGACAGAGACAGAGACAGAGACAGAGACAGAGACAGAGACAGAGACAGAGACAGAGACAGAGACAGAGACAGAGACAGAGACAGAGACAGAGACAGAGACAGAGACAGAGATAGAGAGAGCAGACAGTGATTGCGTTCATGCAGCTGCAGCCGTCGTCAATACTCGAGGTCCATAAAAAGCTTTTTGCAGCATCATCGTCTGACGTCCTTTCATCCATCAACCGGAACGACTTCGATGGATGCTGTGAACACAGAATATTCACTCCTCTCTCGATCTGCTTGCCAGCCACCGTAGCAATGCTGCTGCTGATGATGATGATGGTGATGATGATGGAGATGATGTTGATGGTGTTGGTGTTGATGGTGGTGATGGTGATGATGTTGTTGATGATGATTATGATGATGATGATGATGATGATGATGATGATGATGATGATGATGATGATGATGATGATATGAGATGATGATGATGATGATAATGATGATGATGATGATGATATGATGATGATATGATGATGATGATGACGACGACGACGATGGTGATGATGATGATGATGATATGAAATGATGATGATGATGATAATGATGATGATGATGATATGATGAGGATGAGGATGATGATAATGTTGATATGATGACGACGACGATGATGACGATGATGATAATGGAGATGATGATGGAGATAATGTTGGTGATGTTGGTGGTGTTGATGCTGGCATTGGCTTTGGTGCTGGTGGTGGTGGTGGTGGACTGGTGTTGGTGGTGGTGATGGTGGTGGTAGTAGATGTCAGCATGCATTCACTGCTTTTTAACAATATTTAATGACAGAAATAACCCTGGATTGTTTTTTCTCTTTGACAGGCAGGGTTATTAATTTGCTCTTCGAAAGGAAACCCCGAATGACCAGACACCAACTGAATACAAATAATGCCGACATATTCGTCGCAAACGATGGAAACATTTTTTGCACTTACATCGAGCCTTTTAGCCGCTGATGCGACGACAATGATGATGATGATGATAGTGATTATCATGATGATGATGATGATGATTATGATGATGATGATGATGATGATGATGATGATGATGATGATGATGATGATGATGATAATGATTATCATGATGATGATGATTATGATGATGAGTAGGAGAATGAACAATTTCTATTGTGTAATAGGATCCTTTTTATTGTGCAAAAAAGACGGCGTTGTCTTGATTGGATGTCAGAATGACACCTTGGAATAGCGACCAATAATAATTATTATTAATTATTGATAATTATCATCAGCGAGGTGAGCTCAGCCTTTCCAGTATACACAAAAATAGAAACACAGCCTACAAAGCAGCATGTTTGAAATAGCATATTGATATTTGCATAGGTGTAATAATATTATTGGGTGTGATAGTGATGCTATTGTGCACCTCTAAATCGTCGTTTCTCTCGTTCACTCTTTCTTTCTTTCAGCTGATGTCTTGTTGCTGCTAGCGTTGGCCACAACGATGCATATTGATGTGTAAGAGAGAGAGCGAGAGAGAGAGAGAGACAGACAGACAGACAGACCGACAGAGAAAGAGACAGAGAGATTGACAGAGAGAGAGACAGAGACAGACAGAGACAGACAGACAGACAGAGAGTAGCAAGCAAAAAACATCCTAACGTTTATAACCTGACTGGTCGTCACCAAAAAGTCACAAGCGACATTGTCACGACATTGTTATGCCCGTCTACATGTATGCATGTATGCAATGTATGCATGTATATATGCATGTATGCAATGCATGCAACGTATGCATACCATCCAAAATTGGAAAGCGAAAGTCAGCCAACGGTTGTTTCTATTGCGAACAACAGTACTGATGAACGAATTTTCGCCTTTTTGAGTTTTTTCCAGGAAACAAGTCACGAGTTTACTGTTGTCAAGAGTAACACGGATCGGATTGAATGGATTGAAAGAACCGTCATTGACCGATTTCTAAGGACCAGACTATCGTATCTTTGCCAAAGTTTCGCAACGGCTTTCAGTTTCGTAACAACATCATGCCTTTTACACCCAAAGTAATCAGCATTATTCCATTCTTCTTCTTTCTATCATTGTCAATAACGCATTTCTGGCATCACTATCGTCGTCGTCGTCGTCGTCGTCATTATCATCCTCATAATCAATCGTCATATTCATCATCGTCATCATCGTCATCATCGTCATCAGCATCATCATCATCAGCAGCAGCAGCATCAACATCATCATCATCATCATCATCATCATCATCATCATCATCATCACCGTCATCATCGTAGTCCCCCTCCAACTCATCATCATCATCATCTTCGTCGTCGTTGTCTCCTTCATCATCACAATCATCATCATCATCGCCATAGTTAAGCACTGTATGTACTATAAGATTAGAGCAGTGAAAGCAACTCACGAATATCGTTTGCGATTCGAAAACTGTGGTTCCGGATGAACGGGTGACAGAGAAGCGAGAAGTCCAAGTAGAACGACGACCAGCATCTCCGACATCGGTTCCATGATCTGGCCGCCGTCGACTGCAGTCAGGCCGTCGGTCGTCAGTGGATCATGCGTCCACGACGGGGTCCTCCTTCTTCCTTAGAGCTGAAAGAAAATTCAAACATTCAAACATTCAAATTAGAAACTTCAAAATTCAAAATTAATAATTAAAAAATTTGAAAATACAAAGATCAAAATTTTACAATTAAAAAATTAAAAAATTCAAAATTCAAAAATCAAAAATTCAAAAATTCAAAATTCAAAATTTCAAATTTCAAATTTCAAAATTTCAAAATTCAAAATTCAAAATTTCAAAATTCAAAATTTCAAAATTCAAAATAAAAAAAAATAAAAAATTCAAATTTCAAAATTTCAAATTTCAAAATTCAAAATTTCAAAATTCAAAATAAAAAATTCAAAATTCAAAATTAAAAAATTCAAAATTAAAAGTTTAAAAATTCAGAATTAAAAATTTCAAAATTCAGAAATTCAAACATTCTAAATTCACATAATTCAAAAACCAAAAATTCAAACATTCACAATTCAAAATTCAAAAATTCATAACACAGAAATTCAAAATACAGTAAACAACTTGCGAGATTATATATCATATGATCGACGGGAAACAGCAAAACAGCGAACTGCATCTGAAATTTCATGATGTTCTGTCTAGCATGCAATACGAAGGCAGCGGATGGCTGTTCTCCTTAGTCGCCCTCTTATATTCTTTCATGATTCATCCAAACACTCAATGCAGCTATTGCAGTCAAGGGCGGATACAGAAACTTTGGACGGGGGGGGGGGGGGGGGCGAAAAATTCTTGGCCTTGGGTCTGGAAAAACTTTCTTTCCTATCTGTGAAAAAGTTGATGAAAAAGTTGTTGACCTTGTTTTAGTCATTAAGTCCAAATCCTTGAAAATATACCAAATTATGAGCTTGTTGAAACCAAATGGGGTAGGCCACGATACATGGGCATTTTTAAATGGGGGGCATGGCCGGTTTGCACCCCCCGGGTCCGCGCCTGATCGCAGTCGAGTTGGTTATAGACACAGGTGAAGCAGAACTCTCTAAACACGTATCTGAAGCTCTGGTAAGGATCTGAACTCCCGACCTCTCGCCTGACAGTCGAGCACGCTAACCAGCAGGTCATCACGCACCTCATGAAGCAAGAAGAAACCAGAAATACAACACACAGGCTATAGGAAAACGGTCAGTTTCTTCGAAGAGCTAAAAAGATTGTTTGCGCACGAGAGGAAGTATTATAGAGAGCGCTAGATATGAGGACAGCTACTGTAGCAGCAGCAGCAGCAGCAGCAGCAGCAGCAGCAGCAGCAGC
>OX243826.1:16028692-16040599 GCA_945859605.1 Lumbricus rubellus | reverse complement strand
TGGCCAGCCACCGTAGCCATGCTGCTGATGCTGTTGCTGATGATGATGACGATGATGATGGAGATGATGTTGGTGGTGTTGGTGTTGATGGTGATGATGTTGTTGTTGTTGATGATGATGATGATGATGATGATGATGATGATGATGATGATGATGATGATGATGGTAATGGTGATGATGATGATGATGATGATGATGATGATGACGACGACGATGATGACGATGATGATGATATGATGATGATGATGATGGAGACAATGTTGGTGGTGTTGAAGTTGGCATTGGGTTGGTGCTGGTGTTGGTGGTGGTGGTGTTGGTGAGTTTGAGGTAGTGTTGGTGTTGGTGGTGGAAGTTGTAGTAGTGGTGGTGGTGGTGGGTGATGTTGGTGGTGGTGGTTGTGGAAGTCAGCATGCATTCAGTGGAGCAGCTTGTTAATAATATTCAATGACAGAAATAACCCTGGATTGTTTTTTCTCTCTGACAGGCAGGGTTATTAATTTGCTCGTCGAAAAGGAAACCCCGAATGACCAGACAGCAACTGAATACCAATAATGCCGACACATTCGTCGCAAACGATGGAAACATTTTGCACTTATATCGAGCCTTTTAGCCGCTGATGCAGCGACAATGATGATGATGATACGACGACAATGATGATGACGTTAATGACTATCATGATGATGATGATGATTATGATGATGAGCAGGAGAAGGAACAATTTCTATTGTGTAATAGGATCATTTTTATTGTGCAATAAAAAGGGCTTCGTCTTGATTGGACGTAAGAACGACTTCTGATCTTGTGAATACTATAGTAGCCTAAATAAATAGCGACCAATATAATTGTTTGTAATTTTCATCAGCGAGGTGAGCTCAACCTTTCGCGTGGACATGTCGGCCAATAGCAAACAAATCAGCATGTTTGAAATAGCATATTGGTATTCGCATAATTATGTATAATATTATTGGGTGGGATAGTGATGCTATTGTGCACCTCTAATTCATCGTTTCTCTCGTTCATTCATTCATTCTTTCATCTGATGTATTGTTGCTGATAGCGTTGGCCACAACGATGCATATTGAAGTGCAAGAGAGAGACAGACAGAAAGAGAGATAGAGAGAGAGAAAGAGAGAGAGAGAGAGAGAGAGAGAGAGAGAGAGAGAGAGAGAGAGAGAGAGAGAGAGAGAGAGAGAGAGAGAGAGAGAGAGAGAGCGACAGACAGACAGACAGAGACGGAGACGGAGATAGAGACAGAGACAGACAGAAAGAGAGACAGAGCAGCAAGCAAAAAAATCGTAACGTTTATAACATGACTGGTCGTCACCAAAAGAGTCATAAGCGACACTGTCACGACATTGTTATGTCTGTCTACAGTCTACATGTATGCAATGTGTGCATGTGTGCATGTATGCAATGTATGCATGTATGCATTGCATGCAATAGTAGTATAGAAAGGCGGCTAGTACAGCCATTTTTTGGCGGGTATGGGTACGAATAAATGGGCCAAAGTTCAAGGTCAAGGGCAAGGTCAAGGTCATTTTAATTAGGTCACATTAATTAGGGCATATTAATTAGGTCATCTTAATTAGGTCATATTAATGGGGTCATGCTAATTAGGCATTTTAATTAGGTCATAGTAATTATATTATATTAATTAATAATAATTAGAATTTATTAATTATAGCAATTATTGAACCATAATTAGCAGCGCAAGCCCCACTCCGACCGAGAATGACTCATCAGAAGCATGGCGGTGCATTCTGGACCCTGTACTGGCTTCCACTTCTCAACATCCTCCCTCACATTTCTGCAAATTTCAGTTTCTCAAGCGTAATCTGACCTATAATTAATAACACAAGGTCCGTGCCAACCAGAAATGAATCATCGGAAGCGTCCTTAGTCATTCTGTGTGCTGTACTGGCTTCCACACCTCAGCCTCCCCACCCATTATTCCTTCAGTCATCAATTTCTCTATCTCGGTGTATCTCCGCGCCATTCCAACCCACACACCCTGCCATATCACCTTCTTTTAGGTGTAATATATCACTCTACAACATCTAACCTCACCCTCCAACCCTCCAGGCCACCCCTCCACACACGCAAATTTGCACTATATGCATAAGAATCGGCCAAATAGGAAGCGGCGAGCCCTAACAACGAGCCAATCGACAAGCGCGAAACCCTAAGTATGTCATCTCTCTCTCCCTCCACAGCCTTCAACCTCACCCTCCAACCCACCATTCAACTTTCCCCACCCAAAACTAGGTATTTTCACATAAGTGCCAACCAACCAAAAGCGAGAAACCTAGAAACCGACCAATAAGAAGTCGAGAACGCCTAGGAACGGCCTCTCTCTCCCTCTATAGCATTCCACCTCACCCTCCGCCCCTCCATTCCAATCCTCTATACACAAATTTATCCTATACGACTAAGAACTGGCCAATCGGGAGGTGGCAAATCCTAGCGACGAGCCAATCAGGACGCGAGAATTTCAAAGTATACCTTAAAAATATACCTAGTATTCATCATTTTATTCGAAAAATAGCCATAAATCAAGCATTTATACATTTAAATTAATCATAAGTGTAACATATATTCAGCATTTCCTACAAAATTATTCAAAAATATAGTAGCCAACAACAATTTTCTCCATCTTTTCGTATTCATATAAGCCCAAACACAGTGTGAACTTCCAACAGGACATTACCAACATAGTCACAGACGGAATTTTTTGTACATCTAAGACCAAATACCACAAACTCATTCACCCTCCCATTCCCAATATGACGACCTTTCCACCTTTCTTATACAGTCAAACTCAAAAAACCGAAGAATCACACAACCTTCCATTTCCAATATGGCCATCTTTCTAACTTTCATACACAGTCAAACTCAAAAACCGAGGAATCACTCAACCTTCCATTCCCAATATGGTATTCTTTCCAACTTTCACGTACCATCAAACTCAAAAACCGAGGAATCACTCAACCTTCCATTCCCAATATGGTATTCTTTCCAACTTTCACGTACCCTCAAACTCAAAAACCGAGGAATCACTCAACCTTCCATTCCCAATATGGTATTCTTTCCAACTTTCACGTACTCTCAAACTTGAAAACCGAAGAATCACTCAACCTTCCATTCCCAATATGGCGACCTTTCCTCATTTCTTATACAGCCAAGTCCAAAAACCGAAGAATCACTCAACCCTCCATTCCCAATATGGCGACCTTTCTTACTTTCACATGCGCTCAAACTTGAAAACCGAAGAATCACTCAACCTTCCATTCCCAATATGGCGTCCTTTCTAACTTTCACATGCGCTCAAACTTGAAAAACCGAAGAATCACTCAACCTTCCATTCCCAATATGGCGACCTTTCCTCATTTCTTATACAGACAAGTCCAAAAACCGAAGAATCACACAACATTCCATTCCCAATATGGCAACCTTTTCAACTTTCAAGCATGTTCAAACTCAAAAACCGAAGAATCACTCAACCTTCCATTCCCAATATGGCGACCTTTCCAACTTTCACGCATGTTCAAACTCGAAAACCGAAGAATCACACAACCATCCATTCCCAATATGGACACTTTACCAATTTTCCAGCATAGTCAAACGTAAAAACCCAAGAAGAACTCAACTCGTCATTCCCAATATGGGAAACTTTACAAACTTTCACGCACGACCAAACTCGAAAACCGAAGAAGCACTCAACCCACCAGTCCCAATATAACACCTTTACCAACTTTCACGCACGCACATACTCAAAACCGAAGAAGCCCTCAACCTTCCTTTCCTCATATGGCAAATTCCTCAAAATTTCATGAATAATCAAACACAAAAACCGAAGAAGTACTCAACCTTCCTTTCCCAATATTGTAACCTTTAGCAATCATCTGCTCCCAAGGTGGCGCCAGCACAACCTTTCCTGTACAGGTATGCTCAAATAAGAGACATACAGGCAATTTTTCACACACGCTAAGTCCAAATAACACAAATACACACAACTTTCCAGTCGCAAGGTGGAACATCGGCATACTTTCACACACACACACACACACACACACACACACACACACACACACACACACACACACACACACACACACACACACACACACACACACACACACACACACACACACACACACACACACACACACACACGCAAGCACAAACACACACACACGCACACATACACACAATCTCAAAGTCCATGGAAACTTTCGGTCTTCTATCCCCAAGGAATTTCTTACACATATAGGAACATACAAGAAACTCATATAACTTTCCAACTCCAAAGATGGCGCACAAGCTGGCTTTCTTGTGCATGTAAGAGTACAAACCACAGAATTGTCACACATTTCTTTCAACAGGTGGCGCTTTTCTTAAATTTTGACATATTACATATCAAATATACGAAATTCACAAGCATAATATTCAACAACACATACATTTTCAATATGCGTGCAAACGAGTGGAAGCGAAATAGGACGAGAGCAGAACGCGTAAAGCACATAGAGACATGAGCGCTACAATTTCTAACATATATGCATACTTTGGGCGAATTTTCTAACTTAGGGTATCAACTTTACATGCAACGGCGAAGAATGTAAGTTGTGTAATGCAAACACAGGAGGCGTATGGCGACAAGGCGGTACGAATTGATCAATAGCAAGATAAAATTATAAATATGTTAGATGTGCGAGCGAGCAGAACTTGAACTTTTCAATGTAAGACACGAACTTTTGCCATTGCACGAAGTCAAACTTGTAATTTACGAAGTATAAACACAGAAAATGTATGTAGAATGTGTTAAGTTGGAGAAATATGGAGTGGGGGAAGCGCATATTCTTAGATTTGTGGAAACAAAGGCGTACACTATTTGCAACACAGTAACAATTTTGGTAAATTACGAACTTAGAGAGCGAAGAAATACAAATTAGGATTACAAACAGCAAATTGCAAGACTTTTAAGGATTGAGAGTGTTAAGTTGGTGAAGTAAAGGGGTGAGGAGAGTGTTCCATTCTTAAGTTTGTGGAAAACAAGACTCTTCATTATTTGTGCCATGTCAGCAATTTTGGTAAATTATGAACTTAGAGAGCGGAGAAACGGCAACTTAGGGTTACAAGCAGCAAATTACAAGACATTTTTAGAGTTGAGAGCGTTAAGCTGGTGAAGTAAAGAGGTGGGGAGGTTGTGCCATTCTTAAGATTTGGGCAAACAAAGGTGTTCAATATATGTAACATGTCATCAATTTTGACAAAATACGAAAATATTGTACGAAGAAACACGAATTAGGGTTACAAGTGGCAACTTGCAAGACGTTTAGGGGTAGCAGGCGTGCACAACTTAGCAGAAATCTACATTCGTCAACTCTGAAAACGCTAAGTCCGAAATTTTCACCGGTCAAAATCACCCGACAGCTCTTTCAAAAATTTCCTTCACCCGCAATACGAATGACTCTTTAACTTCATATGAGCCAAAGCAGGATCGATTGGGAAAGCGGGCCTCGTCGTCGCCACACCGCAGGGTTCGAGGTCGTCCGTGGGGTACGGGGCGCCCGCCGCCGCCGCCGCCGCGCCGCACGAAGGTGCTGTCGGGTGATTTTGACCGGTGAAAATTTCGGACTTAGCGTTTTCAGAGTTGACGAATGTAGATTTCTGCTAAGTTGTGCACGCCTGCTACCCCTAAACGTCTTGCAAGTTGCCACTTGTAACCCTAATTCGTGTTTCTTCGTACAATATTTTCGTATTTTGTCAAAATTGATGACATGTTACATATATTGAACACCTTTGTTTGCCCAAATCTTAAGAATGGCACAACCTCCCCACCTCTTTACTTCACCAGCTTAACGCTCTCAACTCTAAAAATGTCTTGTAATTTGCTGCTTGTAACCCTAAGTTGCCGTTTCTCCGCTCTCTAAGTTCATAATTTACCAAAATTGCTGACATGGCACAAATAATGAAGAGTCTTGTTTTCCACAAACTTAAGAATGGAACACTCTCCTCACCCCTTTACTTCACCAACTTAACACTCTCAATCCTTAAAAGTCTTGCAATTTGCTGTTTGTAATCCTAATTTGTATTTCTTCGCTCTCTAAGTTCGTAATTTACCAAAATTGTTACTGTGTTGCAAATAGTGTACGCCTTTGTTTCCACAAATCTAAGAATATGCGCTTCCCCCACTCCATATTTCTCCAACTTAACACATTCTACATACATTTTCTGTGTTTATACTTCGTAAATTACAAGTTTGACTTCGTGCAATGGCAAAAGTTCGTGTCTTACATTGAAAAGTTCAAGTTCTGCTCGCTCGCACATCTAACATATTTATAATTTTATCTTGCTATTGATCAATTCGTACCGCCTTGTCGCCATACGCCTCCTGTGTTTGCATTACACAACTTACATTCTTCGCCGTTGCATGTAAAGTTGATACCCTAAGTTAGAAAATTCGCCCAAAGTATGCATATATGTTAGAAATTGTAGCGCTCATGTCTCTATGTGCTTTACGCGTTCTGCTCTCGTCCTATTTCGCTTCCACTCGTTTGCACGCATATTGAAAATGTATGTGTTGTTGAATATTATGCTTGTGAATTTCGTATATTTGATATGTAATATGTCAAAATTTAAGAAAAGCGCCACCTGTTGAAAGAAATGTGTGACAATTCTGTGGTTTGTACTCTTACATGCACAAGAAAGCCAGCTTGTGCGCCATCTTTGGAGTTGGAAAGTTATATGAGTTTCTTGTATGTTCCTATATGTGTAAGAAATTCCTTGGGGATAGAAGACCGAAAGTTTCCATGGACTTTGAGATTGTGTGTATGTGTGCGTGTGTGTGTGTTTGTGCTTGCGTGTGTGTGTGTGTGTGTGTGTGTGTGTGTGTGTGTGTGTGTGTGTGTGTGTGTGTGTGTGTGTGTGTGTGTGTGTGTGTGTGTGTGTGTGTGTGTGTGTGTGTGTGTGTGTGTGTGTGTGTGAAAGTATGCCGATGTTCCACCTTGCGACTGGAAAGTTGTGTGTATTTGTGTTATTTGGACTTAGCGTGTGTGAAAAATTGCCTGTATGTCTCTTATTTGAGCATACCTGTACAGGAAAGGTTGTGCTGGCGCCACCTTGGGAGCAGATGATTGCTAAAGGTTACAATATTGGGAAAGGAAGGTTGAGTACTTCTTCGGTTTTTGTGTTTGATTATTCATGAAATTTTGAGGAATTTGCCATATGAGGAAAGGAAGGTTGAGGGCTTCTTCGGTTTTGAGTATGTGCGTGCGTGAAAGTTGGTAAAGGTGTTATATTGGGACTGGTGGGTTGAGTGCTTCTTCGGTTTTCGAGTTTGGTCGTGCGTGAAAGTTTGTAAAGTTTCCCATATTGGGAATGACGAGTTGAGTTCTTCTTGGGTTTTTACGTTTGACTATGCTGGAAAATTGGTAAAGTGTCCATATTGGGAATGGATGGTTGTGTGATTCTTCGGTTTTCGAGTTTGAACATGCTTGAAAGTTGGAAAGGTCGCCATATTGGGAATGGAAGGTTGAGTGATTCTTCGGTTTTTGAGTTTGAACATGCTTGAAAGTTGAAAAGGTTGCCATATTGGGAATGGAATGTTGTGTGATTCTTCGGTTTTTGGACTTGTCTGTATAAGAAATGAGGAAAGGTCGCCATATTGGGAATGGAAGGTTGAGTGATTCTTCGGTTTTTCAAGTTTGAGCGCATGTGAAAGTTAGAAAGGACGCCATATTGGGAATGGAAGGTTGAGTGATTCTTCGGTTTTCAAGTTTGAGCGCATGTGAAAGTAAGAAAGGTCGCCATATTGGGAATGGAGGGTTGAGTGATTCTTCGGTTTTTGGACTTGGCTGTATAAGAAATGAGGAAAGGTCGCCATATTGGGAATGGAAGGTTGAGTGATTCTTCGGTTTTCAAGTTTGAGAGTACGTGAAAGTTGGAAAGAATACCATATTGGGAATGGAAGGTTGAGTGATTCCTCGGTTTTTGAGTTTGAGGGTACGTGAAAGTTGGAAAGAATACCATATTGGGAATGGAAGGTTGAGTGATTCCTCGGTTTTTGAGTTTGATGGTACGTGAAAGTTGGAAAGAATACCATATTGGGAATGGAAGGTTGAGTGATTCCTCGGTTTTTGAGTTTGACTGTGTATGAAAGTTAGAAAGATGGCCATATTGGAAATGGAAGGTTGTGTGATTCTTCGGTTTTTTGAGTTTGACTGTATAAGAAAGGTGGAAAGGTCGTCATATTGGGAATGGGAGGGTGAATGAGTTTGTGGTATTTGGTCTTAGATGTACAAAAAATTCCGTCTGTGACTATGTTGGTAATGTCCTGTTGGAAGTTCACACTGTGTTTGGGCTTATATGAATACGAAAAGATGGAGAAAATTGTTGTTGGCTACTATATTTTTGAATAATTTTGTAGGAAATGCTGAATATATGTTACACTTATGATTAATTTAAATGTATAAATGCTTGATTTATGGCTATTTTTCGAATAAAATGATGAATACTAGGTATATTTTTAAGGTATACTTTGAAATTCTCGCGTCCTGATTGGCTCGTCGCTAGGATTTGCCACCTCCCGATTGGCCAGTTCTTAGTCGTATAGGATAAATTTGTGTATAGAGGATTGGAATGGAGGGGCGGAGGGTGAGGTGGAATGCTATAGAGGGAGAGAGAGGCCGTTCCTAGGCGTTCTCGACTTCTTATTGGTCGGTTTCTAGGTTTCTCGCTTTTGGTTGGTTGGCACTTATGTGAAAATACCTAGTTTTGGGTGGGGAAAGTTGAATGGTGGGTTGGAGGGTGAGGTTGAAGGCTGTGGAGGGAGAGAGAGATGACATACTTAGGGTTTCGCGCTTGTCGATTGGCTCGTTGTTAGGGCTCGCCGCTTCCTATTTGGCCGATTCTTATGCATATAGTGCAAATTTGCGTGTGTGGAGGGGTGGCCTGGAGGGTTGGAGGGTGAGGTTAGATGTTGTAGAGTGATATATTACACCTAAAAGAAGGTGATATGGCAGGGTGTGTGGGTTGGAATGGCGCGGAGATATACCGAGATAGAGAAATTGATGACTGAAGGAATAATGGGTGGGGAGGCTGAGGTGTGGAAGCCAGTACAGCACACAGAATGACTAAGGACGCTTCCGATGATTCATTTCTGGTTGGCACGGACCTTGTGTTATTAATTATAGGTCAGATTACGCTTGAGAAATTGAAATTTGCAGAAATGTGAGGGAGGATGTTGAGAAGTGGAAGCCAGTACAGGGTCCAGAATGCACCGCCATGCTTCTGATGAGTCATTCTCGGTCGGAGTGGGGCTTGCGCTGCTAATTATGGTTCAATAATTGCTATAATTAATAAATTCTAATTATTATTAATTAATATAATATAATTACTATGACCTAATTAAAATGCCTAATTAGCATGACCCCATTAATATGACCTAATTAAGATGACCTAATTAATATGCCCTAATTAATGTGACCTAATTAAAATGACCTTGACCTTGCCCTTGACCTTGAACTTTGGCCCATTTATTCGTACCCATACCCGCCAAAAAATGGCTGTACTAGCCGCCTTTCTATACTACTTGCAATGTATGCAGTGTATGCAATGTATGCATGTATGCAATGTATGCAATGTATGCAATGTATGCAATGTATGCAATGTATGCAATGTATGCAATGTATGCAATCTATGCAATGTATGCAATGTATGCATGTCATCCAAAATTGGAAAGCGAAAGTCAGCCAACGGTTGTTTCTATTACGAACAACAGTTACTACTGATCAGGGCCGGCCTTAGCCCAAATGGCGCCCTAGGCAAGGCATACATTTGGCGCCCCAGACATAGGCCTGCATTTGGCGCTCTGAGATTCCCACTCAATTGTTCAACCCACGTCAGAATCTAAAGATGAATTACCCAGAACCGGTATACGCTCACAAAAAGGTCGTAGCCAGGATTTTATTTCGGGGATGTTTTCTTGGCCGTGAATTTTGAGGTGCGTACACGCTGCGGTCGACTTTTTTGGACAAAATTTTCTGATGACTTTTTTGTTAGTCGTCGAATTTTCTGACGTCCAAAAGCATTATTTTCCGCGATTTTCGACTATTTTCTGCTCAAAATTAGGCCTACATTACACACTGTCATGTACTAGCAAATGCATAATTATTTCATTTTTACATTATTTCATTTCGGGGGTGTTCAAACACCCAAAACATCTCACTAACCACGGCCGTGTACGCTCAACTGAGTTATTCATTCTAATTTCTTTAGCCTATTAGTACACTGAAGGTTGGATAATATTCAATTTTGTGGAGAATGGTATAAGTTTAAAAAAATATTAAATTAAACTATTGTTGAAATGGCGCCCTCTTTGATGGAAATGGCGCCCTTAGAACTTGGCGCTTCATGCAACTGGCTGCTTTGCCAATGCCTAAGGTCGGCCCTGCCTCACTTACTGCCCCTTTCTTGAAGACATTGTTTTAAATTCTTTCCATTAGCGAAAGTCTTGAGTTTAAAACAACATAGTGTAAAAAAAAATAAATTCGCCGGTGCCGCGGCGCCCCCCAAAGGCTGCGGCGCCCTAGGCAACTGCCTACTTTGCCTATAGCTAGGGCCGGCCCTGCTACTGATGAACGAATTTTCGCCTTTTTCCAGGAAACAAGTCACGCGTTAGTAACTGTTGTCAAGGGTAACACGGATAGGATTGAATGGATTGAAAGAACCGTTGGCGATGCATTGACCGATTTCTAAGGACCAGTATCGTATCTTTGCCAAAGTTTCGCAACGGCTTTCAGTTTCGTAACAACATCATGCCTTTTACACCCAAAGTAATCAGCATTATTTCATTCTTCTTCTTTCTATCATTGTCAATAACGCATTACTGGCATCACTATCGTCGTCGTCGTCGTCGTCGTCATAATCATCCTCATAATCAATCGTCATATTCATCATCGTCATCAGCATCATCATCATCATCAGCAGCAGCAGCAGCAGCATCATCATCATCATCATCATCATCACCGTCATCATCGTAGTCCCCCTCCAACTCATCATCATCATCATCTTCGTCGTCGTTGTCTCCTTCATCATCACAATCATCATCATCATCGCCATAGTTAAACACTGTATGTACTATGAGATTAGAGCAGTGAAAGCAACTCACGAATATCGTTTGCGATTCGAAAACTGTGGTTCCGGATGAACGGGTGACAGAGAAGCGAGCAGTCCGAGTAGAACGACCAGCATCTCTGACATCGGTTCCATGATCTGGCCGCCGTCGACTGCAGTCAGGCCGTCGGTCGTCAGTGGATCATGCGTCCAAGATGAGGTCCTCCTTGTTTCTTCCTTAGAGCTGAAAGAAAAATAAAATTTCAAACATTCAAATTAGAAACTTCAAAATTCAAAATTAATAATTAAAAAATTTGAAAATACAAAGATCAAAATTTTAAAATTAAAAAATTAAAAAATAAAAAATTCAAAAATCAAAAATTCAAAAATTCAAAATTCAAAATTTCAAAATTTAAACATTCAAAATTAAAAACTTAAAAAATTAAAAACTCTAAATTTAAAAAATTTAAAAATTAAAAATTCTACATTTCTAAACTTCAAAAATTCAAAATTCAAAAAATCAAAATACAAAAATTAAAAAATTCTATAGAGTATAGACTATTCAAAATTCAAAAATCAGAAATTCAAACATTCAAAAATTCTATGTGAATTATTGTTTCCAACGTAAATATAGCCTACACGCATTGTGAAATTCAGCGGATATCTGTTCTCCTTAGTCGCCCTCTTATCTTTTTTCAACCAAACACTTAATAATGCAATATATCGCAGACGAGTTGGTTATGGACGCAGGTGAAGCAGAACTCTCGAAACACGTAGGCTACATGTAGACTA
>OX243826.1:16016192-16023692 GCA_945859605.1 Lumbricus rubellus | reverse complement strand
TGGAGGCACGAGTCAAGTGTGTTTGCATGCGTGTGAGCGTGTATGTGTGTATGTGTGTGTTCGTGTGCTCACGTGTACCATTCCGTCTGTGTGTTAAATGACACTCCATCAAGTCCGGTCGTCGACAGAAAGAAACGACGTTATAGGAAAGGCACGCACACATCCATATAATAAGACCAGGCGTACAGAAGCGCATACAGAGGCACATACAAATAGAAAGACAGACACAGGCATATACAAAAACATGCTGTAACATGTATACAAACAAACACAGAAATACAGACAGGAATTTATTGAAACATACACGAACATAAGACAGACAGACAGGCGAATATAGACAGCGATACACAGGCTGACAAAGACAGAGAATGAAGAGGACATTTCAGATATACAAACAGCAGGAAAGAGACCGAGACGGATGCGGACATACAAATAGCAGGTCATCGAACAGTAGGAAGAAGGAGAGGCATGGCCAAAACGCTGCAGTATTAAACGGGATAAATACTTTAAACGAAGGCAAATAAGGACAAGAATCGGAAATAGCGGAGACTGCGGGATTCATTTCATTCATTCATTTCGTGAATTTATATAGCGCTTCTTCAAGAAACTACTCAGAGGCGCTCCCAGTCCAGCCACAGCTAAAATAATAGGTTTTGAGCGACTTATAAAAAGCAGGTGAATTTAGTCTAGGCATAAGTCGCAAGTTTAGTGGGAGGCCATTCCAGATAGCGGGACCCACAGAAGAAAAGGCTCGGCGCTGTCTTGTAGAAGTGCGAGCTCGAGGAACCAAAAGCTCCCCCGTTGTCGTAGAGCGAAGAGCTCGACGGGCTGCAAGGTCAGAGACAGGTCGACAAAGAATAGACAGGTATGATGGAGCACAATCAGTAAGGCAACGCCAGACAAGTGCAGCAACACGGTAGGAGATGCGCTGTGAAACAGGGAGCCAGTGAAGAACATCACGCATATAAGCAGAGACGGGGGCATATTTAGGAATGCGGCCAATGAGGCGAGCAGCCGAACGAAGAACTCGTTCAAGGCGCCCAATTAGTCCAAGTGGCAGACCCATGAGTACCGAACTGCAGTGATCAATTCTACTGGTGACAAAGGCATGGACAAGTGTCAGAGTAGCACTATGAGAGAGAGATCTTGAGACAACTCGGAGTTGCCGAAGCTGGATATATTTGACACATCAAATGGACTGACACAGAAAAATAGGCAAACAGCGCGACAGTGACTGACAGAGGCAAATGACACGAAGCCAAATAGAGAGAGAGAGAGAGAGAGAGAGAGAGAGAGAGAGAGAGAGAGAGAGAGAGAGAGAGAGAGAGAGAGAGAGAGAGAGAGAGAGAGAGAGAGAGAAAGAGAAAGAGAGAGACAGAGAGAGAGAGAAAGACAGAGACAGAGACAGAGACAGAGACAGAGACAGAGACAGAGAGACAGAGACAGACAGATACAGAGGCAGAGGCAGAGACAGAGACAGAGGCAGAGGCAGAGACAGAGACAGAAACAGAAACAGACAGCAGACAGTGAAAGAGAGAAAGACAGACACACGCACAGAGAGACAGATAGAGAGAAACCTAGACGGCAACAGACGTACGGAAACGAAACAAGGAGAAGTCAGACAGACAAAAACGAAGACCGACCTGGAAAGAAGATTGGACACCGGAAAAGCACTTCGCGAAGCTAATAGCATCAACCGGAAGCGCTACCTGTTGCCGTTTAGCGACACTGTGTCTTACATCAAGGACGATTAGAGTCGCCCTCCTCTTTTCTCCAGACTTGGGACTGGCACTCCCAACGTACGAGCATTGAGTGAGTTTGCAAACGGAACCGGTTAAAAACTTTGTAGTATCTAGAAGGATGAGGTACAAGGCGATGTCGCTGGCTGCTATAATTTTATAATTATTAACGGTGTCGCCTCCAATGCAGACTATCGATAGCTTAGATCGATAGGGTATTAGGGTAGCCTATAATACAACAGGTGACGGCATAGACAGAGGCATTTCAAGTCTACGAAAATCACTCAGTTCCATAGGCGTAGGAGACGGGGGGTCGGGGGGGGGGGCAAATGCCCTCCAAATTTCGGGCAAGTCTGATTTTTCGGAATTTTTTATAGTCCAAATATTTTCGCCCAAAAGTACCCGATGACTAAAAAAGGTCATCAGAATTTTCGGGCAAACGTCACGGGAATGTTTCTTAAGATTTCGACCAGATGAAAAAAATTCGGGCAAAAGTCTAATTTTTGCCCCCCCCCCAACTGCTGAAATATCCCCTACACCTTCTGTTATTAATTATTGGTTTCTGTGGTTTATTTTAGTTTCTCTGATTAATCGGGTTCCTACTGAACCTCCAAAACGGATGGAAGTCCTGACAACGACTTACGTGAAGCGCCATCGATCAATACTTTGAGTATTACGACAGTGCATGTCGCTATAATAGAAGTCTGGACCCCGCCTCGTACGCCAATGCGTCTTTTGAAGCAGATGTCGAACTTTAGTGCCAAATTAATTGAGCCGCAGCTGCATAAACGGTCCCTTTGTTTCTGATGGAAAAACTGGGTCATCTCACATTGTGTCAGATTTTTCAACAACGGTTACAGTTGCCTGTATGGCAATCATTGTCAACCCAAACAAAGGAAAAATAACGATGGATTGACACATTGCAGTAACAGCACGTAGTTTGATTTGTAGGTGTATGTAAGCTTATGTATTCAAAACATACAAGGGAAATATATACAATGCTTTCAGAAACGTACATCATAACGGCAAGTGATTTATATTCTTGAATGCGCTACTGGCCACCTGTTCCTATGCACGGAATAAAATAGCGATGACGATGGAGAAAGCAGAGCAAGTGGCCTGAAACCAAATAAATGATCGCCACGTTGCATTCCGTTAAATCGAATATTTTCTTTCGCTGTGTTGAAATCCCACAGCACTATTTTTAGGTCGTCCAAAACAAACGTCGTATACACTGTGAGTACGACCTAAATAGCATAGTTATCGAACTGCGTATTTGATTTCCGAAGATTGCTGTATTGTACGGGGTATTGTTTCAAAATGTTGTGATGCAATATGAAACTTATACAGCAGATCAGCGAAGACATTGATTATATTAGTCTATCATACGTGGAGATATTTATATCACAGCTCAGAACTAGGCTGGCGGGATCACGTGGTTGGATCACGTGGTTGGATCACGTGGTTGGATCACGTGGTTTCTGCCGAAGTCTGTTGCGGTAAGGTTTACGAATCATAGAATGGCGGATATGAAGGAAAGTTTGCTGGAGACAAAATGACGTGCCTTGATGGCGTGACTTGTGTTAACTTGCTCCACTGTCCACATCCGACCTCTTAATATTATTTTTATAATTATGCTCTTGTTTCATGCTCGTTCCGCTGCTTCAACGTCACTGGGCAGATCAACACAGGAAGCTCTGTCTAGTAATTATAAGCCTGAAATTATACATGTAGGAAAATGTGAAGCACTTATGTACAGTGAAAACAACCAAAAAAGGTAATTGTCCTCCGATTGGAAGTAGTTTACCATGGAGGATGGGAAAGGAAAGAAGAGGTTGTTCAGTTTTAAAAATTCCTTAAAAACAGCCCTGGTAGTTTGTAAACCAAAACTCAGAGACTCGGCTTCGCATGATAGTTAGTCTATCCATAAACTATTTAGCAAACATCTTCCAGATAATTATCTAAATTTGATAATATCAAAAACATTATCTCACGAGATTACTGTCAATATCTGCTTAAAATAGAAAATAATATTATTAATATAAACTGATATACTAGTATATGGCCTGCATCTAACTAATATTTACCTGTGTTGTATGTATGCATGTATGAGCACTTGCTACAGCACCCTTCAAGATTTCAACACAGAGGCGCTCCCGACTAAAGCGCGGACACTGAATCGGAGTTTCACGCCGAAGCGCATGAGCATTGAGCAATTGCGAGTGAAGGACTTGCCCAAGGTGCCCAGGCGGCGGCTTGAGGTGGATCTGAAACTGCGACCTTCCAGTTCCATGGTATGTCGATCATACCCCTACACCACCGCGCCCCACAATGCTATATCACGTCTACCTATTTTCTATATAGCATTTGACTTTCATTTTACTAACATCTACTGCTTATCTAAGGAATATAATTATGCCTGTTACATTCAGAATATTTACCTATTAGGACCTATTTATCGGTCAAATAATTATTTGCCTTGCGTCTATGCTTAATGTCCACATAGCATCATCATAATGATAATAAAATATCATTTAAACGATATGCCTACCAATAATGTTTCTAGTTTAAGTCCACCTAACTCCTAACAAATATTTATTATCATAATTATTATTAATAATAATATTGTTATTATTATTATTATTATTATTATTATTATTATTATTATTATTATTATTATTATTATTATTATTGTTGTTGTTGTTGTTGCTGTTGTTATTATTAATTAGCAAGGTCAATAGTGTCTCGCTGCACAAACCATAAACAGATGGCGTGTACAATGCAATTCATAATTTGGTCAATAACTCGAGAAGTCAACTGAGTGAGTCAGAAGAGCAGCCTGTGGCATATGACGGTTGACGAAACCATGAAAATGTGTAAACAGGTTCTGCACCAGACAAAGAAATAAATGTTACCACGTCACACTTACCTTTTTATGGAAATTTCTCGAATAAATTCTTGATAATCCGGGCTATAGATCTACAGAGAACTTTCATTCCGTACAGTCTTTTTAACAAGCAGTATTTCTACGATTCATAATCGATTTAAGACGACATGATCGGCCGCCAGATCTGACGTAGAACTACAATTCTTTCGGCGCTTTTATTTTGGACGCGTCCTGTAAACACAGAAATGTTGGCTAAATCTAACGTTTCCGAGCTGCTACTCACAAAGCCGATGATGTGACGACTGACTATAATTTCGAAGCGTTTACGAATAATTCACTATTCCCGGCATATAATATTTACGATAGGCCTACATGTCGGTGGCAAAATCTGAAAATTCGTTGCAATGTAGCGATTTCAATAACGCCGCAATTTTAATGCACAGAACATCGACATAGATGTGCATAATCCATTGGCCATTTGCCTGATCGAAGCACGACGAGGGGTCACTCATTAAGATTAGAAATATAATAATCTAAACAATGAAAACGATAGCAGAAAGATAATTTCCCTTCACATCATCGCTGTCAGTGCAATTGCGATGTTACGACGACCTCAGAAGACACCGAGCTGCTCCTGGTTTACGACGGAAACATATCTCTTAGAATTCCCGTTAACCGAAACCGGTTTAAGCTTAAATCATCGTGTGTAAACAGACGAACATAGGAAGCGACGATGACTAAACGACAGATACAATATTTGATGACACCCGCTTCGTAGATGTTCCACGAGCAAAAGATGAACTCACAATCTGACGTGCATCATATGGAGAGAAGAGGCTGTGAACCGGAGACATTGTGTGGTGCCATGGCTTTTCACTGCAGCAGCTGTACAGTCGCTATCACCGGCTTGTACATAAAAGCCCAGATTGTGGCTTCAGCTGCTGCTGCTGCTGCTGCTGCTGCTGATGCTGGTGGTGATGGTGACGCAGAGAGCATCGTCGCAGAGGATGCTGCTGCTGCTGCTGATGCTGATGCGGCTGCAGAGCCAATGTTTACGCGGATGCTGCTCTCTATGTGATGACGCTGGCGGCGGCGGGGCGACAGGTATTAGTAATATTTGAGATGAAGGAGCCTGGTCAAGATGCGCAGATGCTGGTGGCTGCTGATGCCTCCTCCTCCTCCTCCTCTGCTGCTCTTACTGACCAGCAGCTCACCATCTGCACGTCTGCATCACCGCTTCTTCAATCACCTTCTTTTTCTCTTCCTACGTCTTGATTTTGAACCATTTCCAGAGCTAAAATTATGTTCACATGTATACACATCTACAGGGTGCGGCAAAATAAAGTAATTCCCTAGGGGTTTTAGCCCATATCTTGGTCAAACATACGAATTTTAAAATGAAACTTTACAGTCTTAAAGGCAATTCATATTTACACGCGATGGCTGGATTTCATCAAAATATTTCAAACAGAACAAAGGTTATATATCACTTTTAGTGAGACCACCCACCGGTTTGTGACGATTCAAAAACAAAACGCGACAAAAATTAGGTTTTTTGCCCATATCATGGCCAAAAGTAAGAATTTCGAATCTTACAGGCATAAAGAAAATTCATATTTACACATGAAGGTCAGATTTCATCAAAATATTTCTAACACTACACAAGTTAAACCACTTTTAGTGAGGCCAACCACCTTTTTGGACGATTCAAAAGCGAAACGCAACAAAAAGTAGCAAAACACGATTTTATTAAGTCTCATCTCAAATAACTGTTGTCAAATGAACTTGGTAGTGCTTCACAACTTGTGTTCAATGTGCCAACCACCAGTGCCAAAACATCTTTTGAGTCTCTTTGCAAAGTTGTTGATGGACCTGTTGATTAATCTGACAGATTTCTTATTTGCCAATTTGATTGTCATCTTGCTAAGTGACTTCTCAGTGACGTGCAGCTATGCTGGTACACTGTTTATTTTTTAAATAGTAATAATAATGATCATCTGTCAATATCAAGACTATCTGAAAACAATTATTTGAGATGAGACTGAATAAAATCGTGTTTTTGCTAGGCCTACTTTTTGCTGCGTCGGGTTTTTGAATCGTCAAAAAACGGTGGGTGGCCTCACTGAAAGTGATGTAACTTTTTAAAAATATTTTGTTGAAATTTAAAGCATTGTATATAGAAATATGAATTGACGGTAAAGTTTCATTTAAAAATTCGTATGCTTGGCCAAGTTATGGGCTAATACCCGTATGATTAGGCTACACTTCAAGTGTGAAGTAAAAATTACTGTGCGTTTTTTCTCGTTGATTCTATTAGGCTATATTCCACGCTCCTTGTCTCTTTCCTTTTCTGTTTCTTTATTGCTGCCTTTCCCTTTCCTAATTCTGCATTCCCAGTTACTTTTCCTCCCCTTCAGTATAATAGGTCACCCGGTAGGTATTCTTTGCTTCCTGTTCTTAGCTTCATACCTTTCTATTATTACCTTTTTATACCTTCCTAGTCCCACCTTCCTATTCTTACCTTCTTACCTCCCTATTATTACCTGATTACGTTAATTCCATTATTGCCTTAATTTTATTACCTTCACTTCTTGATCCTTTCTCTTTTCTTATCCTCCGCTTACCTTTCTTCCTTCCATTTCTCTTTTTCTTATAATCCCCCCATCTTCATTTCATGCATGCCTTATATCTCTGTCCCCTCTCCTACTGCTCCTTCATCTCCTTCCAATCCAGCTTGTCCTATCCCTTCTTCTTGCCCTCCTCATTCTTTTCCGTTGCCCTCCCATCTCTCCTCCTTCCCCTCCTGTCAGCTCTACCCCTTCTCTTCGGCTGATGAATCCCGGCACCCAATTGCCCAGGGGACGGGATCCGCCT
>OX243826.1:15993692-16011192 GCA_945859605.1 Lumbricus rubellus | reverse complement strand
AGATTCAAAGCACAGAACTGGCTACAGTTCAATGCAAATTCAGTTACAACAACTGATAAAGACTATTTTCGCTTGGTCCTTGTCGGGAGCGCCTCTGAGCATCATTAGGATCTTGAAAAGGCGCTATATAAATTCTGATTGAATGATTGTTGACAGTTGCTCAATATAGTACATTGCTGTTTTCTCGTGCTGGGTTCTCTGTTCGTTTACTCAGATCTGTTTTGCCAAGTGAAGTAGACCAATAACAGTCTGGCTTTAGATGATATTTAACGTCATGGACTTGCATGTAGGCCTACGAGCACTTGCTTGTTTTACACTCTATGAGTAGTGTTATGTAAATATCTAATAATTATACAATGACGAACATTCAGCACATGAACGTGATGGTGCATTGGTGCGATGGTGGCCTGCTGAGCATATTTCACTCTTTAGTAATGAATCAGATAAATGTTATCTGATTGAAATTTTTGCAGATTAAACGTTATTGCATGCTAAACTGCGCTACTATATTATAGTCTATAGTTGTTTTTATTTCTCGCATTTGCTACAGCGCCCCTTCAAGCTCACTATACTCAGAGGCGCTTCCGACTATGCAGTGCGGACACTGCATAGGAGTTTCACGCCGAAGCGCATTAGCAATTGCGAGTGAAGGACTGGTCCAAGGTCCCTATGGGGCGGCTTGAAGTGGATTCGAACCTGGAACTCTCGGGCTCCAAAGCAATAAACCCACCACTACACCACCACGTCTCGCAAATAGTTGATAGTTGATACAACATTGGCTCGTCATCAACTCGGTCAAGGTGCCACATGTATGAAGCCGAATCTCGTCGATGGGAAGGGTGTTAAATAAAGACATTAATAAACGACTCGAGACCCAATTATTGTGAAGACTGAAGAGGTCTACGCTTCACGCTTAAACTCGAGAGTCATTACTGTCCCAGGCATTTGTTATACACTATAATAATCATTAAAATGTTAATTAATAGCTGTTCATGCATGGCTGTGTGCAGTGCTCCTCTCCAGTGTCGGCGCTGCACCAGGACATACAAGGGCAAATGTCATGGTAAAAAGCCTTTGTCCTGATCGTTGCCCTGTCAGAAACTCGTCCTTTCGAAGTTTATTTTGGGACATACATGTAAATCGTCCTCTTCACTGGTCACGTGTGACTTCCCTGTTGATGTCTTGGTTAAAAAAATCTGCAGCAGCCATTGCTCCTAACCTGTCCATTTCATGGAATTTGTCTAGTTGCTTGCGGCCCATGGACAGAGCTCACTACCCAGATTGCCTCCACAGTGTCTGAGATAAGCAGCCATATCTGACTAATATTGTTCTCATTACAGAGTTCACGCCGTATAAGACGTGTACATGTAGAACTGTAGATAAGGCAATAGATTAGGGAGACAATATATAGTGTGTGAAGAACCTGCTTGAGCTCCTTGAATAATTACCGATTGAGTGAAGAAGATGCGAACCAGTATGCCCTCCATTCTACATGGCGACCGCTGTAACCAATCGGCTACCGTGCCTCGAAAGGTGTCAAGACAACCTAAGTTTTTATGATGATCTTGAGTTTGATAACGGTTTAAAAGTTTAATCTACGCAGGTTCTGCAAGCAGCAGTCTTTGTCAACAATTTGTTTGTTTATTTGTATTGTTTGTATGTGCACTTGTTATAGCGCCCCTTCAAGCTCTCGCTACTCAGAGGCGCTCCCGAATGCAGAGCGGACACTGCATCGAAGATTCACGCCGAAGCACTGAGCAATTGTGAGTGAAGGACTTGCCCAAGGTCCTTACGCGGCGAGGTGGATTCGAACCTCGAACCTTCCGGCTCCAAGGCAACGACGCCACCACTACACCCCGCGCCCCACAACATCAAAGTACAACGGCCGCATTAGATTTCATTCAGCCAATCCAGCTTATCATAGATAATCGATCACTTACCTTCGAGTATTTTAATATGTATATATATATATATATATATATATTATGTGTATACTCTCACACACACACACACACACACACACACACACACATACTCACACACACACACACACACACACCACACGATCACACACAGTTAAGATAGTATACGTATCTATAAACAAAAAGAAAGTCTCTGTCATTAGATGTGTGGTTTTATGGGTATTTCTCTGATTTCATTATCTCTGTCACTCTGTCTCTCTCTATCTCTCTCTCTCTACATGTATCTCTCTCTACATGTATCTCTTTCTATATCTCTCTGTCTCTGTCTCTGTCTCTCTCTCTCTCTCTTTGTGCATGTTGCTCAGTTGCTTTATACTCTTAGGCCTGACTGATAATTATAATATTATCTTGTACGACAACTGAATCAGCGAAGACACAAGTGGCGATCTTTACCAACATGCACTTCAATTAATTTATTTCGCAGGTCGCTTGCCAACGATACACATTATGATTTTATAGTTGTGGTCACCTATATGTATAAGTAGTTCGTGGGAAGTAAAACCATCGTTTTCCCAGTCAAAGATCCTTTAACCCAGACGAAGTCAATGCCCATCGTAATTCATCTGTCTGTCGTATGTATCTAAACTCAGGTAAAAGAATGATCTATAAATTCTATAATATGTTACTTACATGTATATGGATATTGCTTCATATAATTATAGTCTCACTATACGCAGTTGGATGACGCAGGTGAACATATGCAGTCTCTACCAAGCACACCTCTTTTCTCATCACAGTCACCAGCCTACAGTGCCATAGGCCTACATGATCTTCCCTTAATATCGCTCGACAGAGAATGAATGCTCGCTAAGATACAGTATAATGTGAATAAGTTCCAATATTTTATTTATCTCTGGTTTGAAGATAATCTGCAGAAATGCGCATTGACGACTTGGGCTGAAGTGCGAGAAAGTTTAGCAATAAGCGTCTTTGCATAAACGAAAGTGCTATGCATTGCTACCATTATTACCACTGTTGAAGCTACCACCACAACTACTACTATTACAATTACTACCACCACTACTATTAATACTATACTACTAGTGCTATTACTACTATACTACAGCAGTAGTATACGGTTTGTTTGTTTGTTTGTATGTGCACTTGTTATAGCGCCCCTTCAAGCTCCCTACTCAGAGGCGCTCCCGATGCAGAGCGGACACTGCATCGGAGTTTCACGCCGAAGCGCTGAGCAATTGTGAGTGAAGAACTTGCTCAAGGTCTTTACGCGGGGAGGTGGATTCGAACCTCGGACCTTCCGGCTCCAAGGCAACGACGCCACCACTAGACCACCGCGCCCCACGGTAGTATAATATGTTACTTCTACTGCCACCTCCACTACCACTGCCACTATCACTAGGCTATACTACTACCACTACTACTAAGCTTAGTATATAACCATTGCTTCCACTTCTACTGCTACTAGTAAATTATCATCATCATAATATTATGCTCTGATTAAGAGCCATGGCACTAAGTAATGACGAGACATCAAACAAAAGTACTCAGCAATTATGAGTGAAGGACTCAAGTCTCAAGGCTACTGCACTGTATACATATAACCCTGTCAGATGATGAGGCTCGAGATGGTATACCTCCTGGCCTACTCTTGGTGTTACCAGACGAGTGCCATAACCACCCGTCTACCGCCGTGTCTAGAGCATAATAAATCAAGCCTCTCTGCAGTGGTCTGATCGTAACTTCGCCAATGACCTTAGCACTCATTCACCCGTCCGTTAAGCTCAGCATAAATCAATCCGACCGTTGTCCAAGCCCCCCTCTAACCCCACACCCCCCCCCACACACACCACACACACCCCACACAGAACGACGCTTGGAGGAAGACAGTCGTCCGCCGGACTGTCCTTTATAGGTAATCCATCCATCCGTCCTCGTCCCTTCGCATTTCCATGACTCCTTCCATGACGCCTTCCTTGAATTCGTCCATCTGCCTGTCTTCAAATTCCATTTAAAGGTCATCTGAAGAGCAGCAAGAGGCCTGTCCTGTCCTGCCCTGTCCCCCCCCCCACTGCCCTACCTAACCCATCTCGCATTAGTCTGGTTAGTTCGCCCCACCGGCGCTTAAAAGCTTTAAAAGCAGACGACATGTAGTGACGAAGACGAAGACTGTGACCGTGTGTACTTGTCAACAGTGATCAAGATCAAGATCAAGAGACACTCGTCTTCGTCGGCTACTTAAATTCTTCTTCCTGTTACACGATTTCTCAGAAACTATAGACACTACACAGGCGGCAACACTAAAGGGACATAGCCTACATAGGCTGCACGTGTGTGACTAAACTATAATAATTATTATGCAAAGCTAACCCTAGCTGCATAGCCTACATGTAGCTCTGTACTTGTCTTCGGCGCGCGTGCTGGACTTAGGAAAATTACCAATAAGTTAGCTTCAACACAGACTACACTGAGATAAAAGCTTCATCGGTCGAATCTGTTTTAGATAAGCAATCTACGGTGATAGAACTCTTCACGTTCTTCATGTTTGGGTAGATTGATTTGTTCAACTTCTAGTTTCAGCTTCTGTTTTATTTGCACGTAAATTAATTATCGAAGATTTTACAGATAATTGCAGATCGCTGTATACCAGATAATTATCGGACACAATCGTGTGGAAAGGTAAAAACAGAAGACGAGTGAGTTGCAAGCGGAAGAAAACCTTAGACGTGTCGTGGTGTTATCTTAAAAACGCAGATTACACGAGAGATGGTTTGTTGGTGTTGCGGTGACGAATCACTTTCGTGAAGTTTCACCCGTGTTGAACATCGTCCTTGGCTGAGAGGAAAAGATAATAATTATCATGACGAAATATATGACTCCATTCTCAGGTTTGTGTATTTTTTAATCGTATTCGGATATAATGCACATGTATTCTCGTGAGAGGAACTTACTTTGCTGCTGTTGATATTGCTGTTGTCGTTGGTGGTGGCGGTGGTAATGGTGTTTGTAGTGATGGTGGTGGTGGTGATGGTGTTGGTGTGTTGTTGATGTTGGTGTGTTGTTGTTGGTGGTGATGGGGGTGTGGTGGTGGTGATGGTGGCAGTGGTGGAGGTGGAGGAGGTGGTGGTAGTTGTGGAGGTGGTGGAGGTGGTGGTGGTGATTTAAATGACTTTTTGTCTTTTTTCGTATTTTATTTTTTCAAATAAAACGACGTTTTCCCCGTTTTTTATTCCGTGTCCATCGTTTTTTTACATCTATATATGACTAATAGTAGTAGCTGGATACGTCGATAAAAAAATTATTGTGTACCACCATGACGAACTGCGTGACAGTCATAATAAAAAAGATATTAACGACCCCAACAATACAATATTTTTGTTCCGGCTGTGGTGCTTTAAAAATAGCTGATGCTTATGGACTGCATGCTATTGGTATATTTGGCAAAATTGTCACACTCAACAAGCAGTGCGTGTTGAACTAAGTACATACGGGTCTCTGAAGAGCATCTGCTATTTATAGATACAGAGGCTGAGAGACTCCATCATCATCAGCTGATGAGTTGACAGAGCGATGAAGGAGGAGGGAGAGAGAGGAGGAGGTTGTCAGTGATGGATAGATGGAAGGATGGATGGATGGTACGTGGATGTCCTTCATTTCGCACGGTTACACAAGGCCACATGCCGTCACTGAATAAATGTTTATACAGCCTCTGATATATGTATATATTTATATAATATCTGTCTCTCTGTCCTTGTTTCTCTTTCTCTATCTCTCTCTTTCTAATGTTCTATTATTCTCTCGCATTCTATATCTCTCTTTATCTTTCTATTTCTCTCTCACACTCTTTGTCATGGTCTGTCTGTTTGTCGCTATCGCTCTCTTTGTCTCTGTCTCTGTCGGTCTGTCTGTCTTGTCTGTCTGTCTGTCTGCCTGCCTGTCTCTCTCTCTCTCTCATTCACACACGAATTTCGCCTTATCTACTGATGCAGGCAAACAGAACCGCACACAAACCGGCAAGCAGACATAAAGACTGAATTTAATACGAACAAACAAGAAAAGAGAGAAACAGACATGTTTACAAACACTCAGAAACACAAACAAAAGAGATTGACAGACAGATAAACAAACTACCAAAAGATAACAGACGTAAACAATAAAGCTCAGTAACCATGAGTCTGGTTTCACTTTGAATTCATCGAGCTTCAAAAGACAATAACACGATTGTCTTTCGCCAGTCGTCGCCTCTGGCTCTAGAAATACTTCTAGGGTTGACGCTGGACAGAGACTGAGAGACTGAGACAGGCACAGGTGCTTATTATGGAAACTCGACCCGCATCGGAAGCATATGGAATTCTGGAAAGATCATTCACTCTTGTTGCTGGGAAAATCGACGAAGACTATTTATTGATGTCGGAATGATTCTAGGGCAATTATTATTAGTTGATCGCTTTCCTAAGTGTCTAGCAAGACAGCAATGATGACACCGACGCGTAAAGAGACGATGATGGTGATGTCGTTGGCAATCTTATGGTGCTGCTGCTGCTGCTGATGATGACGACGACGACGACGATGATGATTGTGATGACAATAATGATGATGACGACGACAACGATGATGATGAATATGATGACGACGATGATGATGATGATGATGATGATGATGATGATGATGATGATGACGACAACGATGATGATGAATATGATGACGATGACGATGATGATGATGATGATGATGATGATGATGATGATGTTGACGGTGGTGCTGATGATGGTGGCGGTGGTGCTGATGATAATGATGATGATGATGACGACGACGATGGTGAGATGACCTTCTTTGCTGTTCTTGATAGTGAAGTTGTCGTTGTTTATGATGATGATGATGCAGTTAATATCGAGTGCCTATGATTCCTCCTTCTTCTAGGCAACCAGCGTTCGCAGATGACAGCTGCCTCTGCTGTATCTCTGTCCTCTTCAGCAACGAAGGCTTTCGGTTCTAGCGATGTCATCAACCGAGATCCACCATCATCATCATCATCAACGGCTGCTGCTGCTGGTCGTCCGACGACTGCACTGCCGAGGTACATGCAGGACACGGCCGTCTCCCGCCAGCGCACCTTCTTCCTCAACCGACCAGGTCCCGTCTCTCGAATACAACCTCCCAAGTCTGCGCGACCGATATTGGACAGTGAAAACGTCGTCAACCAGGTATAATTTTATTATACATCTTTACATGTTGTATTGTATTGTAATGCATTGTATTGTATATTGTATCGTGCTGTATTGTATTGTATTGCATCGTATTGTATTGCATCGTATTGTATTGTAGTATATTGTATTGTACGTGACTATTTATAAAGCGCTTTTCTTATGAAAATTCCTTTCAGAAATGCTCCTAGTGCTCTCAAATCGAGAGAAAGGGCAGGCCCTGGGGTCTGAGGCAAGAAAAAGACTAGAAAATATAACTATATTGACGATATAATCATAGGTGTAGAGACTGTAGACCTAACTTTAGCAATCGATTCATAATCGTTAAATGTACCAATTTTAAGGCTCTTTTCTGAAGGAAATTCTCAGAGGAGTTTCGACGTCGATAAAAGAAGCGTTAGAAATTGTTCTGTTCCTGATTTTTCATCATTCTACCGGTGTTAAACTTTAAGCTTGTAGCCTACACCTGGGCTCAAAATGGTGTAATTACTACCATGCTGTTTGTGCTCAAATAGTTTCAAACGAACACATGCATGTAGGCCTAATCAAGTGATGGTCAGTTAACGCCGAATATAAACAATGACTTTCTTCTGGTTTGGACTCGCTGTGACAATTCGTCTAGTGCCCATGGCCATTCCATAATGCGATCCTTTAAACCAGATTACTAGAAGGAACTCTACTAATCTTCGCCGATTTAATGCACTGCGACCGGTCTTCAGAGATAAAACTATATATTTTACTAGATAGGCTACTACCCAAAGTGTATTAAGGAACTACCTACGTGTAGGATACCTACATGTATCTACCTTCTCACTTAACCCTTAATGCCGGAGGGTATAGGATTTTCCATACCATTTACTACCATCTCGGCATTAAAGGGTTAAACCCGCTATGAATCTACGAATAAGCAATAAAATGGCACCATAGAATTTATTTTTATTATCTCATAATTAAATTGATTTTTAATCAGTGACTTTCCTCACACGGTCAACCAATGACGCAGGATCAAACTTAGATTAGACATCTAATCAGGTGCGATTAGGTTAAAGCGCGTTCCCTACCCAGTGCGATTTAATCGTTCTTCACTTAGATGCCTAAATCCATGGTCGATAAACGTCACTATAAGATGGTCACGTGATTGAAAAGCGACGCTGGATATCCGGATCGATTTTCAAACACCACTTCCGGTTCGAAATGATCCGGAATAGGCCTATTTTTGTATTTCCGGTTTACAAACCAACGCTCGCGGATTCAATCGACCGTAAGAATAAACCTTGGAAACAATTCACGCTCCATCGATGTCAATATCGTCTTAATTGTCAACCGTCACGTTTTGCGCGTAGCAGTTGAAGCGGCGCATTATTTGGTCTTGTGCTGGTCTCTATACCTATCTTGTGTGGTGTGAAAATTGTTTATTTACATTCGACGTTAACTGTTTGCCGAAGACCACCACCTGTGGCATTAGAATTACGATCAATACAATGATTACGATCAATACAATAATTACGATCAATACAATAATTACGATCAATACAATAATTACGAGCAATACAATAATTACGATCAATACAATAATCACAATCAATACAGTAATTACGATCAATACAATAATTACGATCAATACAATAATTACGATCAATACAATAATTACGATCAATACAGTAATGTAAAAAATTACGATCATTAAGATAATTGCGATCAATACAATGATTACGATCAATGCAATAATTGCGATCAATACAATGATTACGATCAATGCAATAATTACGATCAATACAATAATTACGATCAATACAATATTTACGATCAATACAGTAATTTTGATAAATACAATAATTACGATCAATACAATACAATCACGATAAATACAATAACTACCATATATAAATTAATTATTTGATCTATACCCCTTCTTCTAACGCTCAGAATTTTACGCATGACCATAATATTATTATGATGCGAGATCATGCGAAACAAGATTGCTATCGTTGAGCTGTTTTCAGTGAAGAACTTAATGAATTTCTTTAAGCAGTAGCCTAACTGCCAAAAATTATATTATTGTTTTCATCCCATGAAACGTAATCTTGTGGTCCGTTGTTTTATTCCCCTCCCCATTGTCATCATTACGAAGCATTTTAGACCTATATATTCTCATTTATATAGCGCCACGTTTATTACTCTAGCGGACGCGGTATACGGTAACTACGGTTATGTCTGTCAGCGATTGAACCTGCAATGCGTTGGAGTATAGTTGGCTGCACGACCCAGTTGATTTATGAAAACTTGGATTACTTTTTGACCCACCCTGTAGATCAGCAACACAGTAACTATGGTTGCAATGTTAGTTGTGTTTATGGACGTATAATCCTCTCATATTATCATCTTCTACTCCACTCTGACCTCACTTACGCTATCGGTGTTGACTGAAAAAGTCACTTCTTATCATATAGTTGGCTTTTGAGGTGGCCCGTCACCTCCACATATCACCTTATCTTCAATAGCTTTTGAAGAGATAAGCGCGTATTATTATAGGCCTTTTCTAATCTCGGTTGAAACTTAACTGGTCTCATTTGATCTGTCGCCAACTTTGCCCGAAGGCTTCATCGAGCTGATCTGTTGATATGTTCTAGAACTGTTATGGCTCAGTCTCGATCATTTGTCTCAATTGGTCCTTCTCTTTGGAATGCCCTTTCTCCTTCTGTTCGCTCTACACTTCTTTCTGGTAGTCTCTCCTCTGCTTTGTCTCTTCTCAAAACCTGTTTCTTCTCGCTGGGCCTTGCGCACTGGGAGCGCCTCAGAACGGTTCACCCTACTAGAGGCGCTTTATAAATGTTTAAATACAATACAATATGCTTTGTTTGAAAACAATGCCACCAGGTCCATTGTCTCAGACAAACACCTTCAAATCCGACCTTTTGTCATCTCTTCTCATGGCATTCCAATCTGATCTTCCAGCCTTGTGGGGTCCAATCCTCGCTCCGTTGGGGTCCTGCTATGTCTGCCTCTGTCTGTCTGTCTCTCTCGTTGTATGCCTGTGTTACTACATGTATGTAAGTAGGTGTGTTTATGTGTGCTTATGCTGCCTGCATGTGTTCGGGCGACTTTGTGCTTACCGGAACTTTATATAAAGCAGAGAGGATTGAGTCGTGTATTATAATAGTGATCACCATAGACATATCGACTACAAATATTGGGTATATTTGTATGTGAGTTGCATTGTGCCTGCTATTATAGAGCAGGGCTTGGCGAGTAGGCCTATTGCTCTGTTGCTATGTTTACTTTTGTTTGTGTATGTCTGTGTGCGTCTGTGTGTGTATGTATGTGTGTGTTTGTGCGTGTATAGGTGTGTGTCTGTTTGTGTCTGTACATATGTGTGTGTTTGTGTGTGTCTGTGTCTGTGTGTGTTTGTGTGTGTATGGGCATATGTGTGTCTGTGTGTGATTGTGGTGGGTTGCTAAATGCATGGTAAATAAGAACGCCGCAGAGAGCGTTTTAGCACGGTTCGTCTGTCGGTTTGTATGTACACCAAACGCCTTGAGAGATAGGCGTGTGCTGCTGTGCCTAATATGGAAATGAGGACTAAAGATAGTCTTTCTCGTTTTTCTCACACAGGCGAAGGGGGTCGACAGTGGACGGTGGAACATTCCTCGACGTTCGTTGACCGTTGTCGAAGCAAGTGACGCTGCGGCCACGAAGGACGGAGGTCTCCCTGGTGACCTACCACCTCAGGGTCCCTCGAGGACGGAACCTCTGGTGGAGAAGATCAGTCGGGATCAACATCGAGAGGTGGTGACTATTGTAGACGTTGCAGAAGGAGTTCCGGTAGTGTTCGACAAGGGAGGTATCGTGATAGAGGAAGTGACTGTACCACTGGATCTGTCGACATCCGGTGGTCAGTCCACCAGTGGCAACGATCAGAGACCACTTCCGGTTAGGTTTGGTGGAGGACTAACCGTTGGTCCAATCCCTTCTGGATATTTCTTTCAACAAACGGAATCTGGGATCGTTAGGCTTCCAGATATTTCTTACTCAAGTGCCGCCGCATCTGGTTCCCTGAGGAGGGTCTCCTCCGAGCTGCCCTTCATCGGGTCCATCCTGTCCGTGCAGCGCGAAAGAGAGAGAACACAAGAGCAACCGGAAGACGAAAGCAGGGGCGCGTCCTTCTTCTCCTCTTCCTCCTCCTCGTCTCCGACAGAGGATTACGAACCTGACTGCGGTCCTTCAGCCATGGACAATCATCGAGGACCATCCACAACTTCCGGTGTCGAGGGTCCCCTTAAGCGATCCATGCCGAGCACGACGACGCTCAGCTCCGGCAGCGGCCACAACACCGTGGCCATGGACCGATCACGAAGACCGTCGAAGGTTCAGCTGACGGACGGTACCACGGATACTAATAATAGTCGGATGGTCGTTTCAGGTGGTAGTACCACCACGAACAGGCAAAACGACGACGTCTTTCTACCGCCAAGGACAACAAGACAGATCTCGACACGCGAGGACAGATGCCCTCCAAGCACGAACAACGCGGTCAGGGTCCCCGTGGACCGCCGATCCTCGATGCCCCTGACGAGAAATAAGGACAGTGCGAAGGACACCGTGTCCCCACCCATCAGTGGTTTATCAGAGGCAGCCCTTCGAATACTGGACGAGATTAACCTCGCCAACGACCTGACTCGAGTACAGAACAATCTGGAACGTTTCCAGCGGACTACTAGATTGGACCCGTTGTCAACGCCGAGGTTATCTCTTGGGCAGACTCCGCAGCCGGTGAGGGATAAGAAGAACAGTTGGGCTGCTGCTGATGCTGCTGCAGGTCGTCAACGACGACCACCACTAGCTGCTGCTGCCGCTGCTGCTTCTGGAGGCAATGGATTACTACGCACCTCCAAGTCTCAGCCGAACCTCATTCGGCATCAGAGACTTCAGCAACATCAGCAACCCAACCACCACCAGCAGAACTCTGGGGTTCGAAACGCGGTCGTCAACGGGTCGCGGAATGTGGCGGCGGCGGCGCAGCGAAGAATGAAGCCTCAGTTGCAGAGCGAGGATCTGGAGGACGAGGTAGATGACTACGATGAGGAGGACGAGAGAACGGAGACGATGAAGAGAGAGAGGATCCTGAGATGGTTGATCGGAGCGAACGAATACGCTGAACCACCTCCCATCCCATCGGTTATCGAAGAGGAACGGCCGTCGCAAACGGACAATGCCATACACATCGTCTACAATGGGTAATCAGGGTCATCGTGTACCCCCAACCGCAACTCCAACCCCCGCTGGTCATAGGTGATACCTTCCAACATCACCTGCTAGATTATAGGAGAACTAGCTGGGGTACCCGGCGTTGCCGGGGAATTTTACGTAAATAGCCGTGAAGCTATGGCGACGGAATGGAAATAGCAAAAGTTTGGGTTTTCGCGCCCCCAACCCCTTTAATACCCATCACTACCTTTCAAATGGACTCCGCCACGGCTCGTTCTTTGGCGGTGCCAGTCCCAAGCCTGAAGAAAGGAGGAGGGCGACATTAATAATCGTTGGTATGGCACAGTGTCGTTAAACAGCAACAAGTTCACTATAGCCTACTTTCACAGACCAAGTCAGTATTTGTACAGTATACTCCGCACATACATGTTTAGCGTTTCTAATGTACATGCATGCCTTATAACGTGTACAGTGCTGTACAGTGTACATCTATTTATTTAAGGTAAAACGTGTATTTATTTCATTAGAAAATCATTTTGAAATGATTTATCTTTAGATCTATATATTATAGGCAGGCTATAAATTGTTGTCGTGTACATACGCGTAGGAGACGGGGGTCCAATGGGCAAATGCTTCCCCCCCCCCATTTCGGGCAAGTCTGGTTTTCGGGCAAGCAGACCAGGAAAAAAGTATATACAAAGTTACGGGAATTTTCGGAAAATTTCGCATTTCGACCGGATGACTAAAATAAGGTCGTCAGATTTGTCGGGCAAAGTTCCCCCCCCTGCTGAAATGTCCCCTACGCCTATGGTCGTGTATGATCTATTTTCGAACAAAACACATACATGTAGGTGCCGCTAATCATACAGCAACAGAATTATGCTGCGTTGTTCTTTATTCTGTAACCCCGGTTTTCGAAGATCATGTACATTGTACACCTATATTATATGCATGATTATTCAAACTGTAAATACAGTAGGCCTACAGTAGTATGGCATTGATCATTTCTGTGATATGATAATGTGATATATTTATATATACATAAATAATAAATATTATGCTCGCCATTTGCATTTTTGTGTGGACCTAAACGGTAAAACATTCAGGTTCAACATAATTTTATTGTCACTTATATTTTCGTGGTCAGACAGTATTCGCGTTATTTGAACATGCATGGATGAATTTTTCTGTAAATAAACATTAGGAAATCGCGTTTAGGGCATTGACTGTTGTTTTAACTGAAGGTTAGAAAGTAATCTGGAGTGTTTGAGAAAGAGATGTCTAGTTTTAGCCAGCACTCTTGAACTCAAAGTTCAGATTGCTTCAACTTGTCAATATATTTATTAACGGACTGTTTTATGATAACCTAACAGGAAGTAACAGTATCTAGAGATATCTAGGCCTAAACACATCCTGAATATAAAAGCGAATGAGCAGTTTGTTCTTGTCAGTTTCATAAAATAAATTGCAACAATTGCAAGGGCATTTTGTGTTTTCACAACCGTAATAAACCTACAAAGATGTTGCCTATAATTATGCGTCCTTCAGCATATAGGCCTATGTCGATATTTTTCGTTGGTTTTTTGCTGAAGATTTCGGGGGCTGACCGCTGACATCTGGGACTCCCACGAAAGTAATTATTTCGTCGTCTCTTGGGTGCAGTAGTCTTCATGGTGCGTTTTGGTCATGAACAAACTATGGGCGACACTGTCGGCGTTTGCACTGACGTCACTGTTTGCTGTGTACAAACAATCGGTCTGTACAAACCAGTGCACAGAGGCACACGGTTAAGTGTGTGGAGGGTAACAGGCATTGTGGGAAATTGTGCTGGTGTTGCCGTATGCTGCGTTCCACTAGGGCATCGTGTGCTGCCTTCCACTGGGCACATCGTATGCTGCCTTCCACTGGGGCACCGTGTGATGCGTTCCACTGGGACAGCATGTGCTGCGTTTCGTTGAGACAGATTATGCATGTGTGCATATTATTCTTTGGATAAAATTCATTGACTATAATTTTTATGGACTTTATAGCGTACAGTAGCCTACTATTCACTGCGTTTGCGAGAAAGGTGTATTGTGAAAAGGATTGCATTGAGATTTTCCTTTTGCCTACAAGCCTTCTATTAGAAATAATGAGTTGTGTGTGCGCACTTTTCTTCTGTCCATGCGTGTATGAGAGCGTCGATTTCTATAAGAAAACAGCCCCTGGACTCACATGCTTTTGGTGCACACGCAGCACACCGTGTACCTTGGAGCGTGTCATTAATACGAGCGTTTAGCTACATGCATCCACTTTAATCTGTCACTTCAGCTTAATAAACTGCCGCTAAAGTTGTCAACTCGTAAAGCTTCTCACACGTAGGCCTAGGTATAATAATTAGGCTACACACCTCATATAAATTGCCTTCGTGTTCAGTTCTCGCGAAACGACCTGCAGACTCATCATGTTTTTATTTCTCAGAAGCACTTGCGAATAAATTTTAGAGTACCTGTAAGAGCCGAGGTTTCTCAAGAGTATAGTGATCTATATTCATTATGTTTTATGTAACATTAGTCTGTTTTATATAACATCAGTTTATAATTACAATTATAAAGAGATTATACTGCGCAGTGAGACGATATACTAAATATGTACTCGATGCCTCTATAGTATGCAACTGAGATTAAACAGTAGGCCTATGCCATGGAAGTAGCTCGCTACTTGCGTTGTTACATATAGGCCAACTCCATGCAGGCTAACGAGAAAATTCCGGGGCCATAGGCAGAGCAGTCCCGGGCCCTTTAAACTATTTTACAAACTTACAAGGAAATATTTTAGTAGACAAAATGAAATAATACCTGGCATTTCCGTCTGACATGTTTTTTGCTTTTCCTATACCTTACATTACCTAATCCAACTATATTTTTTATTACTTTACATTACACAGTCTTACCTCCTCACCTTTACCTTGAACCACGTTACCTTGAACCACTTTGCCACGAACCAATTTACCTTGAACTACTCTTTCCGACTCTGTGAGTCATCCCCACTCGAATTTCGACCTTTCGAAGGCCGATCATAAATTCAAAAACAGAACCTCACAGTTTAACGTTCGTTAAGCGCATTAGCAAAGAGTAGGCTATAGATAAACGGTCGAGTGTAAAAAAAATGCCCTCGAATGGAGGAGTTTGTCACTAACCAACCAGCCAACCAGAGCCAGGCAGCCAAGGAGCTTTCGGAATGCCATCGATATTTCTAAATCGTATCCATAACACACCGTCGCTGCTGAGATCTCTAATAAAACAAAGTGAATCTAATGACGCTCTCTGAAGAGTCTCTCTCTCTTCAAAGCAAACAGACGAAGTGGTCTTCAGTCGACAGCTGACGTCGATGGGCTATACATGTAGATGACACGTCCTGTCAGGAGTACGTGGACGACAGGGTCTAAAAGAGGGAGGAGAGACAAAAAAAGAGACAGACAGGGGTAGCGGTAAGGTTGAGGTAGAGTGACAGGCAGAGAGACAGAGATAGGGAGAGGGAGAGAGAGAGAGGGGGAGGGAGGGAGAGAAGTAGAGAGTTAGAGAGAGAGACAGACAGACAGACGGACAGGCGAACAGACAGACAGAGACAGAGAGACAGAGAGACAGAGACAGACGGACAGAGACACACAGAGAGAGGGAACAAAAGAAAGAAAGAAAGAAAGAGAAGGAAACAGATAGATAGACAGAGTGACAGACAGATACAGAGACCGACAGACATAGACAGAAACACAGACTGAGACATCGACAGACGCACAAACAGACAGGGACCATTTCAACTGTTTGCGGCTGGTGACAGAGAAGTAAGCAAGATCGTTCTTACACGCAGCTCTCGAGGTCTCTGTGTCAGTCTTGATTTCAACAAGACTGAACGGCTAAATTATCATAGTTATGCAATATACTCTGCGAACATGTCGAAGGAACTTGTCCGAAAATCGGAGCAGATTAAACACCTGAACTTCGCCTGCGATATCGATACTTAAATTTAATATGTACATGTATTATGTACATGTAATAAATTATGTCTGTCTCGGAAATGAGATTCTCAGCGGGCTTTTTCACTCCTTTTGCAACCAAAACGATTTGGTTTATTAAAGTTTAACATGCGCTCAAGTCTATTAATTTTAGACTCTGTATAAAGATCGTGTTAACGCTTTACAGTCAAGTTTCCATTCTAGGTCTTCTAGGATAACAGTAGCCTACTGGTGATAAGTTGATAAGTTTCATGCAGTTACTGCAAATAGGCGATGAGGCTTGGTTGTCCATAATTATGCCACTAAATCAATTGTCCACTAATTCAAATTAAGTAATATTTGACCGGAGTATTGAACGATCAACTCATATGCACAATCATCGTTATCGAAGCTGCATTGTTCCGGACACATTATTTTATCAGACATGTAATAGAATGGAGACAACATTTTCGGTTGCTGTATTTAAATTACGAGGATTTGAATGGTACAGATGGACACTCAATAATGATTGAGACGTTGAACTGAGGGCTTAAACGCACTAGAATTCTTGTAAACATTGGACGTCTTTATTTCGATCACTTCTCAAGCTAATGCAAGTTTCTCATATTATACACTTGTTTGTTAATTAAATCCTGACCAATCTGCGTGAATTAACACTCTCAGAATCTTATCAGTTTGTTGTGAAATTAATATGCAGAGTATTGTTCTGACTAGGTAGACATTCGGTGTCATCAGCTGCGCTCGTGAATAAGCTGGTGCCCTGCGCTTGGCTTTCGAGTGGCGTGTTAGAAATTCGGATATTAGGCTACAAATTATGATTCTTTGTCGTTCATACAAAGCCAAATTGTTAATGAACGCCACTACGTATACAATTGCTGCCTACTCTGCCAGCGTACAACCTATTGCTCAAAGAGTTTCCATCAAAACCGTGCAGTTGCAACTTCTTCCGCGGAAAAGCTTCAATCGGTAACGCCACCTAGCGTTAGATGTGACAACGCAGAAAAGCTCCATGTTACGAACGAATCTAGTGATGAGTTTCCTGCATTCACCAGATGGTGGCAGGAGCTCTTCAACTGCCTCAATGCGCCTCTTGATGATCGATACTCCTTTTCTCATCGTCAGCATCATCATCATCATCATCATCATCGTCGTCGTCGTCA
>OX243826.1:15976192-15991192 GCA_945859605.1 Lumbricus rubellus | reverse complement strand
AGACATGAAGACAAGAACAAACGGAGAAAAAGAAAGAGGGAGGGAGGGAGGGAGAAAGGGAGGGAGCAAATTGAACTGCAGAGAAACATAGAGAAAGAAAGAGACAGAGAGACAGAGACAAAGACACAGAGACACAAAGACAGAGACACAGAGACAGAGACACAGAGAGAGACAGAAAGGGAGACAGACAGAGAGTCAGAGAAAGACAGAGAGAAAGACAGAGAGAGACAGAGAGACGATGAGAGACAGAGAGAGATATATAGAGACAGACAGACGGACGGACCGACGGACTGACAGACAGAAAGATACAGATACAGAGACAGAGGCAGAGGCAGAGTCAGATTCAGGCACATAGACAGAGACGGATAGAGATAGAGGGAACGGATGACGCATGTAATAACTACCGATGGCTGTGCAGTTGTCAACCTTTCCGAACCATGCGCTTCCCTGACAGACGATGTGCCACGCCTGTGTCGTATAGTTGCAAGAGATGACGGCTGTGTCTACGGATCTCTTCAGCCAAGATGACTTAGGAACCAGCGGATCAACACAACCAACAGCTATGCAAAGAAAAACGACATCAAACGAACAATTCAATGTAATAATTATTATATCACTCAGAGTCTTAGACTGGATAAAGTTTCAATAACTTATGTCATATCCATGCACTATACGAATACGCGTGTGTATGCAGGGTTGTTTAAAAAAAAAATTTAGAACTGCACAACCCCCCCCCCATTCTTTCCTTTCCCATCCTCTATGCCATGGATCTATGGCATATCACTTCCTATCGGAGAACAATGACCTTTTTGCTAGCCTTAACTGTACAGAAGTGCTTCTACAACTGCACAAATCCATTTAGAACTGCACATCCTGTGTACAACTGCATGTATGTATGAATGCATGTATGTATGCATGTATGTACGTACGTATGTACGTATGTCCGTATGTAGCCTATGTATGTATGCATGGCACAGACCTTCATAATTAACGACGAAGTAGACCTGTTCTTCACTCATCCGAAAGTTCATCATCGTCACCTCTACTTGGTTCGTCTCCGACACGTACACACTGCGCTCTCGGGTTCGACTCCCACAGACGGTCGTAGCCGTGGACAGGGTCGGCTCCTGAAACCTCGCATACACGTGACACACAACCCCAGCGTCCGTCAGTCGGTAGATGACACCAAAGTCGATGAGGACCAGCTTGACCCTCTGACCACGTGGCATCGTTATCAGCCAGGGACATCGCGATGATCCGAATTCGTGCTCGCTGGTCACTATGCTGGCCAGTGTGCCCGTCTGACCATTGACCGGTATGTCGCCGAGGTATTTGCAAGCGCTGGACGTAGTTCTGTTCTCAACTGAAATGCAAGATAATTTTGGGATAATAGGAACATGAAACACGGGATGAGAATTTGAACGATTAAGCTTAATTGATTGATTAATCGTGTAAGAATTTTAATCGATTAATTGATTGATTAATCGTGTAAGAATTTTAATCGATTAATTGATTGATTAATCGTGTAAGAATTTTAATCGATTAATTTATTGATTAATCGCTGGAGAATTTTAATCGAATAACTTCGGCTTGTGCGATTAACTTTTACTTGTTTCATTTATTCTTTCACTCCGAAAATTTATATAGCGCCCATTAAAGAAGACTACTCAGAGGCATTCCAAGCCCAGCCACGGCCAAAGAGAAAGTTATTGAGCAACTGGTAGAATGCAGGCAGATTACTTCGAGGTAGAGAAGAAGATAAAAAAAAGAAGCGTTCCAAAGTAATTGTTCTGTATGCATGATGTCGAGGGCGCTTAGAGCCAGCAATGTGGAATGCTTGAAGAGTTTGTAGAATGAAAGAGTTGTAACTGATTCAGTGACTATAATACATTCTTTACAGTCTTCAGATCTCACTTTATATAACAGTTGAGAGTTATTCGATTTTCATTGAGTCATCGAAGTCGATTTTTGGATAGTTTTTGTGTTTTCGTTGCTTTAGTTTTGTTTGTTTTATTCTATATTTTGATCCACCCAACATGAATCTTGCTTTAGCAAGATACACGTTACACAAATGGGTAGCCTATACGAGTGGGCTTCTTGAACACTGAACAGGTGCTACAAAATTTCTTAAATGGATGAATGAATGCTATGCTTGTTGTAATGGACGGTAATAAAAGTCAACCTGTCATCTTTTGAATATTATAAATTGTGTAAGTAGAAGACGAGCTATTTTCACTTCTCTTGTATTATAATTCAAATGTTTGATTTTTACACTGTATAATTATGTCTTGTTGTGAGTGAAACAAATAAACTTCAAACTTGAGATTAACGACGATTTGTTTTAGCACTTTCAATCACATTGATTTTTTTTCTGGTATTTTCGTTTTTAAAAAAAATTTCCATTTTCTGTTTATATTTCTAACCTCACCATCTTGACTTACATTTTACGTTCAGGGGTTATCCAGGTTAGCGGGACCTGTCCCTTTCTGCATGACCCTTTCTGAGTGTTCACCGTTCATACAATCAAGGTGTCCTACGAACATTAATTTTTATTCATGTGTACTGTGTAACCTAGTATTTTTCCTTGCAGTATACCTTGGTTTTGTTTTGTTTGTCTCTTGTTCATTCTCAGAATAAACTGATTTGATTTGATTTGATTTGAATCAGTACCACCAGCATTGGTATAAGTTACATTTGCACATTTCTATAATCCTCATCGGTTGAGTCTGATTGAATTGGATCGAAGTGATCCACATCTAATCCCATCAGAACGGATCGAGATTGGATCGAAATAAATCGGATTAGAACGGATTGACCTATTCTAATCAGAACAGAATTGCCAACAACACATATACATGTATATATATACAATATATATACATGTAATATATACACAATATATATATACAATATATATATTGTATATATACAATATATATTATATAGTCTATAATTATACAATATATACTATATATATACAACCTATATATACAACATATATATATATACAACATATACATATACAACATATATATAAATATACAATATATATATATACATATAATACAATATACAATATATATACAATATATAATTATATATATACAATATATATACAACATACATATATATGGTGGTGCTGCAATGCATTTCAAGTCTCGCACTGCGACGTAGGAGAAAAGCCGACAGTATATAGGTCCACGAGTTCCTTATTTTCGTTCGTCGACTCTGGCTCAACCCGTCAAATGCCACTAGAAGAAGAAGAAGAAGAAGAAGAAGAAGAAGAAGGCGTTGCGTGCCGTCCAACTCATTCCATTCCAGTCCACGGATATATACTTCGTTCTACCAATCCACCATCACCATCGTCGTCGATCGCACACGTAGTATCGTGCGCTGATTATAGTCGTTAGGGGGCGCGACCGGACCGGAATTCGCGCCCTCGGTCGAGATTAAAATCGTGCCGGAAACATTCAATTACTTCCCGGCAGCCATTGCGGCAATGGCGGCGGCGTCGCAATGATTTCTGGGGGCCAGATGGACCGGAAACATCTTCGAAGTAGAGGTGGCGTCGTTGACGACTGTGACAATTTCGGAGTATCGCGTCAAACGTGAGTTGACTGCAATTGACCGGTCGACGTATGTGGTTGTTGTCGGCGTATATAATATATATATATATATCCCCTTATGTTATATTATAAGTTATTGGCGACATGCCATAGTTATATACAACGCGGTTGCTTGAAGAATATAGGTTGCCACAAAAGTGGCTGATGCTTCCCTTGGCCGGTAATAACATGTCAACTGTTCGCTGCTGTCGTGTCTGATTGTAGGTCGCAGTGTTTCTGCTTTAGGGGCTCCTGACGGTTTATTTTGCCGGTGTGACATGCTCTAAGTGTTTTTGGGGAAATCAATGTGATCTACATGTGTACATGTATATGTACGTGTATAATAGAGTGCAGTTAATTGAAATTCACAAAAAAGAGTGTTAGCATTTGAGAGAAAATGTTACAGGAACATCTTGAGGATAGGATGGACACAGAAGATCAACAATGACGAAGTATACAAGAGGGTGGATATGACTGAGAATCTGATGCAGAAGATCATCCAACGAAAACTGAAATTGTTCGGACATATCTGCAGAATGAAAGATAATAAAAAGATTAAGACTCTGATGTTTGGAACAATGGAGGGCAACAACAAAAGAGGAAGGCCGCTTATAACATTGTAGATTGGTGTGGGGAAGACCTACAGCACCTGGGGCGCGCGGCCCAGGACATCTGCAGACTCGAGTGGAGAAACATTGTGAAGAAGGCGTCGGACACCTACGGGCATTGAGCCCATGGTTGTTGATGATGATGCATTGAGACGAAAGACTGGTGAAGAAAGTCGCCTGATGATACCACAGTAAAAATTGCATGGTCGAATCTTTGCAGGCTCTGTCCTATAATTAATTGCAACTGAACATTATATAAAACGGCACCATTCAAAGAATGACCTTATCACGGGTGCTCGATGCACTGATAATTATCATGACCTCAAATGTACTGAAAACTATACAGCACTGCACTGTGCTCCAATTGAATTGGCACCAAAACACATATATAATTGCCTAAACACCATTCGCTTAGTTCATCAGTCTATATGCATTTTATAGGCCTATTGGGAATATACTTTTACTTCTCCACTTGTCGACCTAAAGGCTTTTCCACTCCAAATTGAGGTCTCACCACTTCTAGAATTTTCTACCACATTCCATCCGACACTTCAAGTTTCTCGTTCTCGGCGAATCCACTTTTCAGCCAATCTGCCTCCACCTTTATTGTCTCTTTGACAAGAGGATTCGAATCCAATAGACATCGTTCACTGGTCGACCTCCTATATTGCAATTAATGCACCGCTCGTGAATAAACTAGTGCCCTTGTGGTAGCATGCCATTATGACATAGCAAATTATGGTGGGGCGCGGTGGTCTATAGTGGTGGCGTCGTTGCCTTGGAGCCGGAAGGTCCAAGGTTCGAATCCACCTCCCCGCGTAAGGACCTTGGGCAAGTCCTTCACTTACAATTGCTCAGCGCTTCGGCGTGAAGCTCCGATGCAGTGTCCGCTCTGCATTCGGGAGCGCCTCTGAGTAGTGAGAGCTTGAAGGGGCGCTATAACAAGTGCACATACATACATAAAGTCGATGCCTATCGATAGATTTATGTTTTGATCATAATTATAGCAGTTCGGACTTTTAAAATTAGACTAAAATAAATTGGATTTCACACTTGTTATTAATCTGGAATAACAAGTCAATAAAGTCACCACTGAGAAATTAGACTCTAACCTTGCTGACACGTGTAGTCAGCCTCGAGAAAAGCCAGGAGGTCCTTAGGACACGGCTGAAGGTCGTGCAGCGTCGTATCCGGAATGGAGACCTGGCATCTTTGTCTTCCGGAGCACCTGCGGTCCACGTGATACAGAACATCCGCCCAGCAACCGACGTGGTAGTCAGAGGTCAAACACTGACCCTTGCTCATTCGACCGTAACGAGCTGAATGCATTACGATTATACTTCCTCGGCCACACGACACATTGAAGGAATTCGGGAAGCAATACTCTCGGACGTCTGAGGAAAAAACAAACAATGGTGATTAATAACGGGTGTAAGACCCGTTATTAATCACCAAAATGAACCAGTGAACAATAATATTATTATTGTCCATTCATTCATTCATTCATTCATTCAGAGCATTTATATAGCGCCCCTTCAAGAAACTACTCAGAGGCGTTCCCAACCCAACCACGAACAAAGAAAAAAGACTTGAGGGACTTGTAGAACCCAGCCGGATGCTTATTTCCAAAATGTACATTCCAGTTGCAACCAGCCAATCACATAGGGGAATACAATGTGGAAGAGGCGAAGACCGTAGGTGGAGGAGATTGTCGAGTACAATGTGTGACCATCCCTTTTAAAGCCATCAACAACACGTGTGTGTCGGCAGGCTCTGACGATTTTAGACGAATTGCAATGTAAAACGTTTAAAATTTCTTCCAAATTACCATACGTATGGAGGAACATTTTGCACAGGTAATTATGTCTCACTTTAGCGCTCTTTATCGTTAAATTTAAGCATGGCTATAACATACACTGTGTCCGGATAAAAAGTAGCCCCCACAAACAAGTGTCATAACTCGGTCAAAACGTTTTGGATTTGTCTGAAATTTCAAACACAACAACAGTGGCCATATTTACACGAGATTCCAAAGTCGTTTGCAAATACTCGCGAGTTTGTCAAATTTATGAGCGTTTGCGTTGGAGCACCGACAAATTGAACTTTCCAACATGGAAAACCTGAAAGGAAGTGAAATTCAGCTATTATGGTGCCAAAAATGTGTTTCTTGTTCTCGGACACACGATCGTAGACGTAGTAGGTTAATAGCTATCCCGGGAGACACTCGGCTTCATATCCTGCAGCTGTAGCCGTCCAGCAGTCCAGACTTTGATCCGGAGTACATGTACTGGAGGAGCGTGTTTTTCGTTCGCGCGTAGCCGCGTATTCATGACATCGATAACCGTAGGGCGTAGGGCGCGTCTGTTTGAAGATTGGCAGTTGCTTAACCTGGTGATCATCGACAGGACCATCAAACAGTACCGTTTAAGTTTACGGCCGTGTGTCCGTGAACAAGATGGACATTTTGAACACTATATTTAGCTGAATTTCACTTCCTTTCAGGTTTTCCATGTTGGAAAGTTCAATTTGTCGGTGCTCCAACGCAAACACTTATAAATTTGACAAACTCAGGTGTATTTCTAATCGGTTTTAGAATCTCGTGTACATATGGCCGCTGTTGCTGTGTTTGAAATTTCAGACAAATCCCAAACGTTTTGACCGAGTTATGACACTTTTTTGTGGGGGCTACTTTTTAACCGGACACAGTGTAGAAGACCTAGGTGTCGTTCGCGTATAGGGTAACGTTTCGCGTCGTGAGGGTCGGTTAGGGTTAGTGTTAGGGTTAGTGTCGTCAATAGATTCTTAAGATTTTTGCGTTGCTTCTTTAGCAGTTGTTGGTGAAGCTAAAAGCCTACAGCTTCACCAAAACTACTTTCTCCCCCTTATGGTATTCGCCTCTTCCAGATTGTATTCCCCTATCATCACACGTGATTGGCTGAAAACCCTGCGGTTGCAGCTGCCATGTACATTTTGGAAATAAGCCAGCCGGATGGACCACAAGTAGAGAGCGAAGCGTAACCGGAAGGTCGTTCCAGACAGTAGGCCCCACGACCGAGAAAGCACGACACTGCTTAATAGACAAGCGAGCCCGCGGGACCAGAAGCTCACCCCTAGACGAAAAGCGAAGTACACGACGCGCTGCAACGTCAGAGACTGGACACAGCAAAGATCAATTGTGAACTCGCATACAATGAGAAGCAACAGTGAATTATTGTTCTTAGCAGGTAATTGTATTATTCTTAGCTTCCAAAAAAATTCATTGTAGCGTGACATATTAAGAGGATTAGCTGCTTTTTTTCTCATCGGCTCGACCTCTATATTGTTCAGATCCCTATTCAGAATAATAATTCTTATCTCTCCCTTCCAATCCGGAAGCCATTCTAGTTCTAAGCTTTCCAATGATAAGGGAAAAGAGGAGTTTAAACAATTCTGCGCAACTGTAAAATATTATAGCGGTGCGAATTATTGCAGAGCGAGCAGTATCACGAATAGAAGTATACTCTGAACTCCGCTACAATTCACACTCTATAACAGTGTCAGTCGAAAGTCTGGATGAAGGAGGAGGGCGACGCTAATTATCTTTATCTTCACACAGTGTCGTTAGATTGAACCAGACACATGTACAGACACAGACACACACACACACACACACACACACAACCACACACACACACACATACACACACATAGACAATTACAATTACTACGGAGATGTACTCATAATAGTATGTGTAATAGCAGGGATAAGAATACGAACGGCAGAACGGATAGTTCCAACGGCAACGGGTAAGAAGCAATACACGGAGAGGAGTCGTTTTGTGACTATGGTTTATATTTAACTCAGGTCTCTACAGTTATTTATAGAAAGCTCAGATATATATATATATATATATATATATATATATATATATATATATATATATCATCTTCTGTGAAGTCAACAGGTCGTTTGTTAGCTAAATCGTGTTTCCATCAGAATTTTTCCCTCGCAAACAGCATTTGCGTTGGGCATAAAAAAGATTCGATAACATTGGACTCGGACCAAGATTTACATGTATAACCAGTTAGTTGGTCAGAGGCAGAAATGCGCTATAGAAAATGGCCATCTACGGCTTAGGTTACTATTATTCTCACAGCCACTATCGATGGCATCTACCAACGGGGTGGGTGTGGGGAAAACGATCTCCTCGGTCACCAGACGTGGACGATTTGACGTCGTTCTGAACATTATCCAGAAGCTGTTGATACATATCCGATGATATAACGGCCTGCGGCAACGCGAACATAAACACAATAATTGTCCGAAATGTGACAGGTTTGTTTGTTTTCCGATTCCAGGCGGAGGGTGCATGGTAACAATCCAATGTAATACTTCTTCTCTCAGTTTTCATCGTCCGTGGGAAATTATTCCCAATCGGATGAAATATTTATACATTTAAAACTATTTTAACTACAAGTTTTTTAAACAGCTGTGTCGATCTAATTAGAACTGCATCTTTGTTTAGAACTGCACAGGGGCGGATCCAGGGGCCAATCCGACATTCCCCCCCCCCCATTTCAAGAGTGCATAGGACGTCGTCCCCACCATTTGGTCTCAACAAGCTTTAAATCAACGCAGCGGGACAAGGCGAGAGAGAAAAACTAGAATACGACTAGAGAGGTTTCTGTAGCCTATCCGCCTTAGGAACTACACTCTAGAAAAGCCTTGCACCACAATTATTACGAATGAAATTACAGTTTTAATATCGATGTACATGTAATTTCATTCTAGATACGTGTTTTGATCACACAAGCAATGACCGATGAGGTTGAGTAGGATGAGATGTTGCAAGTCGTCTTCTTGCGTCGATCGACCATCGCATCGCTTAATCCATTCGCTCAGTCCGCTTTTTCCACCAGCGATGCATTCGGAAACCTAAAGCGCCTTTATGCATAAAATTTCCCGCCTCTTGTCATGATGCTGCTGCTGCTGCGGTTGATCCCCGCATCTCAGGTCGACAGACAAGTGCTGATTAATGACATCGTCCATCACCAACTGCGCTCGAAGCTATAATCGTCCTTGACATATTGTATATACACTGTGCCCCATAAAAAAACACACCAAAAAACTTTTCCAAAAAATCTTCTATAAAACTAAGCCAATTGTAATAAAATTTTGTACGTTGTTTCTCAAATAATTTTGACACAAAATATTTCACATTTTACTTACTCACATAAGTGGTTGCTGTTGGAGGCAGTGACGCAGACTAGGCGTGTTTGGAAACATTTAAACAGAGATTAGGAACTTATATGACAGCGCCCCAGCACATCGCGCAAAGGACACCATTGCGTTGCTGCGACGTGAAACATCAAGCTTCATTGGACCGGAACTCTGGCCAGCAAACTCACCAGACCTCAATCCCGTTGACTACAGAATTTGGGGTCTAATACAGGAACGCGTCTACCAGACAGCAATACGGGACATCAACGAGTTGAAGGAGCGCCTCATCGTTGTGGGGGCACAGTTGAAGCAGAGTGTCATTGACAAAGCTATTGAACAGTGGCGGCCAAGGCTGAGAGCCTGCGTTCAAGCGAAGGGACATCACTTCGAACATCTTCTTAAATGAAACATTACTTTTTCTTATTTAACATTAGACTTACATGCGTTTCATGACAAAGTTTTTTGGTGTTTTTTTTATGGGGCGCAGTGTATGTATGTATGTATGTACATGTATGTATGTATGTATGTATGTATGTATGTATGTATGTATGTATGTATGTATGTATGTATGTATGTATGTATGTATGTATGTATGTATGTATGTATGTATGTATGTATGTATGTATGTATGTATGTATGTATGTATGTATGTATGTATGTATGTATGTATGTATGTATGTATGTGTGTATGTATGTATGCATGCATGCATGCATGCATGCTTGCATGCATGCATGCATGTATGTATGTATGTATGTATGTATGTATGTATGTATGCATGCATGCGTGTATGTATGTTTGTATGTGTGTATGTATGTATGTATGTATGTATGTATGTATGTATGCATGCATGTATGTATGTATGTATGTATGTATGTATGTATGTATGTATGTATGTATGTATGTATGTATGTAGGTATGTATGTATGTATGTATGTATGTATGTATGTATGTATGCATGCATGCGTGTATGTATGTTTGTATGTATGTATGTATGTCTGTATATATGTATGTATGTATGTATGTATGCATGCATGCATGCACGCATGCATACATACATACATGATTGGCGTCTCTTTGAAAAGAGTGCAAGATTCAGGGCCATAGGATCGGTTTCTTGGTTGATAAAATCACACGCGAGAACACTTAGATGTTAGAATCAATCCCAGGCCCGCCGAGAGGGAGGGGCAAAGGGGGCAAATGCCCAGGGGCCCGGAGACTTTTAGGGGCCCGGAGGGGGCCCGGGGTACACTGATTAGTCTATATTCTATACCTTTTAAGAAACTTTCCTCCATGACATCCGGACTATTGTACAGGCAATGAAGAAAGAGCATTTTCAAAATGCATTTTAAGGTCATCACACAAAATGGAGAACTACTGGGATATTATAAACGATTTTGCTGCAGTTAAATCCACAATATTGCTTGCTGATTACCATAGAATATATTTAAAAATCAAAATTCTTAACACTGCATATTAACATCATAAATATATGCATTATCGTATAGCCTACATTCAGACCGACACTTTTGTTATTTCGCTTTCTTTTTATTTAAATTTGCTCAGAAAGCCTAGAGATAGTTTAGGGTCCGTGACTGCTCTGCCTAGGGGCCCGGAATTTCTGTCGGCGGGCCTGATCAATCCAATTAGATGTTAGAATCAATCCAATTAGATGTTAGAATCAATCCAATTTAACATCCGTTGCATCTGTTGGTGATGCTGGAAAGTATTGGATATATCCAGCAGCATCGTGGTTTTCAAGGAGTCTTGTGCTCGACGCGGAATCTTACCAAACCTCGTGCGATTTGTCGACACTCGGCGCATGCGCAGATAATGATAGTTTAGCTGGAGCAGCGATAAATTTTTCTGGTGGAATTCCTGTTTTTCGACTCGCAATTATCCATTATTTTCCGTCTGACGACAATTATGCGTTTTATTGTCTTGTGGGATTCGTCCGGGTGACCGACCCCACGTCGTCTGCTTGGATGGATATAGGCCTAGGGTTGGAGACGTAGAGGATAGTGCGAGGAAAGGACACCGTCATAATGACGTATACTTTTCACGCCTGACGTCATGCACAGGAGACAAGGGGTGAGTTGTGGGTGGGGCGTATTTCTGGGTTTCTGAGTAAAGTGAATGAGAAGAAAGAAAATGGCGTCGAGTGTCACGATTTCCATTTGCATGATCGATTGTCAGCACATTGTGCACGTATAGGCAGGTTCTCAGGAAAGGCAGGCAGACAGGCAGACAGACAAAAAGACACAAAGACACAAAGACAAACAGACACACTGACAAAATGGCCGACACATATGCATTCATGTACATGTACATGTACAATGTATAGGCAGACAGGCGGCAGACAGTTAATCGAAAGCATACAATGTACACTGTAGATACCCAGGAAGAATTAATGACTAGCAGACAATGACACAAGATGCTAGACACAGCCACATAGAAACAATAGTACTGCAGGTGAATGACTTAAAATCATTCGTGGACTTAGGCACATACTAAGACAATCTTGACAGCAGCCACCAGAAATTATTAAAAATTAAGTCAAGATTGACTGAATGAATGAATGACTGAATGAATGACTGAATTAATTAATTAATTAATTAATTAATTAATTAATTAAGGAAGCCTTAATGGCTGATTGATTGTCTGAATGATTGACTGATGACCGAATGACTGAATGAATGACTGAATGAATGAATTAATTAATTAAGCCTTAATGGCTTGCTGACTATCTGAATGACTGACTGATGACCGAATGAATGAATGAATGCCTGACTGAATGAATGATTGACTTACTGACTGAATGACTGAATTTATGAATTAATCAATTAATTCATAACTGCATCAATGACTAACTGATTGATTGACTGACTGAATGAATAAATGATTGATTGACAGACTGCATAATTGATTAGATGATTGACTAAGCGATTAACTGCCTGAATGACAGACTGAATGAATATATTCAATCATTCATGAATGAATGATTGCATGATTGAATAAACATGTTCAACCATTCTTTTAGTTAGTTTTAACTGACTGAATAATTGACTGACTGACTGACTGACTGGCTGACTGATTGACTGACTAACCGAATGAATAAATGAATGAATGAATGACTGAATGAATGACTGACTGACTGACTGACTGACTGACTGACTGAATGACTGAATGACTGAATGAATAAATGAACCTCACCTGATAAACTCAGCTGAAGGCAGATCCAGCAAAAGCAGAGAAGATGAAGACACAAAGCAACTTCGTCCATCTTTCTATAGAGATTGCTTTCCTACGATGAACGACCGTCTCAAGGTCAGTTCAAGGACATCTGAAGGACATTAGCAGTTGGATCATCATCCATCTTTTAAAGGATCTAAAGAAAGACGCACAAAAAATATTATCATCTGTTATTTAACAGTTATTCTGGTGTGATCTACATGCATAGGCGTACGGGAGGTTTCAGAAGTGGGGGGGGGGGCAAAGATTGAACTTCTGCCCGAAAAATTTATCCGGCCAAAAAGTTGGTCGTCCGCGACTATTTTTGCCCGAAAAACCAGATTTGCCCGAAACTTGACGACCTTTTTTTTTTAGTCGTCCGCGATTTTTCTGCCCGAAAAACCAGACTTGCCCGAATTTGGGGGGGCAATTGCCCCCCCCTGCACCCCCGCCTCGTACGCCTATGTCTACATGTGTTTTGGATCGTGTTAAGCTAAACGTTAATTCCATGTAATATGGATTGGGTGTCACATGACTACTGTAATCGTAACCGTAAATTAGTGTGTTAACCCTTTACCGGCCAAAGGTATGGGATATCCCATTCCATTTACTACACATTGGTTGTTAAAGGGTTGAATTACAGAGCGACTCTTCAAGAAAACTCTTTGTAGCTGCTCCTGCCATGCAGGAAAAAACAAGACCACAATCAAATGCAACGACCTTAAACTGCTTGTTAACCCTCGAGTGCCCAAGGGGGGGTCCGACCGGACCACAGGCCTGTTTTCCGAGGATAACTTTTTAAAGGCTATTAATCTGCAGAGATGCTTTTAGGTATTCCTAGACCAACCATTTCGGCATAGAATGGTATATTTTTCGTGAGTATTGTCCTACCCTGTACCCCACAATCACGGCATATACTGAGGGTACCGCATGATATTCGGCTGATATTCATACACGCGTATAGGCTTCCTTCGGTAAATAACGCAAACAAACATAAAATGTGTCACGAGATTTTTACACTATTATTTTACACCAGGTGGTGCAATTGTAATATAAGATACATCAATCGATTGCAAATTCATTTGGGATTACAAAGAACCAACTTCTGTTACGATATTCCAATCCCTTCTCAAGAAATTAGCATGAAAACGCTGGGGTCCGCGCGGACCCCCTCCTTGGGCCTTCGTGTACCAAAAATTACCTTGGGCACTCAAGTGTTAAATAGAGCAGAGAAAAGGGACAAATACAATTAATACATGTACATGTAGATTGTGTTGCAATTTGAATTGCCTCTTCTTCTAGGATAAGGCACCTATAGCAGCCATTGGCATAAACTCCTCGAATCCCCAATTGCTATTAAAAGACATTTTTCAATGCGTTTTTCTATACATTGTGCCACGTGGCCCACATTCAGTGAATTACATTTCATTCCATTGATTGCGTTTCTGTTTCAGTGTCTTTTTTGCGTTGGCTTCCACGCAGTCAACATAATAACAGTAAACAATGTCCGCCGCATATAGCCATAGTTGAATGAATGATTTAACAGTTGAAGGTTGCTGGAAGACCATATCCGCTGGTATTTAGTTGGCATTCGAACCGCTGAGGCCTCTTCAAAGTACCTTCGACCAACCACTGCAGTCGGTGTCACGTTCAGCGAAATGATGATGGTGGCAACTCTTTTAGAAACGGTGTCTGATAAGAGCAGACACTTCATTGTAGACGGCTCCGAGGATCGTGTAGATAATTATCGGGTAGCAATGTGGCATGCAATAAGACAGAAATCTGTATTTCAAATGTTCTGGGTTTAAGATAAAAATAAACCTTTAGAATAAGCTCAGTTTTCGCGAGGGAGCGCTGCGAGAGGTTGTAATCAGTCGTAAGAGAATCGTAGTTATGTATTACATAAATGCAAGATAAAAGCGTCCCTGATTGGTATGTATATTGCCATAGGCGCTTTGAAAGTTTTCAAATAGGATACAATTAAAAAACAGTCCAGTCCAAATGTCCAACAATGTATTCGTTATCATTATATTGAGACCTGTCAAATGGTTCTGGGACAAAATGGTACGGACAAAAATAATGGTATAGACAAAATGGTATTGGGACAAAATGTCATTGTGACAAAATGGTATTGGACAAAATATTACGGAAAAAATAGTACGGAAAAAATAGTATGGACAAAATGGTACTTGGACAAAATGGTAGCGGACAATATGGTTCGTGCCATTTTGTCCGCTACCATTTTGTCCGGTCACCTGGGAAATTTGTCGATACCTTGAATGGAGCACTTTCATATATAATAGTAAACCTATATCGGGACGACATTTCCATGCGGAATAAAGTACTTAACAACTACGT
>OX243826.1:15923692-15971192 GCA_945859605.1 Lumbricus rubellus | reverse complement strand
CTCACAATTGCTCAGCGCTTCGGCGTGAAACTCCGATGCAGTGTCCGCTCTGCATCGGGAGCGCCTCTGAGTAGAGAGAGCTTGAAGGGGCGCTATAACAAGTGCACATACAAACAAACAAACAAACACACACATACACACACGCACGCGCACACACGCACACGCGCACACACAGCAGACTGATCAGACATTGGCTACAAAGGAAAAACCCAAAGTGCATGGTTTGAAATCAGGGCTTTTTAAAGGAATTTTTAGAACTGCACAACTTCCCCAGCCCTACCAACTGCACAAATCCATTTAGAACTGCACATTTACGCAAAAAATTTCTGAAAACACCTTTTTTAGTCGTACAAATTTCTGAAGACACCATTTTTTAGTTGTCAAAATTTCTAAATACACCTTTTATAAAGACACCCTATTTTAGTTGACAAAATTTCTGAAAATACCTTTTCCAGTTGCTTAGATTACTAAAGACACTTTTTTTTAGTTGTCAAGATTTCCGGTGTCAAAATTTCAGACGACATTTTTTTTTATTTATAAAAATTTCTGTAGACACCTTTTTTAGTCGTCAGAAAATTCTGAAAACAGATTTTTTTAGTTGTCAAAATTTCTGAAGACACCTTTTTTAGTTGTCAAAATTTCTAAATACACCTTTTATAAAGACACCCTATTTTAGTTGACAACATTTCTGAAGATACCTTTTCCAGTTGCTTAGATTACAAAAGACACCTTTATTTAGTTGTCAAGATTTCCGGTGTCAAAATTTCAGAAGACATCTTTTTTATTTAGAAAAATTTCTGTAGACACCTTTTTTAGTCGTCAGAATTTCAGAAAACATATTTTTTAGTTGTCAAAATTTCTGAAGACACCTTTTTTAGTCGTCAAAAGTTCAGAAGACCATCGGAAACGGCTTTCTTAGTATTGTTCGCCCAATTTCATTTTTAATTATGTGCTAGTGAATATTATTCTACTATTTTTTATATTTTCCATCTCTGATGGTGTTTTCATGGTTTTATTTCATGGTTTTTACATCAGGTTCTAGTAATTGCATTATACTAGTTTTTGTATATTCTATAGCCTATGGGGGTGTTCAAACACCCAAAACACCCCCCCCCTCTAGCTGCGACCTTGCCGACCTCCCTCTCCTCCTCCTCTTTCCTTTATACTATTAAATTTCACTGAATCTTTACCGCATCCCCTTTCTCTTTTCCCAACCACATAACCTCACACACGTCTCATGCCTTTTCCTGCCACATCACATGTCGGGTTTTTTTCACTTCCGGTTTTTATCGGGGTCTGGGCCCTCTGGGGCAGCCCCGGGAGTAGGGGAGTAAGTCCTTTCTTACCATCAATTGTCACGTGACCAGTGACGTCATGGGCCAGGTCCCAAACCAGGTGATGGGCCAGGTCCCAAACCAGACGATGGGCCAGGTCCCAGCCCAGGCGATGGGCCAGGTCCCAAACCAGCTGATGGGCCAGGTCCCAAACCAGAATATTTTTACACACGGCTGTTTTTGAAACAGGGTCCTGAGATGCTGCTTTGAAGTGACTAATGAATAGGGATTAGGTCTTTGATCTTTTCAAAAGAGGCTGAGGCTGGCCAGGGGTGCCCCGCCCGCCCGCCCCACCCCGGGACCGGGAACGTGTCATCGATAGCGGCGCCGGCGAATGCTGGGAATTGCAACAACCAATAAGCGAGCGAGAATTTTAATAGCCCAGGAAAATGCGACCAATCAGCGAGCGAGAATTTTAATATCCCAGGAAAATGCGACCAATCAGCGAGCGAGAATTTTAATATCCCAGGAAAATGCGACCAATCAGCGAGCGAGAATTTTAATATCCCAGGAAAATGCGACCAATCAGCGAGCGAGAATTTTAATATCCCAGGAATATGTGACCAATCAGACAGTGTGAATTTTAATAGAAGAATTTTAATACGACAATTTCTAAGTACGAAAGAACAAACACAGTAGGTTGGCAAATTTTTTTCTTCCAACTCAAACACTTTTATATTTTTTCTTCAACCAATACACAATGTCTCGTATGTTTATGCAATAATAATGTTCGACGAGCATATGAATGTTCAAATATTTACAACACGTAGTGTCCATTTTACCCAAATATACGATTGCCCAATATCTTGCGCGATTATGCAATACCTTAACATATCTACACGGTTCAAATATTCAGAGTTCGACGAATTATACGAGAGTTGCAATTTTTACATGCCCATATGCCAACGACTCCGACGAATTGAGTAGGTATCGCTTATCGTCGTACGGCGACAGCGCCGCTTTCTGAATTTCAACTGTGTGAAGGTCATGCTTCTTGCTTTGAATAACACAAAATTTCGAAGATGTTGGTTTCTCGTTCAATATGCAGGCCCTATAGTCTGCATGGCGAATACTCTTCTGAACGAACCCCTTCTTTATGCCCTTCGCAGTCTTCTTTTCCTTTTCGTTAGGGAGCAATAAACTATACATTTTAGACCGCAACCCGCAGAATTCCAAAACAGCAGCACCATTGCACTCGTCTTTAAATTTCCCAATTACCTTGGCGTTAGAGCGGCTGTGAAGGAAGTGCCCACAGGGATAGTCTGAGGTGTCATATTCGTCTAAATGCTGTTGCATGTCTTTGTACACGTCGTCGGTGAAAATATGGTAACACAGACTGTCTGTGTCCGTGAAAAGGAGTTTGCAAGCGGAATCGTAGAGGGGAATTATATGTTCATAATGGAATTCATACATTTTTAATTTTGAAATGTCCAAAATGCACATGCCTGCATAGAGTGGCTTGTTCAGGTAAACGTTTGAATTTGTTAATTTTATGACGGTCAAATCTTCGTTTATTATTGTGTACGATTCGAAATTTGGCCGAGCTATGAATCTTTTCGCGCGCTTTCCACTCATGAGGAGGCGGACCTGCAGGTGTTTTCGGTTATTTTGCATGGTTTTACCGTAAATTGAATTATTCATTAATTTGTAAAAGTCTTTTTCGAACGAAGATTTGGCCACCTGACGTTTGGCCGTGTTGAAGTCGATGTAGTTTTTCAACCATCGACTTTGGCGAAACTCGAGTATTTTGTGAATTTTGGTCAATTTCATCCCCATTTTTAGATAGAATTGTAAATTTCTGTAATGTACGACGTATCGAGTCTTTGACATTAGATTTGGTGTCAACTTTTCGACCCCCGCCCCAATTTTAGCCGAAATTTTCTGCGAAACGGATTTTGCGTAAGGAGATATCATGTCCGGTCGTATGTGCAAACTCTCTGGAGCGAGGGGATAGTCGTTGTGCGCGTCGTGGAGATGTGAAGGATACTCCAAGTCCACGTCCAACAAATAGCCCAAGTCATCGTCAGTCTGTTTAGTACTCAAGTCAAAATTGGTAATTTCGTCCGTCTCTAAGAATCTAAATTTTCCAGTCGGGAGCGGTTCGGACATTGCATATCCATACAGATTGTTACAATCCAAGTACATGATATAGCTTATTGGATCGTTTGGGTCGTATCCTTGGGCGAGATACGGGTTGTTTGCTTTTGCGTAACGGTTGGATATCATAGAGACACCGCCTCTCATCCCCCGCTCCACAAAAAGGTAAATGTCCGGGTCAGTTATAAGGTCCAATTCCACCTTAGTCATTCTCAAGCACGCGTCAAAACTGAGTCCGGGGCTGCTGTAGTAGTGAAGTGCGTCAAGTCCGTAAAATTCCATAGACATTTTTCGAAAAGATTCGAACACGTCTGCCAACAATACAACGTCCGTTTGCAAGTACAGGTCGTGATAGTCTTGGAGAGTTTGCATGTCAAAAGTTTGCCAAACCTGTTGGGCATAGTCGTAGTCGTCTTGAGAAATGTCTTCTTCAGTCAGTTTGCTATAGAAGCAGCCTTTGGGAGGCAGAGTCCTTTCGGTCATTCTGCAGGCCGATGTCATATACTCGTAGGGAAATACCCCCTTACGCAAAAGCAATTTGTAATGTTCCGGAAAAAGCCGGCGCAAATGGCTGAATTTGGAATCCCCCTCTTTTGCCAAATTTTTGACCAACACGTCCAAACCGCAGGTTAGAAATTGCAAAGAATCTAAAAATCGGATGTTATTCACTTCGAACGAAAGGTATTTTTCCATGTTAGTGGCAATTACTTTAATTTCTTCGCTTGCAAATTCCTTTGTCATGTGTTTCAAGATGAGATGGGAGTCGTAACCCTTAAGATTGTGGAACACGACAGGAAGAAAATAGTTAGGTGTTTTCTGTTTCTTAGCCTTTGTAGGTTTGCGGAATTTCATTTTCAAAGAGCAGAAACAAAGTTACCAGTCATGTGACAGTGGTGTCGAACTTTGTTTTGAGGTGTCAAAGGAGTAGAGCAAGAAGGACATTCAGTGCAAGAATCAAAGTCCACTATCTGCTGCTGAGTAAGCGGTTTCATAGGCATGTTGGTGGAAAGAATTTTATTAATGCGGTTCTGTTCAGATTTGATGTGTGAAAAGAAATGATCCATGACGTCAGGCCCAGAATAGACGTAAGGCTTGGCGTCGTTCAAGTGTGCAAAGGACGAAACTGTAAGACAACAGAAGCCGCTGGGAGTATGTGTGTCGAGAATTTTGGTTGCATTGGTGTTGGATGCAGAGTCGTTTGGCGCCAAGTAGCTCTCGAAATCGGCGTACAGGACGTAAGGTACAGGCATTTCATGCTGAGTGTTTGTGAATTTGAGTGTGGAATTTTCGGGGGAGGGGTATCGCACGGACTGAAGTCCATGCTTGCCACAATCTTCCATATGCGCATGTTTCCCAGAAGCCGAGGTGAAACAGTAGAGGCAGTAGGGACAAGGGAAAGAGCGGCGGGTATTAGTAGTTCTTCCCTTCAGAAGAGCAGAAAGGTTTCGTATAGTTATGTAATGGCGTTTAGCGCCATCATCAAGCAACAGAAGGTTTGCAATATGTTTTCTACCCCTGTGAGCACTTGCATAGAGAGGGGTAAAGGTCTTATCGTCTGGATTTGAATACATGACGTTTATGCTATAGTCGGGATTGAGAGCCTCAAACAGCGGGATCTGTTCAATCGTCATGGGGAATTTAAGCCCTCTAGTGAAAAGCTCTCCCAAGTAGCGCTTGTAGATGCTAAGTCGCTCAGCATTATCTTTTTGATGATGTGAAACTGCAAGCACGCTATACAAAAAGCAGAACTCATCGTCATTGCGCAGATTCAGCGTGGCATGCTTATTGGCAATATATTGCGGAGTGGGGATGTAGCTGGAAGCCCCTATAGGGTCGAAGACTGCGTTGCAAATTTTAAAGTCGACCACTCCATTTACAACCCAGCCGGAACTTTGGCTCGTAAAGGTATCTACCAACTCGTCGATTCGATGTACGGCATCTTGTAGTTGGTCTTCGATCTGCGATGGATGTGTGAGTGTTGCTGGCACGGACTTGAAGTAGCCGACCGTCTGGGCTTCTCCGTCTGGCGTGGTTCGCTTGAAATCTACGTCGACCGCCACGTACCATTTCACCGGCCTAAAGTAACATGTAACATTTTGCGAGTATGACACACACCACGCATATACCGCACACTTTACAAGGCGAACACCAAGGATGTGAAAATTTGACTATGTACAAGCCCAGAATTGCTCAAACATTCTAAGTACATCAAAATTTCCTAAGTCCAAACTATCTGTAAAAGCAGAAATTTTTCTAAGGCCCAACCAAAATGCAGAATTTTCTAAGTCCAACACTATTTTATAGAAGAATTTTCTAAGTTCAGTAGGATTTTAACATAAAATTTTCTAAGTACAAAATGCAAGAGCAGAACTTGTGCTTACCCTTCGTCTCTGAACGCGTCCTCGAGGGTGCTCGTCATGCGCGACGATTCTGTCAACAGCATGTTATGCACGTCTGTTGTCTGCGGCGTTGGAAACGAAACGTCTATGAACACATTCTGTGTGCTTGTCTTGATGTTTGGATTGGTTTGCTTCTTGAAGCACGTGACGCAGACATCTTGACCGGTCCTGAAGAAGCGCGAAGGCCGCCGATTCTTACATTGAGGGCACTCTCGTCTCAGCAAACAGACTTCGCATATACCATTGATCAAGTTGGCCGCCTTATAGGTTCGACAAGACTCACATCGAGCTAAAGGATAACAAAAATAAAACAGAGCATTAAAGTCTTGCATACCCCACACGCCGTATACTCACTATAATAAAGTCAAAGACTGATAAAGTTTACATGCTGTATAATCACTATAATAAAGTCAAAGACTGCTAAAGTTCTCATGCTGTATATTCACTATAATAAAGTCAAAGACTGCTAAAGTTCTCATGTTGTATACCAATTACTGAATGCGCACAGACGTGGAGCACAATATGTTTGTGTGTGCGTGTTGGAAGAAAGATGGCATGCTCTGCATGTAAAGTCTGTATGTAGGGGCTTACTTGATGGCCCGGGTTCGGCCGATGTCGCGCCGGCTCCACTGGGGCCGGCCACCGCCGCCGCCGCCTGACCAGGTGGCCCTTCTCCCAACTCGACATTTTCCAAATTAGTGCGCTTTGCTGCCCGATCGGTGTCCGCGTCTGCCTTTCGCTTCAGTCCTACAACATATATTATATGACATGAATAAAATGCTTCAAAATATTTTTAAATAACCCAAGTATTTTAAATAATGTAAGTACAATTTTATTTTTGCAATTGAAATCTGCAGAAGTAAAAACTTACTCAGCTCTTGAATTCTCGCCTTCAGTTGAGCCTCTTCCTTCAGTAATTGTTCGAGATCGGCATCGGGCTTGTTTGCTAGAAAACAGAAATATATGGGGTTTGAGAGCTGTGAAAATACATAGTGCCTAATACAGAATATAAAGAATAAGAATTGTATTTACCCATTTCGCTGTAGAAAGTTGCAAAGGGAGCCTTAGCGTGTTCAAGATGAATTTTTTTGTTTTTACTATGTACCAGAACACTCTTTCTATAACTAATTACTTAACTGGGTTTGCAGCCCCATGTATGCCCTACTTAAATCTCGAGCTAATATCCGCAGATAGTTAACTACTTTTCCAAAAAAGTGTTAAAGTCAATTTCAAATGCTCTGTAGATGGTTGTTGGCTCCAATGGCTGATGTGTTTCGAACGTTGAGCACGCCTACTAGTTATAGGCACGGAACTACTTTTTCACAAATTCCTGCGCGAAAATAGTTCCACGTATTTGCATCAAGGTTTGCGCGGAAGGCTATGATTGTAGGTGTGATGCGGTTCGTGGCTGTTACAATACACAACAAGTGTGTCCCTCTACCGCTGGATTCTCTGCCTGTGCCAGTCTCAAGGCTGGATAAAAAGGGAGGGCGCCGCAAATAAATCTTGATGCCATGCAGTAAGACTAAATCAAAGACTCTACAGCATACATAATTATTTGTGTGCTTGCATGTTCTTGTGTGTGTGTGTGTGTGTGTGTGTGTGTGTGTGTGTGTGTGTGTGTGTGTGTGTGTGTGTGTGTGTGTGTGTGTGTGTGTGTGTGTGTGTGTGTGTGTGTGTGTGTGTGTGTGTGTGTGTGTGTGTGTGTGTGTGTGTGTGTGTGTGTGTGTGTGTGTGTGTGTGTGTGTGTGTGTGTGTAACACAAATAAGGCTAAAAGCTGTAAGTATAACTTACGCGATGATGAATGTTGCATTGGATCCGAAGACGCTGCTTCCGCCGCTGAAGCCTCTCTGTGTTCATCATTGTCATGATTAAGGTCTGCAAGAAATTATATTTACCATGTAAAAAATAGTTCCTACGTAGATATATAAATTTGAAAACTAAGGAAATGCGTTCGCTTAAGTATTACTTCGCTGTGGTACTTGTGCAGTAGCAAAAATAATATTTTGAGAATGTCCTGTCTGGGACACGACGAAAGTTTCTCTAAGTGCCAGTCCCAAGCTTGGATAAAGAAGGAGGGCACCACTAAAAAGACCTTGTTACTGCAATACTAAGTGCAGAGAAAGAGCTCCTCTGTCGCAAGATTCTCTGCCAATGCCAGTCCCAAGTCCGTATAAAAAGGGAGGGTGCCGCTAACAAGTCATGCTACCGCTCAGTGAGATTAAAATGCAAAGATTCTACATAATTATATGTGCGTGTGTGTGTCTTTTACTTACTCAAATCCATAGCGATGATGGTTGTTCGATCTGGAGCTCGTCTGTTGGCTGTAGAAAGACTTCGGATGTAGACTCGATATCGGAAGCCCCTGTAGATCTGCGACTGTAGCTCGGAAAAGATGATATTGAGGGCTTGTCTGATGAGGCTTTTTATATAGAATATGCGAGGGGCATGTCATAACACTATGGCTTGGTTGTGCAAGAAGTTTGTCTGATAATTACTCACTTCGTGTGTTTGTGTGTCTGTCTTTGCATGTGTGAGTAATTTATAACGAGTCTGGACAAGTTTGGGCAAATGAGTGGGTGGACGGTTTCTATGTAACTCCACTATACTTCAAAGCCTTAGACAATTCCAGACGAAATTGGACAAGTCCACGTTTGCCCGCGACAGATGTCCGGATGCTGCCGGCTAATCTCAACTTCCTTACAATAACATGAAGCGCGTATTATGCTCTGATGTGTAAAGGTTGATGAGAGAAGGTAAATAATAGAGGCTGTGTTGGCCGTTTCTTTGAAGCTGGAGAATCCATTGTATTCGTGCGATGCATGAATGACGCCCACGTCTTTGTAGGTATAGAGAGATACAGAGGCAGAAGAAGAGAAGGATAGAAGGAGAGAAGGAGAGAAGGCCTAACCCTTGGATGCTGAGAATGCTGATTCGAATTCTATCTTTGATCGAATGCTATTTCCTGCACATAGCGTGGAAGCCAGTGCATAATAGTTAATTAGCATAATATTATAATTTATTAGATTACTGACAGGTACCAGCTGCTTGCGGGTTCCTTGGATAGCTCTGCGCACTCCGATTGGTCGCCGTTTCCTGGGGGAGCGCCGCGCCCTCCGATTGGTCGTCGTTTCCTGGGATAGCGTGGAAGCCAGTGCATAATAGGTAATTAGCATAATATCATAATTTATTAGAATAATTTATGAGCATGCCCAGCATTCGCCGGCGCCGCTATCGATGACACGTTCCCGGTCCCGGGGTGGGGCGGGCGGGCGGGGCACCCCTGGCCAGCCTCAGCCTCTTTTGAAAAGATCAAAGACCTAATCCCTATTCATTAGTCACTTCAAAGCAGCATCTCAGGACCCTGTTTCAAAAACAGCCGTGTGTAAAAATATTCTGGTTTGGGACCTGGCCCATCAGCTGGTTTGGGACCTGGCCCATCGCCTGGGCTGGGACCTGGCCCATCGTCTGGTTTGGGACCTGGCCCATCACCTGGTTTGGGACCTGGCCCATGACGTCACTGGTCACGTGACAATTGGGTGTAAGAAAGGACTTACTCCCCTACTCCCGGGAATTTCTTAAAAAAATTGTACCTGGAAGTAGTTGAGTCTTAGCGAATTTTGGAGACATAAACCAACTCCTTGTGAAGTAGTACACAATAGCTATATTATAAGCTACCGTTGCTAATATTCTGACAGTGATTTTTGTTAGGCTGGTTTCAAAGTGTAGACACAAACTTCAATCACCAAACTTGCAATAGACCTACTATTATAGGCTTCTCCAAATGTCATTTTAAAGTGGCGCATTATTCCAAATCGGAAGACAATGAAATTTTTTTTAACTGCACAAAAATGCCTTTACAACTGCACAAAATCCATTTAGAACTGCACATTTTGTGTACAACTGCACGTTAAAAAAATCCCTGTTTGAAATTTCGGGTAGGAGGAAGTGTGGAACACATACAGCACGAATAATTACCAAATAAATAGAAAGATAGGGGAGATTATACCCAGTGCAAAGTGATACGGTCACAGTGGAAACTTCACAGGCAGACTTAGTTCATAATCCAGGATTGACTATAGGAGTATTATAATATAATGGCCTAATGATAACGTACACAAAACTATACATTATTATGTATACGTTATCATTAGGCCTCTGATTCCGATATTTTCGAATTTTGTTTTCGTATTAATAAATTCATTTTCATTCAAAATAGTCGGATTTTTAGGCGCTTCAGGTTGAGGGGGTCTTTCATTTTGGTGAATTTTAGGAGCCCAGTCGCCGTTCTTGTTTGCTTAAATTTGGACCGTGACGCATTTTTCTTCGTTCTAGAAGAAAAATCAACGAATCAAAGGCTTCTTTGTAAAGCTAAAAAATATTCATTATAGGCTATATAATATTCAGATATGGTATAAATGTAACTATAATAAAAGAGCTTAAGTTAGTGTAGTTTATTTCTTATGAACTATTCTACTGTAGCGTACAATCATCATTATATAATTTTCGGCAAAGATGGTTGCAATTCTATAAGCTTAGGTTGTGCAATTCTTTGAAATGCCACGGTCCATTGCCTCCTCGAGTTTTCCGCTACTACACCGGTCCATATTGTGCGATTCGATAGACCTAACCCTGTAATAACTTAGCTAGATCTGAGTTCGCTGGTATGGTTCTCAGCCTGCTTGGTCGAATCTATCGACATGTAGAACTAACTTGGTTCTTCAGGGTGACCGCCTGCAGGAACGGGTCTGCGGCGGTTCGCTCAGCCGACCAGAAAATCGCGTTAAAATTCTAGATGCACGGAAATTGCTTCCTTGACAAAGACCAGGACACACGGTTTTATAGAGGGACGACTGAGGCTGCCCCGTCAGACTGAACCCGGCGTCTGAAAGCTGAATGGCAGGATGCCAGTCAATTAGATTGCCGGAGTGTTTGGCGGGGCGGCTGGGTAATGCATAGATCTGAGACCATTAGCCGGATTAACGTAGCTATCGATCTCTATCGATACCGATGTATATCGTCGTCGTCGTCACTCGGTTGAGTTTCATATCAGACGATAATATTACATCAACGGGATTGTCATCATAAGAAGTTTGTGAATAAGTCACTTTGCTGTTCCATCTTGTTAGGCGTGTTAGGCGTTTGTAACACACTCCAGTCTGCTGAAGGGAAATGGCCGACTCCCGCGGCGAAGTTGCTTCCAATAAATAAATTTCATTTCCATGTGTTGCCAGAGAATTTCATATAGGCCTTTCAATGTATTTGTCGCATCTACGCAAGGACTCTGCAGTATTACAGGACTGGAATAATCTCGTGGACATTTTGTGGCCGTCCAGTTCACTTTCAATAAAGATGTCGCCCCACTTAAAACTCCGTTTCTAATGCTAAAAATTATTTTTTAATCTCCAAAGGCAATTTAATTCACTTTGCAAACATAATTATTCGTCAATCTGCCTCCATATAATTATGTAATCAATTGAATGCCTTTATTTTCTAAACAAGATGTGAAATTTTCCGCAACTCCGATTATCGTCCAAAAACTTGTGCAATGGCGTTGAAGAAGAAGATTCCGGTCCTCCCTTAATCGTAATCGTAAACCCCTAATTTCTAAGCGCCTCTAAAAAGCAAAGCGCGGGGCACCGGCTTATTCACGAGCGCTGAGCGGTTCTCTAAAATAAACGGTCCTTGGCATCCACGTAACAGCATTGCGTAAATAGCCTAATATGAAGTTTCGACTTGATATAGCATCTCTGTTTAGCCAAGGAATCGTTGGGAACAGTGAGAAGCCGTTTACATTATTATAACATCAAATTGACTTGCATTAAATCTTGTGCAACACACACCACTCCTACATTTGTAGCCTATATACAGCAAAGACTCAATGATATCATTCAATTAAAGTAATCAATCCACAAATATCGATTGACGTGTTGTAGGCTACATTAGCCATGCATGCATCAACTTGATAGAAGTTTCCAATTAGGAGTCATTAGTTGATTACTACGTGCTTGAATCTTTATTTGTATACATGTAGATATAGGCCTAGTTCACAGTATAACCTACTTAGGCTTGCTATCTAAATGTTAAAGTCAGTCACGAAAATTAATAATTAATTAATTTTGTTTGTTTGTTCTACGACATAAGCCTCAATTTGTGAGATTTCATCACAATTAATCGGAAGCAGATTCAGGTGGGCCAATCCGGCCATGGCCCCCATTTCTAAATGTCCATTTATCGTGCCCACCATCGGGTTTGAACAAAAAAGGGCATCAGCTTTTTCGGGTGTTTTTTAAGACTTTTACCGGACGGCTAAAAAAAGGTCGTGAGATTTTTTACGATCTGAAATTGGTAGGCCTATGTTTTCTGACTTTTCGATCGGATGACCAGGGTCAGCAAAAATTTTCCGGACGCAAGGTGAAATTTGTTGGCCCCTCCTTCGAAAATTTCTGCAGGCCTATCCGCCCCTGCAATTAATGAAAGTCAGCAGCACCTGAGTTGGCCCTAAATGCGATATAATGCGATGGAATTACATGTGTAAACACTGACAATCATTCATTTTACTATTGTTACTATTAGTCGATGTCAGTGGCGTAGCAATAGGGCGTGCAGCCTGTGCAGTGTGCAGTGCACGAGGGCCCCCGGCAGTAAGGGCCCCCCCGGCGGTCAGAGTCAATTTTTTTACTTTCTGAATATTCAGAAAGTAATCAAGTCTATATATAGCCTACAGGTTTGGCGTACACACTCAAAAGTGTCATTGCATGGTTTAAACTCTAATTCAATTTTCTCTGGTCGACTGCAGAAATTTAAAAAATTATAAATATAGGCCTAAAAGAGAGAAAATAACAAAAATTGTGATAAGCTAATTATATATTTAATTTCGAGTACGAAATATCCAGTGTCTAACCTATATGAAAAGAGGCGTTTTTGCGCAGCTTTTTGTTTGAAATCGAGGGAGTTCAAGCACTAAAGGGTCCGCCACCGAAACCCTGCACAGGGGCCTCAAACACCTTGTTACGCCACTGGTCGATGTAATTTTTGGTTGTTGTTGAAATAGGCTAACACGTTTTAGTTAAGCGTAGTGATTGAAGTAGTTTGCTACTGATGATGCTACTGCTATAATTATAGCAGTGTATACATGTAATGCTACATAGTATTTAGAATTATCGCAGTTACAATGATATAGGCTACAATTATCGATGTTAAGATGCTATAATCGCGGCAGTTACAATGTTATAGTCATCGCTGTTAAAATGCTAGACTTACTACAGTTAAAATGCTATAATAAAATTATCGCTGTTACAGCGCTATAATTATCGCAGTTATACAATGCTATAATTATCACTGTTACATCTATAATTATCGTAGTTACAATGCTATAATTATAGCAGTTACAATGCTATAATTATCGCACCTATACAGTGAAATACTTATTGTTTTACAGCGCTATAATTACCGTTTTTTTCAGTGGTACAATTATCGCAGCTGCCACTCTAAAATTACAGCATGAGTAAAACGAAATAGATAGGCCTATTATATAATGATATACTGCTTAGTGCTTACCAACGAAAGGTTCACTGAAGTCTCGTGGCCAGATCCACGAACCGAAAGGTCGTCTTTCTGATCTACGACTCTAAAGAAACTCCGCACTGCACCGCAATGTATTGGAGTTAAGACGCAACGCAACGTAACTCGATCCGACTTCCGCAATCCATCTGTTGTTCGACTCACTGACGGGTCTCATCAGTTCAACGCTGCATGCGAAGAGGCGGATGCACCACGGTGGATGGTATACGACTATACGTCGTCCTTCATGACTCAGGCGACGAGCTGTGGCAGAGGTAGAAGTCCCGACGGCCATCGCCCTGTGGTCGGGGGGCGGTCAACCAATCACTCGCTGCATCTATCCATCCAATGTGGGGGTCCGTGGCTTGTCCTTCCATTCATTCATTCATCCACGAGTTGCGATGTCAGCGTTGCGGCAACAGCAACAACGATGGGAGATGCTATCGGGGTTTCATCGTTCACCTATACCAACCTTCTGGAGCACTGCGATGGGTGGAAAAGGGGAAAGGGATAGAGGGAGGATGGGGAGATGGAGGATATGGAGGAGAGGAGGGTGAGATCAGTGCCGCGCCATCGGCGACATTTGTCAGGCGCTGGAAATCGATGGCGTATACAGGCGTCGATTCGATTACGTATAGGTGACGAGGAAGAGGGAAAGGGGTTGGTCAAGATGGGAAGGAGAGAAGGGAGAAGGAAAGGAGGAGGAGGAGGAGGAAGAGGGAAGGGGAGGAGGAGAAAGGAAGTGGGAGACAGAGGAGGAGGAGAAAGAGGAGGAAGAGGAGGAGAAGATGGATGGGAGGAAAAGGAGGAGGAGGGAGTGGGATCAAGATGGGAAAGAGAGATGGAGGAGGAGGAATAGGAAGAGGAAGAGAAGAAGAAGAAGGAAAAGTAGGAAGGGATCGGACCAATATGGAAAGAACGAAGAGAGAAGGAAAGAGGAGGAGAAGGAAGAGAAGGAGGAGAGGAGGAGAAGGGGAAGGCCGAGGAGGAGGAGAACGAATAGAATGAGGATGGGAAAGAGGAAAGGGAGAAGGAGGCGAGGAGTAGAATTAGAGGAGGAATAAGGAGTTGGAAAATGCTGAGGAACGGGCAACGTCAAAGCGGGAAGAGTAGGAGGAAGAGAAAAGAGAAGGGGAATGTGAGAGACGGATCAGAAAGAAGTGCATGGATCTGGTGGATGCAGGCGTGAAAGAGGAGGAAGATATGGGAAAAGAGGAGGAGATAGAGGAAGAAAAGGAAGAGGAAAAAGAGGAAAAGGAAGATCAAAATGAAGCAGAGATGGGATGACAAGATATGAAAATATCATGAGGAAGAGGAGAGACAGAGCTAGGAGACAGAGAGGGTCAGTGTCATGTGTGACATTCGATGCAATCACGATCGCCTGTCAGCCTCGTCAGTGGACAGTGTGTCCATCTGCAGATGACCATGCATCTGACCACTGTCCAACGCAAGTGACCACTGCAGCTGCCCGATGCAACTGACCATGTGAAGGACCAAACATCAGAATTCAAGGGTATACGCGAGTCGTATACAACCTACACCTGTAGTGACCGATACAGCTAAAGTGACGTGGGACCGATGTCGTGCTACACTGTGGCTTACGTAATAATGATAAGCCTTGTAAGGTATACATTGTACACCACGCTTGTTCACGTCGTAGGCTATCAGCCTGTTATAAGGGTTCGACTCCATGCAACAGCATCTGGCAATTTGATTCCTCTGGTGTACACTGTTAAAAAAAATCGTGGAAATTTCCACTAAAGTTGGTGGTCCACAAACAACACCCTAGGATGGAAATATTTCCACCCTTAGACAAGGGTGGTCCAGTTCCACCTTTGACTATTGGTGGAAAATTCCATCAGAACTGGGAAGTCTCCACCGTATCTGAAAGGTGGAAAATATGAGAAGGATGGAAGGTAGAGATAGATGAAGAGAAGGAAAAGGAAAATAGAAGGAAGAGAGGAGGAAGAGAAAGGGAGTGGGAGGAAGAAGAGGAGGAGAATATGGAAGAGAGAAGGGGGAAAGTGGGATCAAGATGGAAGGAGGAAAGGGAGAAGAAGAGGTGGATGAGAGGGAAAGAAGAGAAGGAGGAGGAGGAGGAGGAGGAGGAGGAGGAGGAAGGGGTGGGACCAATATGGAAAGACCGAAGAGAGAAGGAGAGGAGGAGGTAGAGAAGGTCGAGGAGGAGGAGAACGAATAGGAACAGGATGGGAAAGAGGACAGGGAGAAGGAGACGAAGAGTAGGATTGGGGAGAAGGAAGGAAGTAGGAAAATGCGGAGGGACGGGCAAACGGCAATCGAATACGACTTGAACCTGCAGTGACTGATACAGCAGAAGTGACATGGGACTGATTGCGTGCTACACTGCGGCTTACGTAATATTATAAGCCTTGTAAGGTATACAAGCTTACCACACTGGCCTAGTTAGCTACACCGGTAAGCGAGAGCGGCATACGTATGTTGGTTGCAACGGACTGCGGTTCAAGCCCTGGGCCGGAAGTTGACATTCGGAGATTTAGATATCTCGGACTAGCACGCATGGGACGCGGTGGCGCAAGCTGCTGCGGAGCGACCTTGGGCAAGTTGCTTACCCATTATTGTCTGTGGGGGAAGGCAACGGGAAACCACCTCACTCATCTCATCCCCAGGGGCGTAAAGCCAATGAATCTGCCTTCGGGAAGAGAACCATCACCAAGCTTACCACGTTTGCTGACGTATCATGCGGTTATAGGGGCTCAACTTCATGCAACAACATCGGGCTATACGATTCGCCTGCATGCATGATGTCACTGTCGCCAAGCAGAACAATTTCGTACACACCCACAACACACACACACACACACACACATACACACGCACGCACACATTATATATATATACATGTATATATGTATGCGTAGACTGGCATTCATTCATTCATTCATTCAGATAAACATGGAAAATCATCAGCATAATGCAGACTGACCAAATCAAGATTGAATCTACATTGACAGACAGAATGCTGTCTCTTCTTCTGCTCCTGATTATGCTGCTATTGCTGCTATTGCTGCTGCTGCTGCTGGTGCAGGAAAGGAATTAGACATTATCCGTGTATGCATCATTTGAGACAGATGCTGGTTCCATCTCTTCCTTTCACTACCACGGATTCATTCGTCTCCTCTCGATTCCATTGTCTGCAATCACTTCGGCGTAATCCTTGAATCACTTTGTGCGCTATATAATTCATACAACGCGCAACCAATAGAAAATCAGGCCACGTGACACACACGCACACACCAGCGCACTCATGTGGAATTGTGGATATGCGTGCACTGTTCAGAGTGCGAATAGTGACGGAGTTACAATGGTGATGATAACAACAACGATGTTGATAACGATTGCATCTATTTCGCAATCATTACAACGACAAAAACCGACGACGAAACTGATAGAGATCTTACCGCAACGACTACATGGTACAACGTCGAAAATCTGGACACATAGAAGAAATTCATGCAGTTCGAAAAGCAATCATCACTTTATTAAATTTCTTCGCGAATCCGATTCCGAGAATCTTGTTTCCAGTGGTCATCTGAGCTTATTTGGCGCCACTGTGAGGTCGTGTGGAGGTTGTAATGTGATTACAGGCGGTGGGCGTCGTAACCTGAGGCGGTCGCATTCGCCTCCACTTCCCCTATACTTCAGCTGCATGAGCAAAAGGGTCGTGCTCTAATTACCCGGAAGCGGTCCGGTGTTAAGCGAGTTTCAGCGACGGGGGAAACTGGTCAGAGATGTGCCATTATGCGCTGCATGGTGCCATGTCCGCCCTTCTCATTTGCTTATGTATATACGAAATGCCTCTGAGTAGTTCTCTGGAAGAGGCGCTATATAAATTCTCGGAATTAATGGATGAAATGGAATCGATGTATTTTGGGTTTTGAGATGTTGAAAATTTTTCTCAAATGGAAAAACCCCGACATTGTTTCCTGGGAGTACGTATCTGGTTCGTGTATAGGCTACTTGAATCGGGATTATAAACAGTCTATGTTCAACAGTTCAATTAGAACTACATTTACAGCTACTACTTTTGTTCAGACGAAGCAAAAAACTATATCTGTTGTAAACGTAACCGTAACATTACAATTACCAACTTCTACAGCGCCCGTGACTCCAGCTAAGGCGTGACCGACATCACACCATGCAGAATCAGATCAATACAAGAGACAGATTGATCAGCAGAAGTGATGCTCGCAATGTATGCTTTTGACTCTTGCAGCATCAGCAGCAGCAGCATCAGCAGCAGCAGCAGCAGCCGTACTAAACAAGCACTATATCAACAGCCACTTGTACGAGCTGCCAACGCGACCAGGCCTCACCGCCACACACACGCAGTGGGTCATCCACACACGACGATGCCATCCGACGCCATATGGCTATAGCCACCGAACGAGCATCTCGGATACCCACCACCGTCAGCCAAACGTCGACACCCTCGATATGTCGCAGATCGCCGACGGCCAGATTACGTGTCGACTAATCCGTTTAGCTGGGACGAACGACCCCCACCCACCCCACCCTCACCCCCACTACCCCAACCCCCCGTCCGCCAATCACAACCCGTGTAAACCGATTTCAAGAGCAGACGACAATTTGGCGAGCAACGTGGCGCCACCGAACGATCGTGGTCGGCATGAATCTTTGAACGCAGACGCCGTTGTGGGGCATCGCATCCCTTGGGAATGTGAGGCCGTACGGGCTGCTGAGGCCGGTGACCAGAGGCACTTTATGCGACCCAGGGTGCTGTCCGTGTCTGTGGTCCCACCACCACCACCACCACCACCACCACCACCACCACCACCACCACCACCACCACCACCACCACCACCACCAATACCACCACCACTACTACCACCACCACCACTACCAACACCACCTCCACCACCACCACCACTTCCACCACCACCGCCACCGCCGGTGGGAAAATTGAGGCTGGAATTGCTTTCACGAGTTGTGTGTTCGGTCGTAGGTTTGTTGGGCACGACGTCGTCGTCTGCGAGAGTGAAATGCAGAGGCGGGAAATTGTGAGGATTGACGACCGGGAGGAGGAATATGCATGGACCGGTTGGAGAATTGTGTTGCTGGAGAAGATGGAGAGGATGCGAGGATAGAGAATGGAGAGGGAGAGAGATGGGTTGTGAGGATGACAAAGAAAAGGAGAACGAAGACAAAGAAAAGGATGAGATGACGAAGAAAGAGGAAGAAGATTGGATGGATGACTGAGATGTCGGATAAGAAGAAAAAGAAGTTGGAGGAGAAGCAGGAGAAGGACGATCAGATGGAGTGTGAGGAGGAGCAGATGGAGAACGAAGACAAAATTGAAAAAAGACAAAATATGGGATTGGGAAGGCCGTTGAAACAGTTGCAACTGTACTTTCTGCTTACCTCTTAACGCTGAATACTGACTGTTGACAGCGTGTGTGTGAATCATTCTGGAAGTAGCTCGATAACTTGCTGCTGACGATGCTATAGAAATTGTCGCAAATATACAGGGTGCGCCAAAAAAAGTAATCCCCTACGGTTTTTAGCCCATATCCTGGCCAAACATAGGAATTTCTACATGAAACTTTACAGTCTTAAAGGCAATTCATATTTACGTACCATGTTTCAAATTTCAATAACATATTTCAAACAGAACAAAAGTTACATCACTTTCAGTGAGGCCACCCACCGTTTTTTGACGGTTCAAAAACGCGACGCAACAAAAAGTAGCAAAAAAACAATTTAAATATTCTGGCTAATATCTTGGCCGAAAGTAAGAATTTCGAAATGAAATTTTACAGGCTTAAAGACAATTCATATCCACCCATGATGGCCAGATTTCATCAAAATATTTCCAACAGAATAAAAGTTATGCCACTTTTAGGGAGGCCACCCTCCGTTTATTGACGTTTCAAAGACGTAGCGCAACAAAAAGTATCAAAACCACGATTTTATTAAGTCTCATCTCAAATAATTATTATCAAATAGCCTTGATATTGCCAAATGATCATTACTATTACTATTTAAAAAAGAAACAGAGTACCAGCGTAGCTGCACGTCACTGAGAAGTCACGTAGCAAGATGACAATCAAATTGGTAAATAAGAAATCTGCCAGATTAATCAACAGGTTCATGACCGTCCATCAAGAACTATGCAAAGAGACTCAAAAGAAGTGTTGGCACTGGTGGTGGGCACATTGAACACAAGTTGTGAAGCACTACCAAGTTAATTTGACAACAGTTATTTGAGATGAGACTTAATAAAATCGTATTTTTGTTACTTTTTATTGCGTTTCATTTTTGAATCGTCAAAAACGGTGGTGGCCTCCCTAAAAGTGGTATAACTTTTGTTCTGTTTGAAATATTTTGTTGAAATTTGGCCATCATGTGTAAATTTGAATTGTCTTTAAGCCTGTAAAATTTCATTGCTACATTCCTACTTCTGGCCAAGATATTGGCAAAAAACCTAGTTTTTGGTGCGTTTCGTTTTTGAATCGTCAAAAAACGGTGGGTGGCCTCATTAAAAGTGATATACCTTTTGTTCTGTTTGAAATATTTTGATGAAATTTGACCATTGCACGTAAATATGAATTGCCTTTACGACTGTAAAGTTTCATTTAAAAATTCGTATTTTTGGCCAAGATATGGGCTAAAAACCGTAGGAGATTACTTTTTTTGGCGCACCCTGTACAATACAATATAAAAGACAGAGAAAGTCAGAAAGATAAAGAGAAGATAAATAATGCAGAACCAGGATTTAAAAATTGGGTAGAGAAAGGGCATGACAGAGGACGGATAAGATTGAAAAGCAGGTGAAGAATAAATTTAAAAATAATTGTTAGCCTAATCAATTCAGACTTGCAAGTAGGCAGCAAGATTAATGCTGCAGTAGATAATTGCTGCATATTGTATGCCAGCCTGCAATGCGCCCATTTTTATGTTCCCTCTCGTTATAAAAAACCAATCTATTTAATCGTTATTCAGAAACAATTATCTGTAATTCTACTTCGAGATGCATTTAAGCTTGTAACGGGTCCTACACATGTATTTAAAGTTAATAATTTATAGCTTCCGGAGTTTTGTTTATCTTTCTTCGCCATCTGTCGAATGCGCTTAGATGAAGCTTTTCACTGCACCAGAACAGGTTTAAATTGCGATCTGTCAATGCAGACTGTAACTGTTAACCTCTTCTCGTTGACCAGAGTCCAATTCAAGGCACTTTTATCTCTCTTCTTTTTACGACATCTAATTGAAATTATACTGTTACCTTCGGTATGAGCGATTATGTTACCGGTAACTGTTTAAACTCAACTAGCTAATAGTCGAGTTCACTCAAAATATAGGCCGACTTCCACTTTCGTCTGAGTAGTATGCCTGTAAGTTGGAGCACAAGAATAAGCAAATGATGAAAGAGAAACAAATGTAGCCGTGCAGCTACTTCAGCTGAAATGAAAATACGTTGACAAGTCTTAAAAAGCCTGCGAAACGCTTCAGATTTGCAAGACTTGTCTACTGCTGATACTGCTTTCTATCGAGTAGGATTAATAGAAAACTGCCTATGTGGACTCGCAAGCAATCTGCAATGGTATCAGCGACCTCTGTGGAATGCTGTTTAACCAGCTGCTTCAATGTTGACACAGAGACAAAAACTCGTCGAAAGCGACAGCGAAAGCTTCACCGTGCAATCTTCTTTTCAATGCATTGGTGACCAAAACTTGCCATAATATTTATATCGTCGCTTGCCAATATATATTGCATGACGGTGACTGGCAATATTGCATTGAACACCATATATATATATACATATGTATAACATATATATGTTTATGTATAACATATGTATATATGTTTAAGGTTCGTGGTGGCCTTCAGATCTCAGCAGAAAAACTCGTGATCATCTTCTTGGACTCATTTCCTCCGAATGCTTTTCCGTCTTCTCTAATATTAATTTCCGGGCGCGTGCTCGATGGTGTAGTGGTCAGCGGGTTAGACTGTTAGTTGAGAGATCGTGGATTCAAATCCCACAGAGGACAAATATTTTTGGTTCGAGATTGCAGCTCCATTTGAACCTCGGGTCGACTGAGCTGTAAATGAGTACACTTACCGTACACTGTTGGTGGGAAGATATGACGGCTAAGGAGAGTACTGGTCAACTGCTCTCATATGCTGAGGTAGAGAAAATGGGGTCGCTGACATTTCATACCAATGGCTGCTTCAAGGCTTGCTTAAGCCTCTCCTTCTTCTAAGTCCATCAAAATCCTCTTGTTGGACAGAAACGAAAATCGTAGTCAATGCGCCAAAACAATGGCTGAACATAATATAGGCTAGTGTGAACCTAAAGAACGGGCTTGCTTTACTTACGTATGGGTCAATGTAGGTTACATGTATACGAAGAGAAAAACTAACACTTCTGTCACTTCAAACCAATTGGCTGAAGAATAAAATAATGCTTGCAATATACAGGGTGCGCCAAAAAAAAGACCCCCCCTAGGTTTTTTGCAAATATCTTGGCCAAAAGTAAGAATTTTCAAATAAAATTTTACAGTCTTAAAGGCAATTCATATTTACATATGATGGCCAGATTTCATCAAAATATTTAAAACAGAACAAAAGTTATGCCAGTTTTAGGGAGGTCACCCCCCGTTTTTTGACGTTTCAAAAACGAAACGCAATATTTTAAAGGTTTTTTGACAATATCTTGACCAAAAATAAGAATATCGAAATGAAATTACACAGTCTTATAGACAATTCATATCTACACATGGTGGCCAGATTGCATCAAAATATTTCAAACGGAACAAAAGTTATGCCACTTTTACAGAGGCCACCCACCGTTTTTTAATGATTCAAAGACGAAACGCAACAAAAAGTAACAAAAACACGATTTTATTAAGTCTCATCTCAAATAACTGTTGTCAAATGAACTTGGTAGTGCTTCACAACTTGTGTTCAATGTGCCCACCACCAGTGCCAAAACTTCTTTTGAGCCTCTTTCCAAAGTTCTTGATGGACCCCTGATTAATCTGACAGATTCGTTATTTACCAATATGATTGTCATCTTGCTAAGTGACTTCTCAGTGACGTGCAGCTACGCTGGTACCCCGTTTCTTTTTTAAATAGTAGTAATAGTGATAATCTGGCAATATCAAGGCTCTTTGATAACAATTATTTGAGATGAGACTTAATAAAATCGTGTTTTTGCTGTGTTACGTCCTTGAAACGTCAAAAAATGGGGGGTGGCCTCCCTAAAATTGGTATAACTTTTGTTTTGTTAAAAATAGTTTGATGAAATTTTACCATCGTATGCAGATATGAATTGTCTTTAAGCCTGTGAAATTTCATTTCGATATTCTTGCTTTTGGCTAAGATATTGGCCAAAATAATGAGATTGTTTTTTCGTGACTTTTTGCTGCGTCGCGTTTTTGAATCGTCAAAAAACGGTGGGTGACCTCCCTAAAAGCGACATAACTTTTGTTCTGTTTGAAATATTTTGATGAAATCTGGCCATCATGTGTAAATATGAATTGTCTATAAGCCTGTAAAATTTCATTTGGAAATTCTTACTTTTGGTCAAGATATTGGCAAAAATCTTAGGGGGGTCTTTTTTTTTGGCGCACCCTGTATATGCTATAATTCTACACAGTGCTTAAAGTGTAGAAAAATAAGTGCCTGCATGGACGCCTTTTACATTTGCAGGCTGTTCTGGCCTAATAAATGGCAGAACGGCGTTCAAAATTGAAAATAAGTGCATGGACGCCGTCCATGACCGCCCAGCCACACTTTAAACCCTGTTTCTACAGACTGGATATCGTGGTTCATTATATATAATTACATTTACCTAAATATGCGATGATTCTATATTTTCACCCATTTGCTTAACGCATATAATTATTGTCACTATACTTGTTCATGCATTATTGTCACTACTTGTTCATGCATTTGTAGTTTCGCGCTTGGACTACTGCAGTTCCATATACGGTGGACTTCCAGCCTCTCGGGTGGGGCCCCTAAATAGGGTCCTGCGCACTGCTGCCCGCCTCATAGGCCGCATTCCCAAATTTGGCCGAGTCTCCGAGTACATGCGGGATGTACTCCACTGGCTTCCTTACCCACAGCGCATTACGTACAGAATTTCCGTATTGGTCCGGCGCTGCTTTGAGGGTTTGGCTCCTTTATACTTGCAGGAGCTCTGTTGCTCGACCACGCACGTTCAACGCCGCTGCTCTCTCCGCTCAGCTGCGCAAGCGGAACTTATTGTTCCACGCTCTCGGACTGCAATCAGGCAGCGCCGTGCTTTCTCCGTGGCTGGCCCTGCGACCTGGAATGAGCTCCCTGTTATCCTTGGTCAAATACCTATTAGCCTTTCTACTTCTACTTCATTTCTTTCTCTTCTCAAAACTGTCTTATTCGACCGGGGTTGGACTGGGAGCGCTCCTGAGTAGTAACCTTGAAGGAGCGCTATATCAAATTCTCAGTAAATAAATAAATAAATAAATAAATATAATTTCGTTAGTTGACACATTTCATCAAAACGTTTTCATAAAATTAATGTAGTGTGGCGTATAAAGTCATAATGAGAAGAGATTTGACGAAATGCGGTTGCTAAGCGCTGAACAATGTGATGGAATCTACAACAATTGAGTTAATGTTCCTTTGTCCAATCCAACGACGACGCTGGAGCATGGGACAAAGGGGCGGAGGAGGAGGAGGAAGAAGAAAGAGGGACAGATGGAGTGGCACATGGAGATAGAGATAAATAGATAAAAGGAAATGGATAAAGACTAAAGAGTCCCTCTAGGCTCTTTTGAGATGACTGATGGAGTGACGGATGGAATTGTGGGATGCATGGAGTGACTGGAGATGAAAAGAGGAAGAATGGAGTAGGGGTGAGGGGGGTAGACGGAGGGATGTGTTGGTCCAGCAACTACGCCATTACGCCGAGAACTATAATAGCACAGAACATTAAGCCTAACGAGCAGCAAATCCTTTGAGGACAATCGAGTAAAATCGCCGAAGCGTATGATTGGTCATCTTCAATAATAACGTGGTCAGCAACTGCTGGACAAAGGAATGAGAATTGGATCGTGAGTCATCACAGCTGCTGCTGCTGCTGAGGCTGCAGCAGTTGCTACTCCAAGAACTGAGTATGGGAAAGAAACGACAGCATACAGTGGCACTGAGTCCGGAAAATTCCAACCATCTCTGTACAGTATATGGATGAAGAAACTATATATGCCCTGGCTACAAAAAAGTATCTGCAGCCGCCACTGCCCATTTCATGCTGCGCAATAGTCAGTGAAGCAACTACGAAGGTTAATTATGCGATAACCAACCGGTAAAGTAGCTCTAGGCCTATGTGCGATACGGTATCTTTGGGGAAAATCAAATAGCCTATTCTCAGTCATGGTTTCTGCATCTCAATTCATTCAGCATCGCACATGATAAAGAAACGCACAAACACATTGAAGAGATTTGTTGCTTTAATTATTTTTTTACTAGAAAACAGAACTTTCGTAGAAGAAATCTGCGAATGATGTGTTCAAACGGAAGATTGGTTTTCTGAGCAATAAATTCGGTCATTGATTCTTTAAATGGAAGATTGGCGTCGATGCAGCATCTGACTTTCAAATATCTCGCAAGAAAATGTCTTCCAAGAAAATATTGACATTTAGCGGGGTAGGAGGTTTGAACAAATTCCGAGAGGTAACGTCTATGGAACTTTACAATGTGGTTAAAAAGATGCGCAAACGTTGAAAAAACAGTAACTCTTGACTCAAATGTTCCCATATCACCATTCAGATGTGATAGGTAATAAAATAGTGTGTGAAATCCAAGGAGAGACTGTACATCTCCATCGAAGAAAAAATCGAACGGTGGTATGACCAAAACATTCACAATTACAAGATCCTTCAAATCGCTCTGCAGATCAGGCTCCTGTAGAATTCGTTCACATAAATGCATCACCTCATCGTATTTACGGCACTTGTAGAGATGCAAGGCACGATAGCAGTCAGCTGTGTTGCACTTTATACCAAAGTCTCGACCAATCACGTTGTAGAACGTTGTCATATATTCTAAAGCAATTTCCATCAGGGCATCAATCAGTGTTTCTTTAAGCATAAGAGAACTTGCATTAGCCGCCTCGGTCTTCTCTGATAACGAATATGTTCTGCGATAAACAATTTGTTTAGTAGTAATTAAATAATTAGCAGGCCCATCTGACGTCGTAGTAGCAAAAGAATAATTCCGCATTGTTAAAGCCGTAACAATTTTATCCATCGGAAATTTCGTATCGGATAAATCATGACATAAGCTTACGTTATTCTGTTTGCGCGTTCTTTTTGCAGATGATACAGCCAAATAACGAGCAAAGACTTCTGGTGAAAGACGCAGATCGAGACAAAAGCGCCTGTCAATAAAATGTGGATTTCTGTCAGAAATCTTCTTGTGAAGAACACACAGCCCAACGAGTCTTGCGATATCGTCGATAAACAACAGACAGCCTGCGCTCAATGTTTCTTTATATTTTTGAAAAGGCTTATCTACGAAAACTTCCATGGAAAGGCGCATTGCTTCTTCGTACTCTGATGTGGCAAAATGAAGAGCAGCCAGATAGGCCAAAGCTGCAGGAGCAATGCCGCTCGATTTTGAGTCATCACATTCTAAGGATTTTTTAAGAAACCTTGTTGCCATGAGAGAAACAAATCGAAATTCTGAACGGCTGTTTGATCCAGTTAAATTTTCCATGAGACTCTGAGCACGAAGAAAATGAAACCGACTACTGCTTGCAGAGTACATTTTCGGATAGTTATGATACTTCGAACATGCAAATTTAAATTGTATAGAAATTGCTTCGACGAATTCAAAAAATAGATTGCTATCCGTTGAAATATGTCCGTAAAGTAGACCAAATGCACAATGCAAAACATAAATCAGTATGTTATGGTATTGGAAACACAAGTTCTCCTCTATTGTCGGTAGATGTGGCTTTTCATTATGTCTTTTAGAATCAAAACCAGTTGCATATCGTGCATTTTGTGTCAAGTACAGGCGCACTCCTGAATTTAACCCGTATCTCAGTGCATCACGACATATATTGTTAGCTGCATGGAATAAACAGGTAAAGAATGTCATCACAGCTTCTTTTTCACACGCCTTTCTAAAGTTAAGGGTAGGTAACATATAATCCATGAAATCTGGTAGTTCCATCCTTAGAGATTGAGACAGTTGTTGCGTTATTGGCAATATGTAATTTTCTACAAACCATTGTGACAGAGTGTTAGCATTGTGAAATTCCTTTAGTCGTTTTTCAATCCTGTCAAGTTCCGTGAAGCTCGATGGCTCATAAAATAAGTTTGCTTCAGGAATGAAATAGTTCGGACAGCGCCCCTTCTTCAACCATTCTAAAAGCTTTTGCAACAATTTATAGCAGATCGATATTACAGAAGAGGAATTCCACCATTCGGTTGGCATCTCTTCGCAAGTCCATAACATCAACGTCTTTATATGATACGTGCATAGAACCTCATTCTCTTTTGGAATATCCTCTTGTATTAATTCTCTCTTTGCGAAGAATCTTAGTAAATGATAAACAATCTGCTGAGTTTGGGTCCAACTTTGCAGTAAGATAACTTCTGGGAGCGAAAATGACAGTCTCCACTGATATTTATTCTCTCTGCAAGAACGATGCTGAGCAAAAACTACATGACAACCATTTTGCACAACTTCAGAGATTGTACGTGATGTCGGCCACCCCCAATATCTCTGTCGTGTGGGCCAATTCTCAGCTTCTGTAGGCCAGTGAGGGCAGAATATGCTTCTGACGGCATCCATTCCGAAACGATTGATAGATTTCGGGTGAGTTTTAATTGCCGGTACACAAACAGTGTTGGGCAACTTGGTTCCTCGAAATGCCTGCGCATGCTCATGCTCTAAAGCTTCTCGTTCTTCCCACTTTAGCAAAAGGTGGCGTCCTGTATCAGCTGTTCGTTCGAACTCGTACTTCCTGAAGTTCCAATTATATTTCATTTCACCCAAAACTCGTAATCGAACGAAACCTGGATAGATGTCATACGATTCTAACTTGAAGCACTTAATTGTTTCAGCTAGGCCACTTATATCGCTTGGCAACACTGGAAAGTCGCCACTGCAGACCAGCTCGGTAACTTCGCACAGCATGAAATCAAGGTCCGAAATGCATGTATTCAGCGGTCTTATATAGAACTCCACCGAGCTGCCGCATTGAATCGAATACTGTTTTGGTGCAGAATCCCATGATGTCGGTATGTTATATTTGCGATCAGATGCAAGTGGAAACGACTTTCGAAGTAATTGACATGTGACAACAATGAACTCAGATGCCATTTCTGCATTCGGTAAAGCCGAATAGTCTATCATCTAAAATGACGAATATTTAACCCTCCTGAATCCTCATAATCATTATCATTATAATTGTTATCATCTTCATCGTTACCATTATCTTCGTAATTATCCTCGTCGTTATCATCATCATTAACATGGCTTAATGAAGATCATCATCTATTTCAACGCTTCCCAAGTCCCTACCTTATCAGTATGTAGGCCTATGCATGTGGACTTGTGAATGTCACAGACCAGTAGATATGCAGGAGAACATCTTTCAAATTTGTAAATATAGGCTATTATTATTTTCAATTTTGATCACCTGAATTCTTCAAAATGTATCAAAATTGCTTTAAATTCAAGTGCAGCCAATTATGACTCCATAGCCTCTTAAATGTTGGACCAATAAGACTGCCTTTTGCTATGACTGTAGAAAATAACTCATACTCGCAATTTCGCGATCACTAGAGAATTTTGACGATGCCTTAAATGTCACTAAGCGGACTGGTAACTTGGGGCAGTTTTTCCGATAACATTATTCCTAGGTCTGCCGTCTACTACTAAAATTCCCTGATATTCGACAGGTTATTTAAAAACCATACAGGGGCTACAAATTCGAGAACTTATGACTTCCTTGTCTTAGTTTGATTACGGGAGACATTGAAATTGTTCTGACCGTTATCTTGGTGGCGTTTGTCATTTCAGTCGACTTTTCTGCAACCTCATCGGACTCAAAGTGAACCGTAATACCCTTTCGCAATTTAAAATTGTCCCTTTATTTAAGACCTAAATATACAAAGACAAAATTGCCTGGCAACCACACCTGCTTTTGTGTTGTCATTTCAGTCGTCGGCCTATCCTGTCGTAAGGTGCTGGTTAATCTGTCCAGAAAGTCTGAGCGACCACAGCAAACTTTCCGGTTGAAAGAACAACCAGGTCGCCTTTTCAGGTAATTTAAAAACCTAGGCAGATAATGGCCAGAGCGGAAAAGGAAGTGAGCTTATTGACTGAGTCATACATGTATAGGCTAACCAGCCTTATATTCCCGTGGCAGTTGGTCCCTAACAAGGGCCGCTTTCTAAACCTTATAGAGGAGGTGGAAGTAGGCTACATGTCGGCCCGATGTCAGGTACAGTATGTGAGACCGGAAAAAGACGCTGGTTCGCTGACGGTGTTGACTTGCTGGTGTGATTTTTAATGTGATTGTTGTGAGTTGTTGGCCATAAGGGTAACAATGGTCATTATAATGAGGTAGGCCTACAAGGACAATATAATAGACTTTTAAATGTAAGCCTATCTTGAAGCCTTGTACAATTTGATGTATGATGAAAATCGAGTGGAACCATCATAGATGACAAAATGGAATAATAATAATATGATTGTCATATTGAACAAATGTTCGGAAATTCTCCATTAAATTCCAAGGCCCTGTTTTATGGAATAAACTTCCGATAGTCATTCGTGAGGCTACTAACTTCATTCACTTCAAACACCTTTTACGTGTGCATACATAATACATTATGTAATGTTTTCTGTTAATGGCATGAGGGGTTACTCATGCTGATGCTGATTTCTTTTATTGTTTGTTTGCTTTTTTGAGTTCATATTTTGTTTTTGTTCTTTCTCTGAAATTTTCCTGTAGTGTTTTGGCCTACTACATTAGTTTTTGATAATTTTTTTGTCTTTAGTTAAGTAACATCTTTGCATTCCAATTATCCATACAGCTTATACTTTTGCACCTCACTTTGGTAATTAGGCCCCTACTTAGCCATAAATCCCATAATCATTTCCATGCAGCTTCCTTTCCTATGAGTTGTCTTTCAGGTTTCTCATCCTATCCTGCTACTGTTTAACGACACTGCCATACCAAAGATAGTTATTAGCGTTAACCTCCTCCTTTATCCCATCTCCCCGTGACACCCTTTTCATATAGCGTCATAGGCGTACGAGGCGGCAAATGTCCAGAGGGGGCAAATGCCTCCCAACTTTCGGGCAAGTCTATACAAAAAGGTCGTCAACTTTTTCACGGATATATTTTTCGTGCAGAAGTTCGATCTCTGCCCCCCCCCCCCCCCCACTGCTGAAATCTCCCGTACGCCTATGTATAGGCCTAGCGCCGTTTGATGATGCGATCTTACATGTATAAGGATATGTCCTTGCCGAGTCCGTTGGTCCACATCACGTGACTGGCTGTCTTCCCTCTCCACGTAAACTCCCAAATGGCTTATGGTCAGTGGAAAATATTAGCGCCACATAAATTCATCAGTCGGCGGCACTTCCCTTTATGAGAAATCGGTGACAACAGAAGGCATATTGATGAAACTCGTTGGACTTCACCCGATAGAGTAAGAAGCTGCTTAGCACATCGTTCCAATAACGGAAACCGGTTCCAACCTGCCATCACAACATTAGGCTTTCCAAATAGTCTTAAAACAGATGACGAGTGAATTCTTAACAGACAGAGTTAAGCAAATTTAACTTAATAGTCTAGAGTTAGACACTAATTGGCGATCGCGGACAGGCTACATGTTCTCGCGTGGATCTAGTAGCAATGCTGCAGTGTAATCGTAATGTAATGTAATTCAGACGATTTCTATAGCATCGTCGGTAGCAAGCTACTTCTAGGATGCATTACACGCATATTATCAACTGTCAGAGTTAATGTGATGAACTAGAGAGCAAGTGCAGTTTCAATTTATTGTGTTTTTAAAGTAGATTTAAAACCCTGGCTGTAGAAACACTTCCCGCAACTTGTGAATCATAAATTACGATCGTTATTAAAGCATAAACTATATTGACATCGTGTGTGTCACATTTGGTGTACAATTGCTTGAATCTATTACTCCGTATGGAACATGACGTGGGGCAAATTCAAATGGAACTTATGTTAAATTGCATTCTTAACCCATTCATGGCCAAATTTTATTTTGATGAAATTTTTAGATATTTTACAACATAATATTGACTAATAACAGGAATCAACTTAGATTTGTGAAAATTTCATTGCAAAACATTTTTATAGCTCATGGAAATTTTGTTCCATTATTGGAACGTGGCATTGTTCCAATATTGGACCATGCATAATATCTGTTATGTCATTAGAGAAGTGCCATAGTGACAGCCTGTTCTTGTCCTTGCCTCTGCTTTATTATGCTATCCTGCCATTTGCAGGTAAGCATGCAGTAACTTTGAGACCTATTTATGATAGTCCTTGTAGCAGTTCACTGGGTGCAGGTTAACGTGACAGACACCACAGCTGAAAGTTGTGTTCTTCTTACAGACACGACATCTACGCTGTTTCACATTGTCTGGATAGTGCTGGACATTGCTGCTAAGTCTGACACTGTCTGGAATGTTTCTCATAAGAACGGCGTTCCTATTTGCAGATGAGGATGGTCTGCCCAGATTCTGTGGCTCACTGAACAACAGCAAAAAATGGTTAGCCACAATGCTACGAATGAAGCCCAAAAAATCCAGTTTAGGCAGTTCTTCGTCATCAAAATTGCTCTGTCAGCCTTCTCAGCTGCTGTAGCTCTTCCACTTCTTATCTGTCTTCGGTACAGTATCCAGGCATTGGACAAGGATGCAGACATCAAGTGTGTGAAAACTTGCCACCACCATTTGTTGTCGACATGCTCTACATCTGCTGGAAGAAGTTTCATGAACTTTTCATTGAGATGGGTGATGAGCGGTCTAACCTTGGAAAATTTGTCATCAGGTGATGAGTTGGTATTGTCAGAAAAATGAAGATTCTTGAGTAAAGCTCTGAATCTGTTTCTTGGCATGGCCTGGGCAACAGCTTCGTTTCTGATGTCTGCGTCTAAACTCCAGTATAGATCTCTTTGAGGTAGTGAACAGACTATAACCCGATATCATAAGCACTGTGAAGAAGAGTTTCAGTTCCTCTACTGTTACTTCAAACATACTGTTAGCATTGCACTGTCTGGCATACAGTTCAGACTGGTTCTTGATGTACTCAAAGAATTCAATTGGCCAAAACATTTCAAACAGATCTGTCGGGGTGTTTTTGGTGTGATCACATTGTTGAGAAACGGTGCTCAAACCATCAGGGGCTTCAAGTCACCTTTCTTCCATTTTTCCACAGTCTTGGAAATTTTTCTCTTCTTTGCAGCAGCTCTGCTTATATTACTGCCTTCTGGAACAGCTACACTGTCCTCTTCCTCTCCATTACTGTCCTCACTATCTTCTGCATCTATTGTAGCTTCGGCTGGTGCATTCAAAATCTTGCTTGTCAAATGATCTGCAATGTAATCGCTGCCTCTTTCTGTATCAGATTTGTCAGAGTCACCATCAGATTCATCACCAGGCGGTGTTATGAAGACGTCTGCAGAACTGAAACTGCGGGTTGTAATGTTGTCAAGTAATTCGTTTAGTGTTGGGGCAGTTACAGTTTTTACTTTTTTCTTCCCATAAAAAGTCCGTACATTCATTGTGGCTGAAACATAGGCAAGTCAATGACTGTTGAACGCATAAACAAGTTTTTTCTTAGGCTACTATGACAAGTTTTACATAATATTATCGGAACGCAACAAATTATTTTATATGAATTGAGAAAGAATTATACTGTGCTTGATTTAGGACAGAGTAATACACAAATTGGCGCACTGAATCACAGAAGTGTATGCGCTGCTAAATTACTGAAAATTGGATTGCCATGTAGCCATGTTCCACTATTGGAACATTTCGATTTTTGCATAATAGGCCAGTTTTTCGCGACAACAGAACAAAACTACTATTTGATACAACAAAAACAATATTTCAGCTAATTAAAATACATAAATGAAGTACACTTACCTGCGCAGGTTCACACGATATGGATTTTTGAAGTTTCGTATATTCCTAACGGCTAAATTTTACAATTACAGAATTTTTTATCAAACAAAAATCACCCAGATTTTTATAAAACAAGCGTTCTTCACTTTCATAATGTCCAATGACGTCATGTATTTATGAATACAACATTCGACTGGTACTCTGCTAAAAATATACAGACTTTTCTTGTATGTTCCAATATTTGAACATGGCCACGAATGGGTTAAACGTGGTTCAAGGCTGAGTTTACGTTGTAAATAAACAGCTGGCTCTGCGATGCATTTGACTTTGTGCCCTTAAGGCTTTTAGGATTCGCTTACGAGTTATGCAATGGAAATGGAAGCTCCACTATATTCCATATTCCATGTGGTATTTGGGGCGTTTAATTTACTGAACGTTGAGGCATTTTACTGGAGACTAATCAATGTTCTTTGATTGCTATTACACTCGGTGTGATTTTTCTCTTCACGGTAACCCTGGCTACGACAGGCCTTTAGTAGCGGCCTCCGCCCTGCCTTTCATTTGCGTTGCTTTGATAATAACCGGAGGGTGTGCAGGCACCATGCCAGAATGGCTTCGGTGGGGGCAGACTTGAGCGGTTGCAGCGGCTAGCCTGCATTCAGCGGATGAAGAGAGAGATACAGAGACAGAGAGAGACAGACAGACAGACAGACAGACAGACAGACAGACAGACAGAGAGTCTCACGCTGAGAACAACAGGAATGTATTATCGATTGGTGGAGATGATGTTGACTGTTTCTGCAGTGTCTGCCGCTGCGTGAGAGAGAGAGACATACATACATACATACATACATACAGACAGACAGACAGAGACAGACAGACAGACAGAGCATTATATCATCGCACGACAACGAACGCAGAAGAGCTTCTCGTTTCGTGTCTGGTATACATCGGGGGTTTTATGAACGTCGCCCCGGTTGCATTCATTTGGCAAAATATATCGGAGCCAATGGATGAACTGGACTCTCAACCAGCGCCCGATGGAGCGGCTGCTGCTGCTGCTGGTGGTGGTGAGGCTGCAGCAGCAGGGGACAGCAGCGTAGGTGCCAACAACGGTCCCTCATCATCTGTTGCAGCATCATCATCAACAAACACAGCAACAACGATGATCAATCTCGCTTCGTCTTCGACTGATGATGTCTCGACACGGTCAGTCTGTCGTCGTCATCATCGTCGTCGTCATCATCATCATCATCATCATCGTCGTCGTCGTCGTCGTCATAATCATCATCATCATCATCATCGTCGTCGTCGTCGTCATAATCATCATCATCGTCGTCATCATCATCATCATCATCTTCATCATCACCACCATCATCATCATCATCATCTTCATCATCATCTTCATCATCATCGTCGTCATCGTCATCATCATCATCATCATCATCATCATCATCATCGTCGTCATCATCATCATCATCATCATCATCATCATCATCATCATCATCATCATCACCATCTTGTCTTACATTCAGTCTGTCTGTTACGAAAAAGAGTCTGCCTTCTGTGTTTACAATTTTTTAGCAGTCACTTAAGCTTGAGGCAGCCATACATGTAGGTGTGAAGGGTTGACGAATGACGACGCATGTTCTTGACCTCGGCATCTGGGGTTGGGTGGCCAGTCATTCCCTCGACGTATCGTCTTTATACCAAAGGTGTACAGTCGGTGTACTCATTGGGGCAGAGGTGTGGAAGAATTAATTAATTCATTCATGAGGCATGCCCGCCTGAGGCGTTGCCTGTATGTCAACAATAATTCCACTTTACTATCGAGAACCTCAGTGTGAAACACCTGCCCGATAGAATCAACTGCTCTACTTGCTGTTGCTGCTGTTGTTGTTGTTGTAGTAGTTGTTGCTGTTGTTGTTGTCATTGTTGTTGTTGTCATTGTTATTGTTGTCGTTGTTGTTGTTGTTGCTGCTGCTGCTGTTGCTATTGTTATTTCTATTATTGTTGTTGTTGTTGTTGTTGTTATACGGCAACAATATGTCTTGTATTATAGTTTTGCTTTCTATTCAGTCAGTTTTGCAACTCAATCTAGCCAACAGTTTTGTCGTTGCTGTCTTGACATATGACCTCAGACCTGGGAGTGGCTCTCAGATACTCTGTATGAATGTTCAATTTACTATCTATATGTGCGTGTATTTAAATGGGGCCATAATGACAGGTGCGCCTCTGAATAGCTAGTCTGTAAGAGGCGCTTTATAAATGCTCAATGCTCATATGCCATACCATACCGTAAATTTGTGGCCTTGGGCAAATGGAAGTTAAGGACTTTATCTCGGGTTCGTCACCATAGGCACCGTCGCCTTGAAGCCAGAACTCATGATGCTTGGCTAATATAATTTTATGGCATAGGAATGATATTGTACAATAGATTGTATGCTTGAACGTGTATCAGCCGTCAGATGTCATCAAGTCCAAACTACAGACTGCGCTGCAATTCCTTTGAAGCCGCCCTGAGGCAGATATAAACTTTGATATCTCGCATACGACATTCTCTAAACACTCATTCTAAGAGAACCTATCAGACCCGATCTTTAGATTGAATATGTGGTGTTTCAGCAATACAATAATTTGTTACTAGGGTACGGCAGTGTAGTGGGTAAGTTCGTTGCCTTGCAGCCGGAGGGTTGCAGGTTCGAACCCACCTCAAGCCGCCGTGTAGGGACCTTGGGAAAATCCTTCACTCGCAAATTGCTCAGCGCTTCGGCGTGAAACTCCGATTCAGTGTCCGCGCTGTTGTCGGGAGCGCTTCTGAGAAGTAATCTTGAAGTGGCGCTATATAACAAGTACACACACACAAACAGAATAATTGATGATTGGTGCATGGTCACTATGAATTGATTGGTTGATTGATTGGTTGATTGATTGGTTGACTGATTGGTTGACTGATTGATTGATTGTTTGATTGATTGATTGGTTCAAAATAGAAGTTTTGGGTCCATCTGTAGATTAAAACCATCGTGATATAATTAAGTATAGGATTAATAGGTTACTATATGAATTGGTTGGTTGATTGATTGGTTGATTGATTGATTGGTTGATTGATTGATTGATTGATTGATTGGTTCAAAATAGAAGTTTTAATTAAGTATAGGATTAATTAATTAATAATTGGATTAACAGCACTTAGAACTTGTGTGTTCAATTAGAATGATTAAATATTTATTAGCCGTATATCAGCATTCAGCACCTGCCATTAAGCGAAGATTGGCGCCTGCAGGCTGCTCAAAGCAGAATCGACAGCTGAGAAAATGGATTCCTATTCGGATCATTTCATGCCAGCGTGTCTATTTGGCACCCTATTGAGAAAATATTAATGTTTAAAACATACCCATTTTCTCATATTGGATCCACACAAGACCCACGATCTTAGCTCATGCACATAGGCCTGCATGTTAGGACTTTTTGTCAGTTATTTTTTTGCGTTACTTTAAGTTTCGTAAAGGGTCTAGATAACCAGCCAGTTCAGAACACATGCATGCCTTTGCATGGGAGTCATTCGACGATCGCTGAAAATGAAATTCTGATTCCGATTCACAGAATCCGTTAGAAGCAGAACCAGTCAAGATAGCTCTTTACTTTACATGTTAAAAGCGGCTGTTCAATTTTTCAACTTTTCAATTTTTGTGTGACGCCTGGATTAAACACTGACCGAGACTCCTGCTTCTGGTTCTGTCTATGGAAGCCATATGTGAAGCCGCCATTATGACGAGGTAGCGGTGATAGTATACGGAGAAATTTTACAGCTGAAATGATGTTTCTGATATTATGACATGCCCAATGACGTTATTTCAAGTGCGGTGAATTAACCGAGAGATGTTAGATCACAACAACATCTTTTTTATAGCGCCAGACATCATCATTTATCGATTCCTGCAGAGTCGAATGTCAATGACTGATGCATGGGTTGGACCGTGTATAAGTGGAGTGTTGTTTGTCTGTGCTGATTGCTCGGTGTATGCGTGCGTGTGCGTGTGTGTGTGTGTGTGTGGGTGTGGGTGTGGGTGTGAATGTGTATGCGTGCGTGTGTGTGTGAGTGGGTGTGTTTGCGTACTCAGTGTAGCGTGTCCAGGTACAGTGTAACTGGCGAACGGAGATGGGCAGAGGAGGAGCAGGAGAAGGAGGAAGAGGAGAGGACGTGAGAGGACTATTCCGTCTATATAGTGAGAAGATTTAGATGTGACCTTTCGGCTGAGTGGCAGGTCGATGCAACCTCGTCTACATAACCGGAAATGGACTCGTAAACAGTTTTGGTGATGATGTAATAAGGAGGAGGAGATGGAAGAGAAAAAGAGGAAAGAGGAAGAGAGGGAAGAGGAAGAGAGGGAAGAGGTGGAAGAGAAAGGTGAGGAAGAGTATAGGACGTGGACGATGAAGAGAAGAGGAGAAAGAGGAGGACGAGGAAGTGTAGGAATCTATGAAGAGGAAGAAGAGGAAGGGGAAGAAGAGTAGGAATGGTATGAGAAGAAAGAGGAATTATGGAGAAGAGGAAGAGGAGAAAGAGAGAATGAAGGACGCGGAAGAGGAGAAATAGATGGAAGAGGAGAAGGAGTAGACAGAGCAGAATGATAAGGAGCAGGTCAAGGAAGAAGATGAACTCCATGGAGAGAATTGCGAAGCGGGAGAGGCTGACCAAAGAACGGGGTTGCAGACGGAAGTATTGAAGAGCGAGAAAGAGGAACAAGATGATCAGGAAGCATGTAAAAAGTAAGAGATATAGGAAGACGGAAGTGAAAAGGAAAGAAGGAGATCAGGAGGAGTAGGAAGAGAAGGAGGGGATGTGGCGAGACAGTGCTGCTGCTGCTGCTGCTGCTGCTGCTGCTGCGCCTATGCATCAGTTGTGCAGGTGGAAAATGAGAGTGGTGATGATGCGGAAAGCGCGAAGAGTCAACATTGGGGGTGATTGAAGTTGATTTAGTCTCTCCGAGGAAATAATAATAATATAATAGTCCATGTATATATAATAATACATTTGTATATTAATATTGTGTATATTATTATTGTGTGTATTAATATATATATATAAAATGTTACATGTGCATATTAATATATATATAATGTTGTGGAATATAATGATTATACATATGATATAATATACATGTAGGGTCTATATAAGTGTATAGGAGAATCTCCAACTGCAGAGTGTTTGCCTATGACATGAATAAATAAGCACTTTGATTGATTGGCATAACCGACACACACACACACACACACATACACACACACACCTACGGTCCCACATGTAGACAAATATAGGCTATAATTATGTACATGTATATATACAGGGTGGCCCAAAATAAGTGGGACCCCCTACGCGGTTTTGCTAATATTTCGGCCACAAATAAGAATTTTTTAATCAAATTTTACTGACTTAAAGTCAATTCATATCTACATATAACTGCCAAATTTTATAAAGATATGTCCAACAGAACAAAAGTTATACCACTTTTAGTGATACCACCCATCGTTTTTTGATGATTCAAAAACACGTTATGAAAAAATGAGCAAAAAACGAGTTTCTTAAGTCAAGTTTCAAATAATTTTTTGTCGAAAGTAACATGATAACTTGTGTTCAAAATGTCCCCCACCCCTACCCAAACATGTTCTGAACCTATTTGTAAAGTTTCCGATGGTCTTGTTGATAGGTTTCAGAGGGAAGTCTTCCCATATCAACTCACAATCAGCCTTAAATTTTCCTATCGTTTTTGGACCCAACAAATCGCTGGGTATACTCACTAAAAGTGATATAACTTTTGTTCCGTTTGAAAGTTTTGTGTGAAATTTGTCAGTTACGCGTAGCGGCGTAGGTATGAATGCCCTTGAAGCCTGTAATATTTCATATAAGAATTCCTATTTTTGGCCGGTATTTGTTACCTTTTTGCGTAACGTGTTTTCGAATCATCAAAAAACCATGGGTGGTCTCACTAAAAGTGGTATAACTTTTGTTCTGTTGGACATATATTTATGAAATTTGGCTATTATACGTAGATATGAATTGGCTTTAAGTCAGTAAAATTTGATTTAAAAATTCTTATTTTTTGCAGAAATATTAGCAAAACCGCGTAGGGGGTCTCACTTTTTATGGGCCACCCTGTATATATATATATATATATATATATATATATATATATCGGTAGGTCTGTATTTAGTCTATCCATATTTTATCTGAATGCGTACATAGACAAATGTCCGCAAAAGGCAACACACATAAGCACACTCACCAGCCCATACACACTGTGACACACATAGATCTATTATAATACGTGTATTTTTTATTCAATATAGAGTCTAATTATACATAATATGGATGGATCTCTCCATGCAGTCTGGCACATTAGCCAATAACGAAGATCTGTTGCGCTTAGTCTGCATGGAAGCAGCTGAATTCCAAGCGCTATAAAAAAATGGCCAAAGCTTTTGCTGTATATGTTGAATTGTAGATGTTTAACCATGTGGTCTGAGTTAGCGAAGAAAGGTCAGTGATGGGCACATCTCAGACGGAACCCAGAGCGACGTTATATCTACTCTGGGATGTCCCTATATGACATCATACGAGAGGTGTCCCTATGACATCATACGCCTATGACATCATACGAGAGATAATACCTATGACATCATATGACGTATGTCTCTCTGGTATCATGCGGACGGGGATGCCTCTTTGACGCCATCATCTGGGAATGTCCTTATGACATCATCATCCGGATTGCACCTATAAAATCAATATATGGGATGTCTCTATGATTTCATCATGCATCTGGTATAACCTATGACTTTGTCTCACGCTTTAACAGCATATGTGCAATACTATACAACTGTATACGCTTGATACGCTGTCTTCCTTTCGAAGTTCAAAAGAGCACACACTCTCTCTTCTGTGGCGTCCCTCAGGGCTCTGTTCTCGGCCCGCTGCTGTTTCTGCTCTACACCGCCGACGTGGGTGAGCTTGCTACAAGTCTCGGCCTAGCATCTCATTTCTATGCCGACGACTCCCAGCTCTACACGTGGGGACATCCATCAACTGTCGAGCAGCAGAGGGGAAGAATGGAGCTTGGCATTGAGCGGATTGCCGACTGGATGCGGTCGAATCGACTGCGGCTTAACCCCGAGAAGACCGACTTCCTGTGGTGTGCGACCAGAAGACGGTGTCTCCATCTCGACACCGGCGCGCTGAGTGTCTGTGGGACCCTGATACGGCCTTCGACTTCCCTGCGCGATCTCGGCGTCCTGCTGGAGTCAGTTCTGTCCATGAGGCGCCATATCGCCTGGACAGTAGGTTGTTGCTTCCGGCAGCTCCGTCTCATCAGGAGCTGCATCAAGTCCTTGCCCTTTGAGGCCGCGAGGGCGGCCGTCGCCGCTTTTGTCACTTCCAAGGTGGATCGCTGCAACAGCTTGCTTGCCGGCGCGCCTGCGTGCCTCCTGGACGGACTCCAGTCAGTGCTTAATGCCGCGGCGAGGCTAGTCTGCCACAGAAGAAGTACGACCACGTCACGCCGCTCTTCCGTGATGTCCTCCACTGGCTGCCTGTTCCATCTCGCATCGAATTCAAGCTCTGCATGTTTGCTCGTGTTCAAATCGCTTCACGGAGCTGCGCCCGAGTACCTGCGCGATTGCTGCATAGAGACTCATTCCTCCGCGGCTGGGCTTCGGCTCAGATCATCCGAGAGGTCTGATTTGCGTGTGCGGAGAATGAGAACGTGCTTCGGCGATCGTGCCTTCTCGGTCGCTGGTCCTCGTTGCTGGAACAGTCTTCCTCTCGCTATCCGATCAGCAGGCTCAGTGGACTCTTTTAAAGCCAGGCTAAAATCACACTTGTTCGCTAGGGCTTATCCGGTGTAGCTGTTTTTTGTAAGGCACCCTTGTAACGGCATGGCTGTGTTACTGCGCCATATAAATCGTCGTAATTATTATTATTATTAGAGCGTATAACTACAGATTTCCTCGAGATTCTTTCCATGTGACTGACTGAGCGGAGGTTCGAACCCGGACTCTCCGCGTTACAGGCCAAGCACCATATCCACCCGGCTACCGTGCACTTTCCACGCACCACGGTATAATATGCTGCTCCACTGAGCCTTTCATTCATCCGTTCCATTCCAAGTGAACCATTGCTCCAGTTTAACTCTCCGTCTAACTGGCGTCGTTTTTAAGGGCAGACAGGTTATACAGCCTGCAATGCGGATGCTTGGCGCCCTCCCTCACGCACTGTTGCTAAGGAATGCGTATACATCACCGATAAGTGATGCTGGCTCTTCGGCGTGTAACCACAGCCAGCCGATTCCAGATTATTCCAAGTTTATTGTAACAAGACCGGACGGCGGACAGTATATATCATCGCGCTGCAGAGGTATGGAGGCAGCGAGAGAGGAGTTTAGATGTAATGGGTCTGTCCTGCCCACGCATACACGTAAGCATGCAGAAACGCGTGCAGCAATGATCGCCTGTCTAGAGTCCAATGGCCTAGAGAGCCTAGAGAGGCAATGGGTGCTATACCATGCGCATGCCTAACATTGCCTATAATTATTATAAGCTTTCAATGGGAGATTCATCACGGCATGACTACGTAATTGTTTACACTCTGAAAGTGCCAGTCCCAAGCCTGGATAAAGGGGAGGACGACTCCAATGGTATTTGTTCAACACCCAGTGTATTTACACTGAAACTACCATATTTTTCGTTACGGTATTGTTGTTGTTCCAGCGAAATATAATACTGCAGACGCAGTAAACAGCGCACTGATATAATACAATAGTTGTCGTTTGTACAACGAAGGCAAGTTTCCATAGAATTTGGCGTAAATCAGGTCAACGATAATATGGGTTTGTATGGCGCCTGATTTAAAATACACCCCAAATCCCCAATTATTGCTTGATAGACTAAATTAATCTCTGCCTGTCTGTATGTTGTCTGGCTGTCTTTCTGTATGTATTTTCTCTGTCTATATGTATGTCTGTCTGTCTTCTGATATGTTTAAATATTTCGATATCCTAAAACATTCGTCAGTGGTGAAGCTGTTGTCTATAATGGCGTTGTAGTGTGATGCTTGCCATTATACAACGGTTTTCTCTGTGTTGCATGTCTCCACATAATCTAACTCATTTATCAAGCGCATTTTCCTTGCCTTCCAGGATTCCCTCCGGTGGATTTGACGCCATCGCTGAAAAGCCGGCGTCACGTGACTCCGGTCCCCTCCCCGACCCATCACCATGCACTGGTGCTGCACCGTTGGCATGGAAACGGCCCACAGCAGATGCAGCATCAGCAGCAGCAGCTGGATCGAGGTCATTAGAGACGCGGGAAGTGCACCACGTGACCTTTGCCGAGCCGTGCAACAAATACGTTCACTCGGACAGTGGCATTGTCCTATCGCCGGACGATACGACGGACGTCAATGACGTCACCGTCGATGGTCAGTCGACCGAATTGACCGATGACGATGACGAGTGCTGTAACGAAGTGACCAGTGGTGGTGGTCAAGCGACGGAGGGGGAGGCGGCCGAGGAGGAGGAGGAGGACTGTCCACTGCGCCACTGTCCAGCGCCCACGAACGCTCTGCCAGGACCACCGATCATCAAACTGCACCGGAGTCGAAGGTAGGACTATTGCACGGATTACTCTGTCAGTCGCAGAATCATTGCGTATAATTAATTATAAGAGATGTGTACTGTACCAGTGTCCACCTTTGTTCATCATCTGCTTACGAGAGAATGGGGTTGCACGGTTCTGAAAATTCCTTTAAAAGTCCTGATGTTCAATTGTTCATGCATGCCGGTTTTTACAAATGTGTAGATAAACGTCTAGATAAATGTGCACTTTTGAGCTTTGTAAAGAGGGCATTATCAAATTTCAGTTGTATTGTATTGTATTGTATTGTATTGTACTGTACTGTACTGTATTGTAGTGTATTGTACTGTAGATGCACTGTGAGTTTCTGTTGGTGATTCTTCATGCAGACATGCATGCATTGCATATATCAGCATACACAATTCACATGCACATGCATACATGCGTACAGAACTCCCACAGAAATACAGTGAAACAGAAATGCATATTTATTATCAGCATGCAATGACTTATGGCAAAGTAGTCAGGGTTATAAACTAATAATTAACAACGGAGCGTGATAAAAGATAAGACGGATCCGATGTGTTAATAGAAAATTCCGATCGTTATTTATGGTCATTGAAGACAGATTTTCGACTCATTTCTCTCTGGGTTCAACGTCCAGAAAATATTAATGTATATTAACATACATGTACATGAACATATATTATACAAGACAGAAGCTGGTTACCAAAAGATTTTTATTCGTGAATTCCTATGCTCAGTATAACTGATTCTCGGACAGCGATTGTTTCGGAAATTGGACAAACTTCAGACAATTCCGACAAACTTTTTTCCTGAAAAATAAGTGAAATTGGCTAAGCCTGTTACCAGTCAGATCGGAAGAGGAATGCGTTAGTGTTTACAATAATATCAATTTTTGATAAACCGCATAAAGATCTTAAAAATTCGATTTTAAAAAGATTAATTATCGGTGTTTGTATATTGATTGGCCTTCGAAATTATCCGCTTTTCCCAGTGTGCACAGATATGGCGACCAGTGCATGGGATACATTGCATTCGACGACATTTTCGAAGTTAAAAAAGTGTGTAAGTGCTTCCGTAATCAATAATTCTGTCGTCCGCTGACAGTGAATTTTTCTTATAATTGACTTTCATTTTCGCCGTCGCAAACTGTCAGAATTTGATGAAATGCGGGCTGATGCAGCATTCGAAATGCCGCATCACACTAGGTCTTCCGTACGTCTATAATTATAGACTATGTCCATCATACTGTGAGTCAACGAACTTTCGGATAAAACGGGTCGTGGATAGGCCTAATGCAGCGCCGCAGCTACCATGATTGTAATATTTACTGCAGTCAGTTTGTTCTCACGACAACATTTAGGCCAATAGTCAGTACAGATGAATGAATCAAGGCCATATTTAGGGAGGTTTTTAATGTTTGAACCCCCTCCCCAATGAAAGAATGTAAAAATGAAATAATGCACTTACTAACCCACGATGTGTATACGAACTAATGGGGGGGGGGGAATTTAATTTTTGGGCTATAATTATAGGTCGAAGAAATTGCATGTAAACTTTGTAAAGATACGTTGAAAATTCCAAACAATTTAGACAAGTCATAAGGCAGGCCTGAAGTCAAATAGGAATGGTAGTGTGCAAATTCAGTCACTGCTTAACATTTTTGTTAGGCCTATGAATCTATGATGTTTAAAAATAAATGCGCTGATCGTTTTTGGTCACAGTAAAAACCGATTAACGCTTTCGAAACCGATAGGCCTAATAGGATTTCCGATAATTGTCGTTTAACTTCCCTGTATAGTGTATAATGTAGATCTATATAGCTTCTATAATACGTGTTTGGACTTTGAAACAGCTGCTGTCGATAAAGATCTTCCGTCTGTTTACGAGCTTCGAATTTTAGATTAAGCCACAAGATTTTTACAATTTATTCTGTGTGTGAGTGTGTGAGATGACGTGAAGGTTTGAAACAGCAAATATTATTAGGCCTATTGTAGCTACATCTAAGAGTAGGCCTATCAACATCCAGCAATATTCTACAAAGACCCCTTCTTTGACTTTTATGGCTAAAGACCTAATTGAATGACAGTTGACTGAGTTGTATAAACCATCGCTTGCGTTTCATGTCGAGGGGCTGCCATGTTTAATATCTGTCACTTATATTTCATCCTCAATTCCACAAGAATCCACATGCTCTGTTGATAGCAACAACAGCAGCAGCAGCAGTGGTTGGTTGGGTTTTTCCCCCTCCACAGTTTCTTCTGAGACTGAGATTACCGTTATCTGATCTTGATGATGATGATGATGATGATGATGATGATGATGATGATGATGATGATGATGATGATGATGATGATGATGATGACGATGACGACGACGACGACGATGGTGGTGGGGGTGGTAGTTGTATGGTGGTGGTGGTGGTAGTAGTATAGTAGTAGTAGTAGTAGTGGTAGTAGTAGTAGTAGTAGTAGTAGTAGTAGTAGTAGTAGTAATAAATAATAATAACAATTACATTTCATATGGCGTCGTAACGCGGCCATACCGCTATAGGAGGGCGCTTCACAAACATCTAACTGCGAGATAAGCCTTAGCAAACAGATAAGATTTGAGCTTTGATTCGAAAGAGTCCACTGCGGTGGCCAATCCGATTGAGGATGAAGGACTGTTCCAGCATCTGATGCTGTGTAATTAGTTCGTGATGTATCTTGGCACCAAGTACTTCCCTCCTCTTCATCCTACTCCTTCCCGCTCTTCTTTTCTCCATTTCCATCTTCCATCGATTTCTGTAGTTTATGAGCGAAACTTTTTGCGTTCTCTGAAGTCCGAAGTTTGCTCAGCGATATTTTTCTGCAGCAAGCAATGTAATAGCGAGTCATATTAAGACGCATCTATTTGCTGCATTCCTGCGCACTTTCGATGCCTCTGGCGTCTGCTCAGACATACTTCCAGTTATAACGAATCCGTTTTTATCAGATTCTTGATATCCGGTCGAAGGACGGTTGGCACTCCTCGGCTGTCTACAATATCAAACACCATTGGCGAGAGGCTGATGAGATTTTTAGAGCGTTGGAAGCGGCCACGGCTGGGTTAACGATTGCTTCAGGAATGTGCTGGTTGTTCAATGTACAGGGTGCGCCAAAAAAAAGACCCCCCCTAAGATTTTTGCCAATATCTTGACCAAAAGTAAGAATTTTGAGATGAAATTTTACTGTCTTAAAGACAATTCATATTTACACATGATGGCCAGATTTCATCAAAATATTTCAAACAGAACAAAAATTATGCCACTTTTAGGGAGGTCACCCACCGTTTTTTGACGATTCAAAAACGCGACGCAACAAAAAGTAATAAAAATTCAATCTACTTATTCTGGCCAATATCTTGGCCAAAAGTAAGAATATCGAAATGAAATTTTACAGGCTTAAAGACAATTCATATCTGCATATGATGGTCAGATTTCATCAAAATATTTCCAAAACAACAAAAGTTATACCACTTTTACTAAGGCCACCCCCCCTATTTTTGACAATTCAAAGATGTAACGCAGCAAAAACACGATTTTATTAAGTCTCATCTCAAATAATTATTATAAAATAGCCTTTATATTGACAGATGATCATTATTATTACTATTTAGAAAAGAAACAGGGTACCAGCGTAGCTGCACGTCACTGAGAAGTCACTTAGCAAGATGACAATCAAATTCTTAAAATAAGAAATAATAATGAATCTGTCAGATAATCAACACATCCATCAAGAACTCTTCATAGAGACTCAAAATAAGTTTTGGCACGGGTGGTGGGCACATTGAACACAAGTTGGGAAACACTACCAAGTTCATTTGACAACAGTTATTTGTGATGAGACTTAAAAAATCGTGTTTTTGTCACTTTTTGTTGCGTTTCGTTTTTGAAACGTCACAAAACGGTGGGTGGTCTCACTAAAAGTGGCATAACTTTTGTTCAGTATTAAATATTGTGATGAAATCCGGCCACCATGTGTAGATATGAATTGTCTATAAGACTGTAAAATTTCATTTCGATTTTTTAAATTTTGGCCAAGATATTCGCAAAAAACCTTAAAAAATTGCGTTTCGTTTTTGAAACGTCAAAAAACGGGGGGTCACCTCCCTAAAAGTGGCATAACTTTTGTTCTGTTTGAAATATTTTGATGAAATCTGGCCGATATATGTAAATATGAATTGTCTATAAGCCTGTAAAATTTCATTCGAAAATTCTTAATTTTGGCCAAGATAGTGGCAAAAAACCTAGGGGGGGTCTTTTTTTTGGCGCACCCTGTATATACGAGTAATTGTAACCTACCTATAATTATAAGATGCCTAACATTGCCGAATGCCGATACCTATAATATGGCCATTTAATTAGTTTTGGTGTCAGTTGTCCGAGGACTTATATTTGCTTGTCCACGCCTGAAAATTAGAAAGCTATATACATAAGTTTAAATATGTGACTGAGCAGGTCTATATTATGATTGCCCATGCATATATGTGCATTAGTCACGTGTGCCGATTATTTTGGGGTCATTTACAGCTAATAAGGGACCTCAATTTGCATAGAACTAATTGGAACGCAGGAGATTAGGTCGGATCGTTAAATGATTATAACAAGGAGGTATATAGACAAGCAGACAGAAAGACAGACAAATTGACAGATTGATCGATTGACTGACTGACTGTTTCATAACTTGCGAGGTAAAGTAATGTAATATAGAGGAAATCAATCATCATCAACATCATTGGGCTCAATGCCCGTAAGAGTCCGACGCCACTCTCTGTCTGAGTCTGTCTCGCATCATGCTGCCCAGCCTCAACCGGTCTGGTCAGCAGGTCTGCTCCATACCATTACCATCTTGGAGCACCTAGACCACCTTGTCTGATTGAAGAGAATATTGGGAGAGAGGTACGAAGGACAACCTGGGTCAATGCCCGTATGTGTCCCACGCTCTCTCCTCCTACTCTCTCCACTGGTCTGTCCTGACCGGCCTGTGCATGCCTGCTTCACATCATGACACCTTGAAGCATCTGGGTCGCTATGTCACTTGTGTCGTGGTTTTTGAGGATTTCAATCGTCTCGGTATTTTCCTGCCAGTGTATGGCCACCCATCTGGCAAACCTTCCTCCTTTGTCCGGGCTTAGGACCGGCACAGGGACGTTGTTGGTTCCCTGTGGCGGAGGATGGATGCAGTTCAACGTCGTGCCCAGGACATATATAAAATGTTTACAGATATATTTAATAAGTGAGAACAGCAAGATCAATA
>OX243826.1:15876192-15916192 GCA_945859605.1 Lumbricus rubellus | reverse complement strand
CCGCTGCATCATGGGAGGGACGGGGCCTTGCGTGCACCTGCAGAATTTCCAATCAATTGTGATCTCCAGTGGGGAGGAGGGGGTGCATTCCGGACGTACGGCCCCAGACTTCGCGGAATACGACTGCTAACAGTTTAACTGCAGTTCAAGTTTGACATACACCTACAATAGGTCCTACATGTACATGTATATGGCACGTTTGTCTACCAGCATATTTGTTGTCGTTGTTCATTCATTCGTTCATTTTGAGAATTTATATAGCGCCTCTTCAAGAAATCTACTCAGAGGCGCTCTCAGTCCAGCCAAAGCTAAAAAATATGTTATTATTGTTACAGTTTTTTACCATCATCATCATCACCATCACCATGGCAGTGCTATCTATGCGTATACTTAACCCTTTCTCGCTTTAATCTGCTACGATCTGTCCTTAATGCCGCGGCTTGCCTGATTGGCGTCGCATCAAAGTTCCGGCATAATATACCAAGTTTTATACACGAAAGGAACTGCCTGCACTGGCTCCATACCTACATACCTAAGGCGCATTGAGCTCAAGATTCTAATGCTATTGCGTAATTTCCTAATAGACCAAGCCCCGACTAAGCTTATAAGGAGCTTTGTGCGTCAGCGCTAACCCTTAGCCTACAGGTCGTAGGTTTCTTCGGTCTGCCACTCACGCAAGGTAACATCGAGCGCATCTGAGTAGTTTTTTCCTTGAAGGAGTGCTATATAAATGTCCGAATGAATGAATGAATGAATGAATGTACCTGCATGGTTGTCCGTATGCACGGCTTCAACTTTTTTACTCTTCTGCATAAAAGCTTTGCTGTGATCTGTCGGATACCCTAGCAATTTCCGCAATGAAGTGCCTTGTCTTTTTTGCACATTTTCCGTGCGCGTTTGTAAACCATTCTCTTTGATTTTGCTTTGATGTCAGGTCAAGAGCGCCTCTGAGTGGCTTCTCTATAGTAGCGCCATAAAAATTCAGAAACACGGATGCGCTCACGTTCATCGTCATCATCATCATCATCGTCGTCGTCATCATAATCATCGTCATCGTCGTAGTCGTCATCGTCATCGTCGTCGTCATCGTCATGTGTTATTTTTCTCTGAGGTACCATGCAGTAAATAAAATGGAACAATTATAAGTCATTCAGATCTTGTAGAGAATAATGATAGAATTATTATGATAATAATAATTTAAAAAATTATAATAGTAGTAATAGTGGCGGTTGTTTTTGTTGTTGATATAGCAGATGTGGTAGCAACAGTATAGTAGTAGCAGTTGTAGTAGTTATAGCAGTTGCAGTCGTAGTAGTAGTAGTGTGTAGTAGTAGTAGTAGTAGTGTGTATACAGTAGTAGTAGTATTAGTAGTATTAGTATTAGTGTTAGTAGTATTAGTATGAGTGTTAGTAGTAGTAGTAGTAGTAGTAGTAGTAGTAGTAGTAGTAGTAGTAGTAGTAGTAGTAGTAGTAGTAGTAGTAGTAGTAGTAGCAGTAGCAGTAGCAGTAGCAGTAGCAGTAGCAGTAGCAGTAGCAGTAGCAGTACTGTAGTAGTAGTACAAGCAGCAGCAGTAGTAGTCGTTGTATTAATTGCAGTGTAGTCATAATTGCAGCAGTAGCAATAATAGTAGTACCAGGTAGTACTATTAGTAGTTTTATTAGTATTAGTAGTGGGTGTTGTAATAATTTCGTGCATCCACCTATCAATCAGATATAGGCCCTACATGTATTTATCACAATCGGACTGGATGCATGAACGAATGAATCGATCTGACCATCAGTTACTGCCATGCAGTCTTCGTGGAACTTCCCGCAATCGCTATAGGCAGTAATCAAACGTTGCTTTATATACAATGTAGATAGTTGATAGGGAATGTTGACAGAGAAGGCAAAAAGGTTGGTCTGTGCACACACATAGCACTCGACAGACAAAGACCTTTCAACGATTGATGAAAACTGACGCTATATAAATGGAACCTGGCACGCAGCATGACCATGCAGTCATCGCAGAAGCAATCCCAAAACACTGTAACGCCCAACGACAGGACCGCATCACACAGCTGCATGGTGATATGCATTGCGCAATCGAAACCAGTATTGCCTATTTGCCGTCTGTGTGTGTGTGTGTGTGTTGGTGCGTGTGTTTACGTGTGTGTACGTAAGTATGTTTTGACGCCTGAAAAAAGTTAAAATGTGACAGGTCAAGAAAACATTCCCCCCAGTAAATCCTGGCTACGGCCTTAATTGTAGGCCCTACTTGCTATCTATAGGCGGGCGCATGTCAATACATCGTTCCAAAAATGCAATAAATTAAGGCAGATAGCCTAAAGAAAGGAATAAGTTCTTATGTAGCCTATGATACACTCAACGACCCCAATATTTCGCCTCATTGATTACAGCGTTTGTGGTGACTATAATTATAATGGTCGATTCGGAACGTTTAGTACATGCATGTATCATGTATTGGGTGGGAGGTTAAGGTTCAATCACAGTTCCCCGATACATGCGGTTTCCGCATTTTAAAATTATTCTGTGTAGGCCTATGTTCTGGGTGTTTATTGGGAATCCCCTCAAATGGAAACCCACAACTTTTTCTGGCTCTAGGACTACTCTGTTCGTGTTTAACGTGAATGTTTCTGCTTTCAGCAACGAGAGTCAAGACAATCCGTTCCTGTCGGACGGTGAACTGCGTTGGAAGGCCGACTACATCATCGCACATTCGACCATCCTTCGGACGTACGTTCGCATCGCCGACCCCGATCAACTCCCCACAATCGACCCCCAAGAGGAGATCACGGGCGACACGGACCTACATGTACATCCGGTCACGGCAAGCGACGTCACCGAACCCCACGACTCCGAATTGACCGCTGGACTAACCGAAAGTGAAGGACTTGCGGTTGTTTCAACACCGCAGGCGACTCCACAGAGAGTCGCTACTACTACTTCGAAGGAATTGTCGTCTGCACCTTTGAGGAACGGAGAAGCGGCGGAAGAGCCTCTGTTGTGCAGAAAGAAGGAGGAAAACATTCTGGAAGCTTCCCCCAAGAAACACGCGGTGAGATCAAAGAAACAGATCTGCTGCGTCGTCCAATGAGAAAAATTGAGATTCTGTAGACCACGCCCACCGGTTAATATGATTGGTCAAAACCATACCGCACGACCTACTTAAAAATGGCCACGCCCACCGGTTAATATGATTGGTCAAAACCATGTCGCATGACCTACTTAAAAATGACCACGCCCACCAGTTAATATGATTGGTCAAAACCATGTCGCATGACCTACTTAAAAACGACCATGCCTAATCTTGATGGCTCTGAATGAAACGGCGTTCGCTATTGGTGTGATTGTCATTGCAGACGATTTCTCATGGTAGATCTCGCCAATCCATTCTGCGCTTACAACTGCCGTTGGTTAGTGGTTAGTCTTTCATGTGCTTAACCAAAAAACTAACACTCGCCAGGGGAAAAGATTGCGATAAGACGACATGGAGGCTCCATCCAAATTGCACCGCTGTTGAAAATATATTTGCCCTGAAATCGGATGATTGAGGGTGAGAATTGCAACCAGGGTGAGAATTGCAACCAGGGTGAGAATTGCAACCAGGGTGAGAATTGCAACCAGGGTGAGAATTGCAACCAGGGTGAGAATTGCAACCAGGGTGAGAATTGCAACCAGGGTGAGAATTGCAACCAGGATGAGAATTGTAACCAGGATGAGAATTTCCGTTGGGTTGCATTGCGGGGTTCAACTCCATAGTCTTTCTTAGGGCTCCGAAGTAGTCCTTTTTCCAACCCCCAACACCACGTGACCCCAGTTAAGTTTCTACAATTCTCACACTTTTCTCCAGTTATTTTCCTGCAATTCTCACAATTCTCACACTTTTCTACAATTCTCACACTGATTGCGACTGTTGTCCTCATACATGGCAGAGCATTGCAATATTCAATTGTAGGCTTTTGTCGATCAGCGTTCCCTTTGGTGCACGACTAACCCCAGGATATTCCATATATACTTGCTTGGCAGTCTAATCTGGTCTGCAGGACATAATAATTATGAGAACTTGTTTCTCGATGAAGTACACTGTACACTGTGTACAGTTTATAATCTCATTTAAGATCATCTTGTGTAAGCCTATCTTGAGAAAGGAAAAAGGGAAATTTTCGCTTTTTCGAAAGTTTTTACTAAAGGAAGTGTTTAAATTTAATTTCGATATTTCATTGTGTATATTATTATTATTGTAGAAACTGTGAATACGACAGATGTAAGAAACTGAGAATCGAGACCAAAATGAAACGTTTTACTTTTTTATGTTTTGTGTTTGAATTATTATCGCTCTCTACTTGATTTTGGCATTCCTTCATTCTGCATTGGCTTATGCCAACACAAGAACTTGTCAGCCTTATCTTCTCTGTGTTTCAATTTACTACCTAACACCATAATTATGCCGTAGCTATCTGTTTGAGTGTCTGTCTGCCTGTCTCTTTGAGTGTCTGTCTGAGTGTCCGTCTGTTTGGTGGATAGATATATTTACTGTGAGAAACACATAAGTATGATAAGTTTAAAACAGAGACATAAATAAAAATATAAGCCTATGTCGAGAAAGGGAAAATTTTACTCTGAGCATCTGTCTCAGTGTCTGTTTGTCTGACTGTCTGTCTGTGTGTGTGTGTGTGTCTGTCTGTGTGTGACTGTCTGTGTGTCTGTGTGTCTGTCTGTCTGTCTGTCTGTCTGTCTGTCTGTCTGTCTGTCTGTCTGTCTGTCTGTCTGTCTGTCTGTCTGTCTGTCTGTCTGCCTGACGTTAGACGTTATTCGGAACCAGGCTCCACCGTATCCGCTCAACCGATTTGTTTTTATCAACGGCTAAACCGTGTGAAGTTTCTCGTTCTGCTATAACATATGAAATAGTTCTGTCGCTACATTGCAGAGGTCGTTCTTTGGTCTTTCGAACTCTGGACCCACCCACCCCTCTATGTGGAGTTTCAAGGAGACTCGTCGTGTGAACAGTGTGTCATCCTTGACTTTCATGTGCAAGTTGACGCTTCGGTTCTTTCAGCTATCAGTAACTTGACTTTTTAACGGCATTGTATCATATTATTATCATCAATTATCCGAGTCACCCTCCTCCTTTTTCCAAGCTTGGGACTGGCACTGCCAAAGAACGAGCAATGGCTATCATAGTATACTGCCTAAGTGATACATACCTAAATTTTGTCTACAATCATGAGGTGGCCAATAGTATTTTTAAGTATAACTGAAATAATTTTTTAATGAAATAGAAATTTCAAAGCTGAATTAAAAGTTTCTCTCATTAATTGAGTTTGCAATGCAGGTCTCAATTAAATGCCGACATACGACATTGAATAGATATAATATTATTGATGTCATTGCTACATTTACAAAGTCTAACGCATCGTGAGCAACAATTAGACGACAGACGAGCCATCTAGCGAACAGAGGGCGAACTTCAGAAGCTTTCAAGCGACGAGCAAGAATGGACACGCAACTTATATTAGAAGTGCATAATAATTATAAGGCTACCGAGTGAAATTAGAATTAATTTGAGAGACAGAGAAGGTTTCTCAAGCAGCATAAACTATTATTCGTACATTTGGAATCAGCAGCAAAACTATTATTCGTACATTCGGAATCAGCAGTAAAACTATTATTCGTACATTCGGAATCCCGGTTATCAAAACCTGCTAGTGTACTACATAGGCTACATGTAGAATGCACAAGACAGCGAAACATGTACGGTACGTCCAAGATTTGAGTGGACATTTCACACCGAAGATCAAGGCATCTATGATCCACCTATGATCCACCACAGAATCCAGGATCGAGAACAAAAAAACATCAAAGACCTTTGCTATCACCTGACCTCTCTAAACTCATTTTCAGTTTATGATGATGATGATGATGATGATGATGATGATGATGATGATGATGATGATGCTGATGATGATGATGATGATGATGATGATGATGATGATGATGATGATGATGATGATGATGATGATGATGATGATGATGATGATGATGATGATGATGATAGTAGACTAATAAAAAATAATAACAATAATAAATTAATAATCATTTTAGTAATCATGATAATAATCATCTGTCACATTTAGAACGTCAGCATTTTTATTACTCGTCAACTGTTGTACCAATGTTTAATCTAGACGTCTCTGGGACGGAAAGTTCCCCTCCCGGAATGGATTTCTTAATGGGAAAATCGCGAGGTATTGTATACATGTACATGTAAATAATTACCATCCCCCAAAGTCAATGCGTAGGAATCCCCTCACCCAGAAAATCCGAGCATATTTGGACTGGCATGTTGGTAAATTTGAAAGAAATACGTTTTAAAAAGGACATCAGTTATTTCGGCAGCGAAAATAGTATATTATTTTCGTGAGATTTCTACCAAAAAACCAAGAAAAGGTCGTCACATTAATATTTTTAGTAGCGGAAATGGTCGCTTTTTCGGAATATTTGACCAGACGACTAAGAAAGAAGGTCTTCAGAAATTTTGCCGATGAATATGTGGTCGGCGACCCAGTCGTCCGCCCAAAATGTCCGGCCATAACGGACTTTTTCTCGGCCTCCCCCAGAAACCAGAATTCTCGCTTCCCAAGCAGGGGACTAGATAAGCACTGCTGGTAATAATAATACTTGCAAGTAATGAACACTCGTGATCTGCAGTTGCGTAAAACTTGCAGGTTTAACCGGTTGTTACGAGTTGCTTGAACTCGCTCTTGAAGTCGTTTGCGAAAATGCTCTTCAGTGAAATATAATTTATGAGCTCAGAGTTACATGTATTTCATGCATGCATGGTTGTTATGTAATCTGAGCCATATTTAGATCTCCAACCATCTTATACTTTGTCTGGTCATATATTCAAGAATATCGAGTGAAGTGACTGCAGGCAAACAATATATATATATATATATATATATATATATATATATATATATATATATATATATGTATATATATGTATATATATGTATAAATATAGTCAGTTGTAGGTACATATATACAATTATATATACAGATTTAATATATATATATATCCGTTGTTTGGTTTCTTAGACGATACATTGGCTGTTTGACCTGGTTGAATCTCTAACCATATATTACGAATGACTTAGAAAACCTACGCACACAGAGGGGGAGAAAGAGAGTCAGACAGACTGAAACAGAGACATGGAGAGTTGGAGACGTAAAAACAGACAGAAAGCTTCAGAGGGTTTTATAGACAAACAAACAGACAGACAGACAGAGAGGTAGAGAATGAGAGACATATATAAAGCGGAGCGAGAGAACATTATAGAATGAGAGAGACAGTGCGAGAAATATAGACAGAGACAGGGATATAGAAATACAGACATATATATATATATATATATGGAGAGAGAGACAGAGAAAGATAGAGAAAGACAGAGATACAGAGATACATTAAGGGAAAGAAGAAGAGACACACAGACAGAGAACAAGAGAAAGAGACAGAGGTATGAGAGACAGACAGACAAAATAATAAAGAGAGCGGGTGAAAGTGAAGACGTCGAACTGGAGATTTTCTTCCTACACACAACTGCCACTAAATTATACGATCTTTAAGCAACTTACACAAAGTCTTACAAAGAATTCTCTCGTGGTCCACTTGTAGCCGACCTTTCTCGGCCTGTAGACGTCTGGGGTCAAGTATAGGCTATTATAAAGTCGGATCCAGGCAAGAGCATGCCGACATTAAGGACCTGGTTATTTCATTCGATTCTTGTTCAATTTCAAGTGTCATCTTATCTAGATTGTATACGATAATGGCCAACAGGATGATCATCGGCTTCTACAGCAGAGCCCTATTGGTGGATAATGGATATACTGTAGTAAAGTGATTGTGTCGACTGTCGACACACTGCGACCGTTTTGTTTCTACAGCTAAAACACTGAGAGCTGAATATGGAGAAAGATATGGTCGGCTTATGATTGAATATGGAAAGTAATAAATCTTTGAGAAACGTTGGAGCATAATCAAGGGAAATTGGAACATTCACTTTCAGGTATGCGAGGCAGTTCGACAATATCTTATAGTAAATCAACTTATTTAATTAGCTTCAGTTGGCGCAGTATAATGATACTACGAGAGCTACACATTACACAAGCGCACTGGACATATGAATGAACGAAAGAAGGAAGGAAAATGAAAGAGCGAGTGAATGAACGAATGAAAAGGTGAGTGGACGAACGAATGAGAGAGAGAGAGAGAGAGAGAGAGAGAGAGAGAGAGAGAGAGAGAGAGAGAGAGAGAGAGAGAGAGAGAGAGAGAGAGAGAGAGAGAGAGAGAGAGAGAGAGAGAGAGAGAGGGGGGGGAAGAAGAAAAAATGAATGGTCATGCATATTTTTCTGTCCTGAATTGCCATTCATGTTTAGTTTCCTGTTAATTACATGCAGTGCACTTTCATTTTCACATCTGCATTCTCTCCATCTGTCTCACCGATGATAAACACGTCTTCCGATCTTTCTGTTGGTTTTCTGTTTGCACATAATTATACTGAAGGAGTGAAGGTGTATTAGTATCATATTACGTGCACACATGTATGCCTACTTGGTGCAACACGCCAATCATATGTGATTGACACTGAACGGGCAATCAGATAGAATTACTTGCTTTTCAATAGCCTACGTAGCTGCAGTGTACGACTCAAACTCATGGGCTCCCGCACATAGCGGCAAGAGGGTGCACTTGCAATGCCTCCTGGAAAATTGAAACCCTTTCTTAAACTAGGCTTACTGGTTGTTTTTTTTTACAAATTTCCCAACATCAAATCGCTAATGATATAAAATGATACAAAAAGTAACTAGGCCTAGGCCTATAAAATTATGAGAAAGTAACATTTAGAATTTTCTGAAAATATGCTTGTTTCTAATTTCCTGCTTTGCATTCTTAAAGCTCTTGACTTTGCCCTTCTGTAAAAATATATGCGGGCATCCACGCTCAAATCTATTCGTTGGTTCTGGATGTTTCAAATGATACGGGCTGCATACAGGCTTATCATCGGCTACCCAAAGAAGCATTCGTGCATGGTTTTTATCTGACTATGGGCCTCTGAATCAAGAACAATAGATCGACTGTAAGTGTATTCTGATCCGTTCGTGCAAATGGAGGCTGGATTATAATAACAACATTCTGCAGTGATAGAATGAAGAAAGGAATCTAAATTACATTGTACGCATTATGGGCAGAGTGTCAAATGACGATTCTGATTGAAGGCGTACGTGTTAGATTTGAATCCTGTTCAGAAGAAGAGGAAGAAGAGGTCAGAAATCAATTGGAGGACAATTCAATTCCTAGTAAGCTACGGTGATTCATCCAATTAGTTGCATATTATGTTTCCTCGTCGAGTACTAAGTAATTTATTATAGCAACTAAAGTCATTATAGACTTACCATCGAATGGCTAAGGCTACGGTGGCCTGTAGGGACTTGACTATAAATTAATGTGATGCAGGCTTAAGCTATAATATTGAATTCCGCTACAGCTCGTGCTTTGGCAGTGCCAGTCCCAAGTCTGGAGAAAGGAGGAGGGCGACACTAATCATCGCTGATATATGATACAGTGTCGTTAAAACAGAAACAAACTATATTTATATTGGTTGGAATTTTAATTATTACTACTTTTCGTATGTCCTTCTTTGGAGCGTTGAGATAATAGGCGTTGTAAAGCGGTATGTATCGTCAATTTATATGCATCTATGCAATTAATTTTATACTCATATAGCGTCTTGGTAGCTCCAATCTGTGAGATCAGTTTTTAGCGGGTTCTAATTATACTTGACTTTGAGGTCCATGTTTGTTTAGGCCGTACATCCTACCGAAAATTAGGCAGGATGTAACAGTTTGGATGACACGTAGCACATCATAGACTTGTCTTGTGCTAAAACAGTCGAAGCGTTGTTGCTTGACTCCAACCTAGGCGTCTGCATGGTTTCTTTCGAAGAAAACCCATCGTACTGATGAAACAACAACACCTTGCCCATTTCGTATCATGTCTTGAATTCAAAGCCCGGATGTTTGCGTATAAATATCAGCCTCTTTGCCCCGATTTTAACAGGCCGCAATGCGATTCACTGATTGGTAGATTGGAGAGATTAGATAACCTACATACCTATACGGTCAAGGGCTCAATGTGTGTGTTGATTGAATCGGACTGGGAGACGTTCAAGCGTTCAGAGATAGACCAATACAACTTATAGTCAATTGCTCTGGTATTTCTAAGGACCTCTTTGGGCAGCTGATTGACCTCGCAAATACACAGAAACTATTGTCGGGATGACAATAGTTTCTGTGTATTTGATCACAATCTAATGAGACAGTTTGACACACAGGCCTATACTACTTAACTGTCAGCTGCATAATAATAGGGCAAAGCTCCTACAGGTATAGCTGAATGGATCCATTCTCTTCCATAAAATAGCAAAATAGAGCTATATGAAAATCGACGTCATGAATGTTGATGTATAGGCTATATATATGAATACTAATCCAAAAGAGGCATATTCCATAGAATATTATGTTGACTACCATCCATATTGTTCAGTTTATTACGTTGACATACAAACAGCGCATTAAAGTCTATAATATGAGGCTACATGTATGAGCCTATCATAATAAGCTGTAAAGAGTGAACATTGAACAAACAAGGCTCAGATGACGACCGAATCAGATGTTAAATAACAGCTCCCTTCTTCCATCTGCGCCCCTCCCTTTTTATCATTCATGCCTACGTGTCTCATTTTCTCCAGGCTTCTATCCCTGTCTCCCTCTATATCTCTGTTTCTCTGCCACACTCTCTCTCCCTCTCTCTGCATGTCTGTCTGTCTGTCTGTCTGTCTCTCTCTCTCGCTCTCTCACTCTATCTCTCTGTCTCTCTCTCTGTCTCTTTTCCCACTCTCTCTGTCTCTTCCTGTCTGTCTCTGTCTCCCTCTATCTCTCTCTCTCTCCAATCTCTTTCTCTCCCTGTCTCTCTTTGTCTATCTCTTTCTCTGTCTCTTTCTCTCTCCACTCCTCTTCGTCCACCTCTTTCCATCTGTTTCATCGTCTCCGTCTCTTTCTCTTTCAGTGTATACATTGTGCATTTACGTGAGATGTGGAGATTTGGGAGTCGATGTACATGTACATGTATGTGTGTGCGTTTGAATGGGTTGGTGGGGTGAGTGAGTGGGTGGGTGTTGGTGGGTGCACGATTACACAGCTCATATTGTGCGAAATTGACCTTGGCCTATTTCTATTTCAGCACTGAAAAATCGTTTCGGATTAAAAGACTGAATTCTTAGCTTTTTTCTCCATCTTGTTTCCTCTGCGGCCAAAGATGCTGAGTGCAGGTACTTGGATAATGGATAGTCAGGTCTTCGTTTTCTGCGGTTGCAGCAGCCGTGGCATGTACCTGGATGTTTCGTCCTTCTTCTTCCTCTATAGCCTCTGCCTCCCTGCCTGTTTGCCTTCTAGTACCTTCTTCTTCTTCCTCCTACTCCTACTCCTCTCCTCCTTCTCCTCCTTCTCCTCCTCTCCTCCATCTCCTCCTTCTCCTCCTCTTCTCCATCTCATCCTTCTCCTCCTCTTCTCCTTCTCCTTCTTCTCCTTCTCCTCTTCCGCCTCCTCCTCCTCCTCCTTCTCCTTATCCTCCTCTATAACCTCTCCTTCCCTGCCTGTCTGCCTTATTCTTCTTCTTCTTCTTCTTCTTCCTCTTCTTCTTTTTCCTCTTCTTCTTCTTCTTCTTCTTCTACCTCCTCCTTCTCGTCCTTATCCTCCTTCTCCTGCTTATCCTCCTTCTCCTGCTTATCCTCCTGCTCCTCCTTCTCTTCCTCCTCCTCCTCTATTATAGCCTCTGCCTCCCTGCCTGCCTGTCTGCCTTCTTCTTCTTCTTCCTCCTCCTTCTCCTCTTCCACCTCCTCCTCTATAGCTTCTGCCTCTCTGTCTGTCTGCCTGTATGCCTTCTTCTTCTTCTTCTTCTTCTTCTTCTCCTTCTCCCTCTCTTCCTTCTCCTCCTCCTCCTCTATAGCCTCTGCCTCCCTGTCTGTCTGCCTTCCTGTGGCTTGCTGCTGATCCTTTCCTAATGCCAACCTCTCAGCTGAAATTACTGGACCTGCCTCAAGCGAAGACGCGTCTTCATTCCAAAAGGTCATGACCTTCACGTGGAAACATATTTCATCATTTCCTGGTGGAAGTTGTCTGAGTCTGCCATTTCGTCCTTCCGTCCTTTGGTCCTTTAGTCCTTTAGTCCTTAAGTCCGCTCGTCTGTCCATGAGATCTTCATTCTGTACACGTACATGTATTAGGCCGGCCCTTAAAAATGAAAGTTAAAAATAATCAACTGGCACCCCTCCAATCTATTTCAATTATGAAGAAAATAATTTGCGCAAAAAATCTTTGCAATAGGGCAATATTTAGGTGTGCCCCCCGAGCTTTCAAGTTTCAATAATGTATGAGTAAACTTCCAAATTATCATTGGAATCGCAAACTGACATTTTCAGTGCTTTAATACATTCTGTCGACCTACTAATGTTTGCAATGCATCAACATTTAATATTTAGTACTTACTTACTTATTAAAATTACGTGAGCTCTAAAATTTTACTGTACAATTTCAAATATATGTTTGATTAACGTTTGTTGTCTGGTTGAAAAAGGTGGCAATATTTTTTGAAGAGTTGTTTAATACAAGGGAAGACGTTTGATCTTAGTCTACTATTGGAAACATAGGCCTACATTGTCAGACATAGTAAATATGAAATATTACAAATAATTATTTAAAGTTAATTATGCAAACGCAAGGGAAAACAAGTGTCTATCTACTTGGCTCTTATGAGCCTGAAATTCGTGGAGCAAAGTTGCCATCGTATCGTCAAACTTTTGGATACTTCATGCATCTAATCAAAGTTGTCAAGCAGACAGTCCGTTATTCCAGTCAACAGGCTATAGAAAAAGTCACTATAATATTATGTTGGAACCGAGCTGGTATACCTGTAAGAGGTAAAAAGCATTGTATATATTGACAAGTGTTCGTGAAATGGAAAGGACTTCAAAAGCATAGACACCGAACAGCTACAGCTCACAAGATTAAGGAGGATAAATTTATTGAGAGACTAGATGACCTGTTTGATATTGCCCATGCATGCAGACGCTCTCACAATGATCTCCATTCTTAGAGACAGAGACTTTCTACTCTCTCAAATGCAGAAGGGACGTCCAGGTTCAGTTGGTGCAGCTGACATACATGGTGGATATGCGTCGAAGACAGCGTGCACAGAGACGGAAGGAAGTGGAACAGATGCGCAAAAAAGAATGCTTGCTTTGTGCTTTGACACCACAGCCAGCAACACAGGTCATCGCTCAGGTGCATGTTTCCTAATAGAGCAAGAATTGAATAAAGATCTCCTTTTCCTGGCATGTCGACACCATGTTATGGAACTAATTGATGGGGCTGTATTCGAAAAACTTCCATTGGAACTTCTACTGGACATGATGTTCTTCTTTTCAAGAGGTTTCGAGACCATTGGAAATTCATTGAAAGCGACAAATTCCAGGTAGCCTCGTCAGATCATTTGGTGGAATCATTGGTGACCCCACACCGTTCTGATATCTTGGAGTTTGCTCATAGACATTTAGCAACTGCACAGCTACGAGACGAGTACAGGGAATTTCTCGAGCTCTCGGTTGTCTTTCTTGGAGGTGTTCCTACTCGTGGAATTCGGTTTCGACCACTTGGCGCTATGCACCGGGCACGATGGATTGAAAAAAATTTCTATACCATAAAGATGTGGCTTTTTCGTGCTCAGTTCAAGAAGACTGCTGCAGAAGAACGCAGCATTCCTGATATTGCCATCTTTTCAGTTGTTGTCTACCTGAAAGCCTGGATAACTGTGTCAATTGCTGTGGAGGCTCCTCTGAATGAGTTCACTCTCATGGCAAACCTTTTCACATATCCACATACTACAATTTCTTTTGCTACAAGCAAGAAGCTAAGGCTTCATCTCTTGTATTTGTCTGAAGAGCTTATTGGGCTTACTCTTTTTGATTCAAGGGTATCCAATGACTCCAATAAGCTAATGATCGCTGCCATGGAAGTAGTCCCAGATCATCCGCCTAAGCGACCCAGAGTGAAGTCAGATGCATTTCTTGGCACCAGCGGTCTGGAACAATTCTGTACAACCAACTCCAAGAAACTGTTCCTGGTGCTTGGTCTGCATGGACTATCTGAGATGATGCTTTCCAAAGATCCTGCTCTATGGGAAGAGCATGAAGCATGTCGAGAAGCACAAGCAGTACTCAAAGGGTTGGCTGTTGTCAATGATAGAGCTGAACGAGGTGTGGCACTCATCCAGGACTTAAATAAAAAAGCTAACAAAAGATGAGGATCAGCTTCAATTTCTCCTGCAGGTTGTCAGTGAACATCGACGACAGTTCCCTGACTGTACAAAAAGAAATCATTTACTTCTGTGACCAGCTGAACAGTGAACAATACCTGAATTATAATTGAACAGTAAACACTTGTTTCATTGGCATTGTTGCATCACTAGAGTGTATTTTAGTCATCTCTGTAAAATTCTTAGTGACAGTGTGTTGAATATAATTTGGTTGAAATTGTATGATTCAATTGATCAAATTTGTATCATAGAATAAACTTCGGCGCTCCAGGGGCACCCCTAAATGTTTTGCAATTCCAAAATTCTTTTCAACATAATGTTATTTCTATAATTGGCATGGATTGAAAGGGTGCCAGACAAAATTTTACGATTTTTATTTTTTGGCTGTATGCTAAGGGCCGGCCTAACATGTATAGTACATGTATACATTCTGTTTGGTGCGGTGCTATCTGTCTTCATTTCGTCGCTCTATTCAGATCTCCACACCTCACGTACAGTAGCAGAGTCGTATATGTATGTACACAATCTACACTGAATGAATGAGAGAAGGAGACGGATTCAGACGGATATATAGGATGCAACAGATGTACGTGTAATGATGTCTGTGTCTCTTGCCTGCTTATCTTGTGACGTATGTCTGTCTGTCTGTCTGTCTGTCTGTTTGTTTGTCTGTCTGTCTGTTTGTCTATCTAACTGTCTGTCTGTCTTCTGTCTGTCTGTCTATCTGTCTGGCTGGCTGTCTGTCTGTGCTTATATCTGTCAGCTTCCGTCTGCGTTCTGCTCTCTACCTGTCCTTGATGCATGTCTGTCTTGACCCTAAGGCTGGTAAGTGACAGGCGCAAACAGTCTCCACACCATGTTGCATAATATGTACTCTCCTCCTCTGCAACCTTCTATCCCCGCGGTCTCTATATCTCTGTCTCTCAGTATATCTGTCCGGGCTGTGTGTCGATCTCTGCGTCTGTGCGTCTGTGTGTGTCTGTGTGTGTCTGTCTGTCTCTCTGTTTGTCTGTCTGCCTTCCTGTGTCTGCGCGTCTGTGTGTGTGTCTGTGTGTGTCTGTGTGTGTCTGTGTGTGTCTGTGTGTGTCTGTGTGTGTCTGTGTGTGTTTGTGTGTGTCTGTGTGTGTCTGTGTGTGTCTGTCCGGGCTGTGTGTCTGTGTGTGTCTGTGTGTGTATGTGTGTCTGTGTGTGTCTGTGTGTGTCTGTGTGTGTCTGTGTGTGTCTGTGTGTGTTGGTGTGTGTCTGTGTGTGCCTGTGTGTGTCTGTGTGTGTCTGTGTGTGTCTGTGTGTATCTGTGTGTGTCTGTGTGTGTCTGTGTGTTTCTGTGTGTGTCTGTGTGTATCTGTGTGTGTCTGTGTGTGTCTGTGTGTGTCTGTGTGTGTCTGTGTGTGTCTGTGTGTATCTGTGTGTGTCTGTGTGTGTCTGTGTGTGTCTGTGTGTGTCTGTGTGTGTTGGTGTGTGTCTGTGTGTGCCTGTGTGTGTCTGTGTGTGTCTGTGTGTGTCTGTGTGTATCTGTGTGTGTCTGTGTGTGCCTGTGTGTGTCTGTGTGTGTCTGTGTGTATATGTGTGTGTCTGTGTGTGTCTGTGTGTGTCTGTGTGTGTCTGTGTGTCTGTGTGTCTGTGTGTGTCTGTGTGTGTCTGTCTGTCTGCCTGCCTGTCTGTCTGTCTGTCTGTCTGCCTTCCTATCTCCTTGACCGTAGTTGGTAAACCTTCTTTCGTCCTCCTCAAAGATCCGCCTCTGTTGCACGCAGTCACCTTCAAGCTGTGCGATATATTACTAAATGCAATGTATATATATAGTCCATATATATACATATATTTTTCTAAATACAGTGTATGCGCTCATTTGAGAAGCTAATGTCTATATGCCTACATGTATACATCATGTAGCCTACATAGTCTATAATAGTGTTTTGTGTCTATAATACAACCGAATATTGTTTTGGAGAAACACAATCTCTGTTTGATAGAGAGTGGGTTGATAAATAGATCATTGTCTGCATAGCTCTGTTCTGAGTTCGATGTTAGGCTTATATATAATATTATACTTGCAGAAGCACGATGGAAATATAGCGAACTAGACCGTTTTACGTTTCTAGCAATTTAATTTGTAAGTTTTTAGAATTAAATGTATCTTGCTCTATTGAGCTCAACTCGTAGAATTTGGATATCAACGGTGGTTCTAGGCCTACGTTTGCCTTGAGTCTAGGCCTACTTGTGATGTAGCCTACTCACGTGGATTCGGGCATTTGCGCAGGTCATAATGTCGCGTAGGCATTCATCATTGGTGGCTGATGATTGACAGGTAAGGAATAGTCATTCAATCAACAAATTAGTAAGTAAGTAAGTCAGTAAGTCAGTTAGCCAATGAATCTCTCAATCAGTCAATCACTCAATCAGTCAATCAGTCAATCAGTCAAGCACTCAATCACTCAATCAGTCAATCACGCAATCAGTCATTCAATCAGACGACATGTATACATGCATGCACTCATACAGAAATACATACATATGCATACATACACAGTTACACACATACATGTACACAGCTACACACATAATGCATATGTACATATAGGCCGACACACACTGCAGCCAGACAAACAGAAAGACTGACAATCAACTCAGTTAGTCTTCAATCAGTAAAAATCACTCGAATGACTTGGACACACGTATCATAATATTATATGATTCAAAATTCAAATATGCAGTTCTATGCATTGCATGTCCGTGGACGCGGATCTTACGGAAGTATTTCAATAATAATTATTGGTCAAAGTCCTCACGAAGTCAAGTTCAACAGATTCGTTCTTTCGACCGTTGCTGCAAACCGGTTCGAACCACCCACGAGTAACCCTTCAGACATGATTCCATAGCCATAGATTTAATTTATTCGTCTGATGCACAGGTCAGTGCTCTTAAAACGAGTTTCGTTCCGGGTGCATTCGGATCCGTTGAACAGATGAGATGATCCATGCAAAAGAAGTGTCTTTAAAATATACGGTGGGATATCATGTCTACTTTCTTTGGATGATGATGATGATGTGTTTGTGTATACGTGCCACGAAACACGTAAACGAGAAAATGTCAACAAAAAGAACTTGTGGGCTTGTAGCATTTAAATATCAAATGCTCATAATAATAGCCCTGCAACGAGTGTGTTATTTATGTATTTATGATGGGCTTTGTGGGTGTAAAATAAAGTTTGCATCTGAGATACATGTATGGATATTGCAGACGGTGGTGTAGTGGGTATACGTTCGTTGCCTTGCAGCCGGAAGGTTGCAGGTTCGAATCCACCTCAAGCCTGCCAAAGTAGCTGATGATCTTTTTTAGTCTTTACTTTTGCATTGCCAGAATTTACCAATAAATACCAATAAATTATGTCCTCAGACTCCTCACACTGGTATACACTACAATGCTATTCGCGAATATTTCTTAAATCTTTGAGGGGAATATGAGCAAACGAGCCTGTCGTGTGGGACGGTCCCCCGGTCACAAACATACGGTCCTCCACCACAAACATTTTGGAACCGTCCCCTTGCCTTCCTTAAGTCTCCGCCATGCATACATGTAGTCGCCAACACATCATACCCATGAAGAAGAGAAGAGCGGTCTCTGACAAGCTGACTGAAGAAATCATGCATCCATGAATAATGGATATGAACCGTTAGCGACTTAACTTCCTTAACCTCGGCATATGAGGGGGTGGCCAGTCCTCTCCCTCACCGTCTCATCCACCCAACGACAGTGCACAGCCGACGTACTCATTTTAATTGAGTTGGTGTCAAGAGGGTGCATGTGGAACAGAAATCTCGAACCAAAAATTTCCGCCCTGGCAGAATAATTTGAACTCACCCCCTACCTCCTGATTGATAGCCAAACACGCAAACCGATGTAGCCTACACCATATACATGTGCCAACACCTTCTCAGTATGAGCGCATAGGCAGACTTGCATATTGGCACTCGTGGTAGGAGTACACTCCAAGTTGCTGACTCATACCTGAAGGCCTACTGATTCGAGTGTACTTGACAAAGGTCAGAGTTCACTGTCTATATACCATGTTGTTATATATTTAGTTATATATAATATGATATTATATAATAGGAAGAAAACTAAAACATATTGACTTGGGATTGGCTGATTGACACAACAGGCTAAAACAAGACGGCTTGCCCCTGGACAAAAATTCATGTCCCGATTAATATAGAAACGTGATCTTGCAATCTGAAGATATATACATGACATTGTATTGCATGTGTTGTTGCTTCATGCCCAACAAGATGCGTGTGTGAATATGATTAACTTTAATTAAGCATGTGACAAAACAGACCATAATAATTATCAACACCTAAACAGTCATGAGAGATGCATTTTTCCTTCATTCACTTTTGTTCATCCGTTGTTTTAAAGAAGTGTTTAAGCCAAACATTTGACTCTATAATTTATATGATCGAAAAGTTCATTGAGCGAACCACAAAGCGCAGTTAACGGCATGGTGCATGAGTTAACTCAGCTTGCCTCTCTTCCTCATGGCTCGAAAAGTTCAGCTAAAGTACACGATGAAAGGGTAAAGAGGAGCCCAATGCTTTGAAGTACCGTAATCATGCTGAAATTCATTGGAAAAATTGCTTCAAGCCTGGGCCCGAGTATACTGTCTGAACAAAGGGATTCGGGCGGGGAACGGACATTATCCCCCCTGGACAATATCCCCCCCGGACATTATCCCCCCGGACATTATCCCCCCCGGACACTATCCCCCCCGGTTTTTCGTAGGACATTATCCCCCCGGACACTATCCCCCCTTCATGTACAAATCAGGGTAAGCGTCGTGAGGGTCGGTTAGGGTCAGTGTAAGCGTCGTGAGGGTCGGTTAGGGTCAGGTTAAGCGTCGTGAGGGTCGGTTAGGTCAGTGTAAGTGTCGTGAGGGTCGGTTATGGTCAGTGTAAGCGTCGTGAGGGTCGGTTAGGGTCAGTGTAAGCGTCGTGAGGGTCGGTTAGGGTTAGTGTTAGGGTTAGTGTCGTCATTAGATGAATGAACGAATTGAAATCGTATACAGCCAGTAGGCCCACAAAGGTTTGTTAACGTGATTTGAACTTCGTAGACTTATTAGCGTCAATCATTTTTTGGGAATAGACTGGGGGGGGGGGAGAATGTCCTACTTCGGGGGGGATAATGTCCTAGGGGGATAATGTCCTACCACCGATTCGGGCATACGTGAGTTGGATGTTGGCTTTGCCTATGAATTTTGAATATATTGCACCTGCGTGCTCTTGCAGGAGAGTCCTAAAGGAAAATCTTTACAGACATGAATTTGTATGAACATTTATGCAGCGCTTGTTTACAATACTCGGAATCCGTTATCAGTAACTGACAGACAGAGACACACACACACACACACACAGAGGCACGCATACACGCATCCATGCAGATAGACACTACACACACACAGACATACATACAGACACACAGATGCACGCATACACGCAACCATACAGACAGACACTCTGCTGTAGACGTGTGGCCTAAGCTACCGACTGCTGATCTACATGAAAGATTTATATAGCGCTTTCCTTCTACCTGCAAACACTGGACAGAAACACGAGGATTGATTATAGTATTTGCAGACAAATCAATATGATATTCTGGTTGTGGAATATTATGTGGGCGTGTAATTATGTGTGCAGTTGCGTAAGTGTGTGTGTGGTCTACGTCTTGTTGTCTCTATGTCTGTCTGTCTGCTTCTATATATTATACATATGGGCTTAATGTATATGTATATATATATATATATATATATATATAATGTACGCATAGCCCACAATTTTTATGCTTTGAAATCGGACGAAAGGCAGAACCTTTCCACTTGAGAACAGCTGTTCATAGAACTCTTGTTGATCCGCATATCTTGCAATGCCTATTATTACGCAATTGCTTTTATCTCATATCTGCAAAAACAACATAACACGATGTCGATTAAAGTTATTGCACGATTGTCGAAATTATTGCGCTATAAAATACACTGGTAAAAATGAAATGAATTCTTTGGGCATTGTATTTAAAGTTAAGATCTTTAGCCTATCTCGCTAACACAATGTTCAGATTTTTGATTGACATCTCGGGGCGTCTTACGAGAGGGAACTATAGAATGCGGAGAGCAAATAAAGACGAAAGAAGAATGTTAACTAAGTCTATATTATAATAGAAAGAACATCAGTAGCAGAAAGAGACAGAGATAGCCACACATACGAAAACACATACATGTACAGAGGCAGTGAAAGGTATGGGTAGGACGGATGAGTAGGGCAGAATAGAGGGAGAAATGCGTAGGGCGTACGTGACCGCTTACGAGGTATAGTTCACGGATATTGAACGTCTTTCAAATGTCCTTTGCCTATGAAATAATGCTACAAGGACGTCGACATTTCTGTATTCATGCATGTAGTCTATTATATCTATTGAAGGCCTAAGTGAGGTTTGTATTCGTATGTCTCTCATTAATATGTCTGGTATGGTATATATCGTGGGGTGCGGTGGTGTAGTGGTTTATGTTCGTTGCCCTGTAGCCGGAGGGTTGCAAGTTTGAATCCAACTCAAGCCGCCTCGTAGTTACCTTGGGCAAGTTCTTCACTCGCTCAGTGCTTCGGCGTGAAGCTCCGATTCAGTGTTCGCGCTGTTGTCGGGAGAGCCTCTGAGTAGATATCTTGAAGTGGCGCTGTAACAAGTGCACATGCAAACAATACATGCAAACATTAAGAGATAAGATTTAACCATTTGCTTGAATAAACATGCAGTAGCATGAACAGAAATACAGGTGCCATCAATTAGCCTTTGAACAGGTATGTTTGAGGCAATAGAACAAGGCCTACGAGTCCCTGAGTCCATCGTTTTTTTTCATAGGCCTGCCTTTTACATTAATTGCATAGCCTACTTATTCGGATATTTAATTTTGAGACTCAGGCTTGTTTTGTCTGTTATGTTAAGCTTTTACTACGTCATGTTTCCGCGATTTTTGCTCAGTTCATAAATATCGACCAACAGACCTAAGACTAATATTTGTAAACACATGATATTATTATGCGAGTTGTGTGGGACCATTGTTCAGTGTTGCACGCCGATGAGCATATTAAAAGGTTACAGGCTAATGATAGGCTACATTAAAATAGACAGACGCATAAACAAATCTGGCACGGTGATGCATGCTAATAAGATGAGGGCCTTTCACATCTGTAGGTTACTTATCGAAAGGACTATTTAGGTCATGTGCCCAGTGGCGCAACTAGGGGGTGCTGGGGGTGCTTGAGCACCCCCAGGCTAAAAAGGTGACCCACGCAATTTTTCCAAATCCGATGAGTTTTTTTGGTGCGTGGGGGGGGGGGGGTAGGGGTCATTCGGTCTTTAAGATTACACAATCAAGCAAGTTCCTTTGGCACTCGCTACTTCGCAACATCGGCGCTTACAATAATAATTCTGAGCACCCCCCAGGAAAATTTTCTGGTTGCGCCCCTGCATGTGCCATTGAAAACGGTAATTTAGTTTGTGTGTTGACTATAAAGAAGCAACAAAGGTCATTTGTCTATGGAAAAGAATAATAAAGGTCATTAATTTTGTCTATGGAAAAGAATAATAAAGGTCATTAATTTTGTCTATAGAACAGAATAATAAAGGTCATTTTGTCTATGGAAATAAATAGTAAAGGTGGTGGTGGTGGCGGCGATGATGACAATGACGACGACGTCGATGATGATGATGATGACGATGACAACGATGACGACGACGATATCGATCACATTAAGCAAGAGATGACAGGGAAAGAAAGGATCTTGGTCCCAACTTCTAATTATAGGCCTACACCAGGGAAGCAAAGGCTGCTCTTGACTTAAAGCTAAAGCTCCTTGATGGATATTTGGCGAATTTTGCTGAAATATGAGCAAAGGCAGACGTGTGCAGGCAGTATTGAAGTGTATTGAGTTGGCAGAGGCACTGGTATGCTTAGATAATAGACAAAATTTTAAAAACACGTGTAGAAAGATATAGTGAAAAAAAACGCTGATAAAGTCTGATAAAAAAGAAACTAGGCCAGAGCAAACATGTATAAATGAAGAGAAAGAGGAAGCGCCAGACAATGAAACAGGAAACGACAGAGACAGAGACACACACACACGCACAGAAACTACAAGGCATACAAAGATATCCAGGTACAGGTACAACCTGGTACATAAAAAGATAACTTGGTACAATAGCCCATTTAGCCATCGTGCCATTCAATACAGCCTGCACACTCAAAGGCGACGTCTGCACATAAGTACACAGCGTACAAATATTATATATGCACACCATCCGTGTATTTAATGCCTATGCCAACAATCACTTCTGTGTACACACTTCATATTGATGCACGCCTTCATATTGATGCATGCATGACGCTGGCTATGCATATGCTGCATGTGAGTGATTGTACGCGCATGTCCAGCGGCTAAATATTATGAGTCATTGCTTCACAGACAGTAATTACTACGCAAGTGAACGTACGTATACATTGATTTGATTTTTAACGCATTGTTACAAATGTTTGCGTATAGTTGTAACTGGAAATATATACGCCAATCCGGTTCGAGCGTGTATAGGGCATACATGTAGCCTACATTGTATAGTGTATACGTGCGTGACAGCAGGCAACGTTTGGAAGTCTTCACGTGCCATCTATCAGCCGAATATTTTTTAAACGATATAGGGCATAGCATATACGAGAGGGGATTATATGATGTACAATGAGCTTATGCCGGGGTTAATATATAGAGGATCATTCTATCTATAAATCTACTGCATTCAAAGGCTTATTCAGGGATAGGAAACGTATCGTGGTCTATGCGGGTGAATTACAAGCCTACAATGGTTATACAATAACCATATACACGCACGTAGACACCCACCCACACACCACACACACACACACACGCACACACACACGCACCATATTTAATTACATCATTTAGTTTGGCGTATAGGTCCTATAGGCAGTGCTTTGCTTCGTGATGTGTATAGGCCATAAAAATTATAATTATTTGAAGGCTGCTATGGCAAGTGTCGACATTATACATGTATAATAAATTATAGATAATGTTTAGTGGTCGTATATATTTAAAGTGTCATATGATGTCCGATATATAGAGGAGTGGAACATTAATCATCTTTCGTTGTGACATAATGTCGCTAGACAAAAAAATCTGTCGACATTGTTTAACGAACTACAGCCTACGCATAATAGGCCTACATGTATTACGTGCATGATAGAGACACAGCATAGAATATTAGTATGAAGGCGTGATTTATGTCTGTTTTGTCTGGACTGAACTGTTTGTGCTTTTGTTATCCATATGCTTCTGTCTGTCTGTATCTGTCTTCTGTCTGTCTGTCTATGTCTGTCTGTCTGTCTTTCTGTATGTCTCTGTCGGTCTGTCTTCTGTCTGTCTGCCTGTCTGCCTGTCTGTCTTTACGTCTGTCTGTCTGTCTCTGTCTTCTGTATCTGTCTTCTGTCTGTCTGTCTATGTCTGTCTGTCTGTCTTTCTGTCTGTCTCTGTCGGTCTGTCTTCTGTCTGTCTGCCTGTCGGTCTTTATGTCTGTCTGTCTGTCTGTCTCTGTCTTCTGTCTGTCTCTGTCGGTCTGTCTACATGTCTGGTTGGCTTTTTGTCAGATTTATATAGCTCTATCTGTCTGTATGTGATGTTGGCTGTACGCCTGGTTATGTCTGGTTGTCTGGCTGTCTGTCTGGTTAGCTGTTTGTCTGTCTGACTCGCTAACCAGACATGCAGCCAGTCGGCTGCATGTCTGGCCGGCCCTGTGTCTGGTTGTATGTTTGCCTACATGGCCTAAGCCAACTATTCAATATACTTAATAAGTCAATAGTTGAGTATTCCATTATAAGCATATTCTATTATTGCACTATAATCAAATAGTTTGGTACAATATCGTACAACAGCTAATAACAAAAGCTAGTCTAGCTGTCTGTCTGTCTGGTTCGATATTCTGTCACAGACATAGCGCCTCTCATTGTTCTCTCAGAAGGAAAGCTAATGAATTGTCTCAGTTACTACCGGCAATTCACCATATCCATGAGTTCAAGTGTGTGGTCTAATTAATCCTGCAGGTAATTTTTATTTCTTCCTTCTAACAATGTCTATTCAGCACAAATCTGTTGACATAGAGATAATGATACAGTATAATAATAATGTTTTCATCTTGTTGTGCACAGAAATCGCTAGCAAGAAGAGGGAGACAATTTTCAACCGTTTCACTAGAAAAGCAGAGGTGCATAACTGTCAACTAAAGCTACATTCTCAACATTACGTCACCTCACACACGGCTGAATGAAAGAAAGCTTTTCCCAGCTGTTCATTTGCTTGTATACGGCAATCCGACTCTGAAGCCAAAGTTATGAGAAAGATGGAAATCTGAATCTGCACTCACAATACATTAGCTCTGGGCGCACATGACAAAAAATTACACACATTATTGTCTCAGGCATTTTTTCAAAGGATCTAAACTGTGAAGGATGCTTCAGATATGTCCTAGCTTTCAACACAAGGGTTCTGCTGCATACACGTTGACCGCATCTGACCCGGGTTTCACCGGGGGATTGCTACCAGGCAGCTACTTCCTTTTAGCAAGAAACGGGCCTGAGTAAATAAGCGCTTTGCTAGACTGGCCGAAGACTAGTCTGTGACTTAGTGTCTGCATGCTCTTCAATATAGTAATACTTGACTATGATCACAGTTGTTCTATTGAGAGAACGGGACATGTGCCAGTTACCTGAGCCTTGCCAACTGCTCGCCGGATTTTATGAATGAGGAAACACTGGAATCGGGATATGATGAAAACTTTCGGCTCGGTTTCCATAACGTCGCACAGAAGGTAGGCCCTTTACTTGTCAGTACTCTTCCTCTCTGATAGAAATAAATAAATTTTAAAGACATTGTATACCTGACGTAGCCTACAGTTTATCATGATTATCATGAAGAGCATCGTTTGATAACTATGATTCCTGCCTGTTTCGTTTTAATTTGTCTTGCATGCATGTAAAAGTGACTCTGTTCCTTAGAACATGCTCATAAATAATATTATATCAGCTTTAAGCTGCGTTGATAACTACGTTCTTATAATAGTCTAAGGATTTCAAAATCTCGGGCTAACACGGTCCGTACGCGGGGACCTATACGTGGCGTCCATTCAAACTCGTAGCGGAGGTGAAATGTCTGTCACTCGATCAATTCATTGAAAATTGAACAGGGTCGAGGCCAAAGGAATAAGGTCGATAAATAATATCGAGTACATTTACATCTGCATGTGAGGGATTATATAGAGCCTTACAATTTTTCAGGGACAAAACGGGCAATCTCTTATATAACTACTCTTCTCCTTAGAACATGTTCGTGATCGTAATCTTAATCATGAGTTTATCATGATTATCATGATTTAGAGAAACTCCTTACTCCTCAGATAATGATAGACCCATGTAAGCGCGTTAGCTGCATTTGCGTTACTGCTTGCTTATCATAGTACTCTAATGTGGCGATACACAGTGTACAATTTCTCAGAGGCAAACAATTAATGCAATCTCGCTTAAAACTGGCTTTGTGTTCATTAAAAAGATTTATATAGCGCCCCTTCAAGGTTACTACTCATGAGGTGCTGTTGTTTTTCTTTGCAGTAGCGACAGCGTGTCGAGTGAGGGCGCCACTGATGAGCTCTGGTCACCAGAACCATCGAGCGGATATTGTTCAGCAGACGATGAACATCCATCCTATGACCTTCGAACTCCGACAACGACACCTGGAAGGAGCTTATCCGAATCGTCCAGTGGAATCAGCTCCAGGTCTCTTCTGTCGTTGTCTCTGTCCGAGGCCTTGTCCTTGACCTTCTGCGAGTCTCCACCACCGTCACCACCACCACCACCACCACCACCACCACCACCACCACCACCACCACCAGATGATGTCCCTCCGTTCCAAGACCTGGTGGATTCCAGGTTTCCTGGTTCTTCCAACGACTTTGAATCCTCCTCGCTAAGTTCAGCTGTTCCAACAACATCTAATGACGAATTTCCGCGCATTATTTCATCTGGATCGGATGTATATTCGTTCCTTGGGAGGTTAGAACCGTGCGGCAAAAGATGCTCAAGTTTCACGAGTGGCAAAAGATGCTCAAGTTTCACGAGGAACAGAGGTGTAGAACCACAAACAGTCAGCACAAAGGCGGACCATATCCTGCCTTCTGACGACATCCAAACTGATCTGTCATCAATAGAAACCAACTTAGCTCAAGACCCATCTGAAGACTCGAGGTCCCACAAAAAAATCCGACTACAACTCATATCGTGTAGCGAAGAAAATAATGATCTGTCTAATGAGATTGGAAGACAAATGACAGCCTGGTCAAGTCGTTCCTGCTCGACTAATACGCGAGAAAATACAATAATCGATGAGGTTAGGAAAGAACAGTGTGAAGTTCCAGATGCCCTGGTCAGCTTGCAGTTCGATGGGTCTGCTATCGAAGAAGAAAATGTGGCGGATGACGATATGATGTATCTGGTAACCTCTGATGGAGATCTGAACATTGCAGAAGCACAGAGGAGTCCCTATAAGAAAACAGTCTGCACCACGCCATCACATCGCCCTCTATCTGGGCCAAGAATCGAGCATAGAAGGAACTTCGATGCATCATATCCAGAACATTCCATGGGTCTTTCCGATAAAGAGGATTTACATCGACGTAGCCCCGACGTCTTTGGCGGAGAGTCTTGTGCCACTGATTGTTACGAATCGCCTCATTTCGCTGTCAATACAAGCTCCACAAGCTCAACAACACCTACTAGCTCATCGACTTCTATTGGCTCAACAACAACAACTTCAGTGAACCCAACTACATCTCCAGGCTCAACGACCTGTACCGCTCCGACAGTTTCCACATGTGTAAATAACTCTGTGGACTTAAAAGCCTTCCGGATAGCTGTCGGATTGTTCCATTCCTACGCCGCTGTGAAAGAAACATCATCAGATTCGTCACGTCATTCCAACCCAACCAACAACCCCAGCTGCAGTTCTCAATCGCAGGATCTCCGCTTCATTGACCATGACACTGTAGCTGATCTCAGTCACGATCCGATACTTCCAAATGCACAAACGACTCTTCAAGGTCACAGTCAGGATCCTCTCCACGACGGATCTGTATCGACCACGAACGAAGAGTTACTGCAAGTAACGATCGAGTATTGCGATGTCCGCGAAGAATCATCCAGGTCCGGAAATACGTCATCATTGTCTGTTGATAATATGCCGAGGATTGCCTCCTCAAAACGTTCCAGGCCCTCCTCATCCTACCGTCAGAGCTCCAAGCGCAGACGTCGCCACTCCAGCCCTGCCCTGGCGGAACTCGCGGACCACGGGTACGCGCTGAAGGCAGCCTGCTGTCCAGCATCCCTTCATCGATCATCCACCAGTCCTTGTGTAGTCACCGTCGAAGAGGATGAATCGATATCGAATGCTGATGTGTCCTCGGTTCTTGCCAAGCTGCTTCTGACGGACGAGCGACTCTTTCCAAACGAAGGCAGCGCCGGGTTTATCGCCAGAAGAAGCTGCAGCTCAGGGTCCGCCGAGAACACCGTGACGTCCCTGGAGTCCAGCGGTGGTCAGGGATTGTCCGGTTCTCTGCTTGAGAGGCTTCTGACCGGACAGATGGATCGCGATGAGATCCAGAGGAGCGAAGAGAGGGTCATCCGCGATCGCGTGGAAGCCAGGCCAGACAGCAACGACGATGTGGTTGACGAGGATGTCGATCTACAGCTGCAGGACTTCGACCCTGGCAGTCTGGAATTGGAGAACTTGGAGGAGCTGTGGAAAAACTATGGCGATTTGTTAGGTGCGGTTGATCTCATTTGATCACGTGATCTGGTTTGATCATGTGATCTCATTTGATCACGTGATCTCATTTGATCACGTGATCTCATTTGATCATGTGACCTCATTTGATCACGTGATCTCACTTGATCACGTGATCTCATTTGATCATGTGACCTCATTTGATCACGTGATCTCACTTGATCACGTGATCTCATTTGATCGCGTGATCTGGTTTATCTCATTGGATTCAATGTCACTTCAAGTGTTTTGGAAGTTTTATATAGCGCCTCGTTAGGTTCTACAACCAAGGCGAATTAAAGCTTCCGAACCAGAGTGGAGTGACCTCTGGACACTGAGCGCAGTGCAACAGGGAACCAGTCCAGGTTGTATACAACAGAGACCGAGAATGAACGGCGCTGTCGGATATATCGGTCCGTGAGCGGGGAGCCAGAAGCTCAGCTTGAAACACCGGCCAAAGGGTGGATTGAGGCTGGACATCCAAGGTGGAACAAAGGAGTGCTCACAGATACGGTGGATCAGTGTGGTGCTGAGGCTTTTGTATCACGCTCCGAATAGGTTAACGCTGCACTAACTTGAAAACAGATTGGATCCATTTGTTTATATAGCCCTACAATATTTCTTTGACTTTGCATAGCATAATAACATAGCTAGGATTTCAAGTGGTTCCGAGGTCTGTGTTAGAACCACTTCAAATTTACATCGAATGCTTAAGAGCCCACATTCTTATCTTCCATTTTTGCTAGAAGTTATCTCTGACATGATTGCTAAAATATGATCGTCGATTTTTTTATTCAAAAGCTGTACAATGTCTGTCATATATCTCTGCAACTCGTGTCTAATACCTCCCAATTTCCTTGTGCACAGTTAAACCTACCCTTGCCTCTTTTGTGGTATTGGGGTTTCAAAGTTATGACTAGGTGAGTTTTGCAATGTGATGCATCGCATGAAGACTGAAAGGGTTCATGACTTGTGTAAGAATTTAAAATAAGGGGATTTACGTAACTTTTATTCAGGGGTAAGCCTACTAGGTCTGCGGTAGACGAAAGAATTCACATTGAACAGCTTTAATCAGACAACGTTCAAGAATTGCACAACAAATACGGCCAAACGGTTTCAACAGCTTCAGTAAGCTTATACATGTATTCAAAAACGTTTAGCTCGTAAATCATGTCAAAGGTCCAGACGGGCAAAGTTCAAGAACTGCTGATAGTAAAATGTTGTGATCCTGAGATCAGACTTAATTATCAACATCCGAGAAAGCAATATTTTAATTAGGTACACACCTGTGATCGCTCTCACCTGTTAACAGGTGTTAACAGGTGTTGTCTGGTCGTCTGAACTAATTTGTGTCTGTAGCTCCAGCTGCCTGTCAAATAATTATGTTTTTAAAAATGCCGTAATGTGAACACATGTTGATAGGTCAATACTCTAAGGTTAATTGAACCTGCATCTTTGAACCAAATGTCAAGTGATATGAGATACAAATGATTTGTTCAGAGCTGTATCTGATGAGCATGCTAAATTTTCGGTGGTTCTAATGCAAATTAAAAATCTTCTGAAAAAAACCAAGCCTCTTTGCGCTTTGTCACGTCATACAATGTGAAGGTAGGGCTTATGTTATGGCATGGTATCGCGTATGTTCTGTCGTATTTTGTTATGTTGTGGCACTTTTATGTGATGGTGTATTATCCTATGGTATGTTATTGATTTTTTTTATCAGCTATTACATCGCATTTGGAAATAATTTTTCCAACCCTAACTGATTTTGAGGGGCCGATGGTAACGCTATTTTCTTTTATCTTTCGTAGGAAAATTTCTGGCGTGATCTCGACCACTAGCTGCTGTTGTTTTGGACGAAAGAAGAAACGAGTTTGCAAGTCAGATCAACCAGCGACATCTACCGACTGAATTGTAACCGAGCCACGTTGCAGGATGATGATTATTTTGCTTACTTGAATGCTTTGAGCAGCTATGATTTCTTTTACCCTAGTGTTACTGTACAAGCATGGGCGGAATTTATCAGAGGTTAGGGGGGCTAAGCCCCCGCCCCGAAAAGGCCCAGATTCAGCTTTTTTACCATGAAAATGGTATCTTTTTCCGGGCTTAGCCCACCCCCAAGAAGGCATTAGCCCCCCAAGAACGGAAACCAAACTCTGTCCATGTGTACAAGGGAGGATATGTGGTCATGTGGGGCTATTGGCGAGTTTCACGGATACGGCTATACATACCTGCTTGAAGTGAAAGTGTATTGGAGCATATTATTGAGTCATGACAATTCGTGATCAAATGGCAGCATTTTGCTATGAGTTCAAGTAGGCATAACGGTGTTGCTCAACGCTCAAAACCGATTCTGATATTAGTAATTTAGTTGATGTCACGAGCTTCAGTAAGTTGGCTAGACCTACCGCTTATTCCGAAACAGAAATGTTGCGTAGGCTATGGCAGGCCCTATAATAATTGCTGTTGTCTAATAACAGTGTATGTATAAGCTTACATGTCGTGCGTTTCCTATCAATAAGTCAAAACGTGCAGTTCCACATTAAGCCAGCTCAAAATTATATAGTAGCCTACGTCTGTAGTTATAAGCGCCGACATTTAGCCCTAATGCGCCTATTAAGGCTTACAAGTGGTTTGTTAATTTTATGACATAACCGCACCTCCTCGAATGAAGTCTACTTACAAGTACAACCTGTCTGTTTTGTTTCGGATCGATCTTGGATCTTGACTCGCGGTGTGACCTGTGTCCTGTTTAGATTAGTTGTGCCTTTGGAATTACCGCTCTTCTTAAAACCGACCTTGGTTGGTGCCTTCTACAGTACGGTTACAATACAACGCTGTTGAAGTCCCAGTGAGTGCCGCAAAGGGCAAGTCGGAGGGCTGCGTGCCACCCGTGGGCCGTGGGTTGTACAACTCTCGTCCGCGGAGTTTGTGATCTGTTCTCTCATTTTTTTACATAACATGATATTTTTATTTGTTCAGTATTCCATATTTAACCAGATTATGTTTGCAATCAGATGCGTAGGTCCACGTGAAAGGTTTGTTAGTCCGCTTGTAGCTCTTATCACAATGCATGGATCGTAGTGTTGCTGCTGCTGCTGAACAGCTTTTCTTTTAGACATTTTCTTGTTCTGTGTTTTGAAATAATTTGCTTCACGAGCGTATAATATTGTGCATTAATAAATGACATAATGCACAGTCAAGTTAATTTCTGTACTTGTACAAGACAGCGCCATAACGCTATGAATCAACGTTTTCTGAAGGTCTGTTTATTCATCGGCGTAGCTGTCCACCCTCTGTTTCTCACTATGTCTCTCTCTGTGTCTATCTGTCTGTGTCTGTCTGTGTATGTCTGTGTCTGTCTCTGTGTCTATCTGTCTGTGTCTGTCTGTGTATGTCTGTCTGTGTCTGTCTGTCTCTCTCTCTCTCTCTCTCTCGGTCTATCTCTCTGTCTCTCTCTTACTTTCTTGTTTCTCTTTCTTTCACTCTATCTCTGTCTTTATACCTGTCTATCTGTCTCTCCTTCTCTCTTTCTCTCTTTCTCCAACTCTTTGTATTATGAATGATAAAGTTTTCCTTAAATTTTGAATCCTCAAAATTAAAAATCCTCAAAGATTTTATCTGTTGACCTAAGAATGAACATCTGAATTCTGAACACCCACCAATCTCCAGTAATAGCAACTTTTCGTTGTGGGCATATGCCTATAGGAAAATCGCCTGCATGTATTGTATGGAAATTTGAGCTAGATGATTTTCAAGGAAACATGAGTGAGATATAATAAATTATGGGCTGCAGAAGATTTGAAACCACGTGGCTTTCATGGAAATTTAAATCAAATAGGCCTACTGCGCATATTTGACGCATAATAGAAAAAATGGCGTCATTGGACATACGAACCTGCCTGACGGCAGAGAACATGAAGAAGAAGAAGAAGGAGAAGAAAAGAATTGGAATTCGATATGCTAATTGTGTTTATGTTAGCCTAATCGTCAGCTTCCATGTTACACATAATAGTCTGTTAGGCGTAGGCCCTACAGTGTAGTGTCAAGAACAAGAGATGAGCAAATTTTCACATTAACCTGTCGGTTGCTAACAGATCTGGCAGTCGTATACGTTGAGTTTAACTCCGGATAATGTTGTAGCGAAAACGGAAGTAACTGAAGTACAGTACTTAGTGCAACATGCATTCACCACTCTTACAAGTGCGAATGTATGCATACATTAGACATATTCACGACATTTTATGTAGCCTATGCATAGTTGCATTCATGTATACATGTATTTACATTTACGTAATGTATGTATCTACGTATATGCATGATTTTATTCTTGCCTGTATAATGTATATGCATGGACAGACATGAATATCTGTATGCATGCATGTATGCATGTCTGGGCCTATGTACATGTAGGTTAAGTGCCAGGGCTTTTAAAAGGATCTTTTAGAACTGGACAGCCCTTTCTTTCCCTCTCCATATTCCATGGTAAATGGCTCCCAATTGGACGACTATGATCCATTAAAAAAATTTATATTATAACTGCACAGAAGTACTTCTACAGATGTACAAATCCAAATAGAACTTCAGAGTTTGTGTACGATTGCAAACTAATCACCTTGTGCCGTCAGTTCGTTGAACTCTAGCGATCGTCATGGCCAGCCTTGCAAAACTAATAAGCCTTTTATATACTGAATGAAAAATTATTATGTTTTTCTAGACATCAAATATAGTTGTAATATGAAGTAGTTCTGAATGCGTCTAGGATCCAACTGTTTAGCTCGTTAAAGATAAATGTGTTCGAATTTAAGTCGAAGATGTCAGTCCATCAGCATCACGTGACACAACCGGTGGTCCTATATACGAACAGTCGAACAACGCAATAATGAAGTCCTTTGCAGGGTAGGGAGGTGTGGGCTGAATAAGACCGGAGTATGGACTAAGGTCAGACCCATAGGAAAGTGTGGGCTGAACGAGACCGGAGTATGGACTAATGCTAGACCCATATGGGGAGTGTGGGCTGAGTGAGACCTGACTATGGACTAAGGTCAGACCCATAGGGGAGTGTGGGCTGAGTGAGACCTGAGTATGAACTGAGGTCAGACCAGTAGGGGAGTGTGGGTTGAGTGAGACTTGAGTACGTACTATGTCAGACCCATAGGGGAGTGTGGGCTGAGTGAAACCTGAGTATGGACTAAGGTCAGACCCATAGGGGAATGTGGGCTGAGTGAGACCTGAGTATGGACTAAAGTCAGACCCATAGGGGAGTGTGGGCTGAGTGAGACCTTAGTATGAACTTAGGTCAGACGGACGAGTATGCGCGGGTGAAGTGGATGAAGCTGGTGAAGCGGAAGAAGAGAGTGAGAGGCAGAACGATGTTATTCATGACGAGCCACGTGTCCTCTCCGAAGTACTGCGCCTGAACAAAGACCTTCGTGACGTTGTAGGTCCCCGTGAAGCTGTTGACGATCCACAACGAAAGGTTCGAGGCGGCAAAATGGAAGAGAATGGCCTTCAAGTAGACTCTCTTGACCGACTGTAGTGGAGACGAGGCACCGAAGTCCACTCGGGTGATGTACAGCTGGAACGGAATCTGGAGGTAGATCTGGATGGTGTGGATCAGCTCGATGACGATGAAGGCACTTGAGGTTATGGTGAAGGTCTCTTCGAAGGCTGCCGCTGACATCCGATTGCGCAGACCGGTGATGGCTACGAACGAGAAGAACTCGTATGCGAAGGGTCCGATCGAGGAGAAAAGCAGCAGGTACTCGAGGCCCTGAAGAGGGCGCCACCGCTGCGGACGGAAGTTCATGCTGAGGCAGTAGCCGCAGACGATGAGTAGGACGAGAGAGAGGAAGTAGAAGATGCCGTAATGGAAGAAGGCTTGCTTGTATGAATCAGACGATGAAGTATGCTTCATGAATCTTAGAAGCAACGATAGGACGCAGAATAACAGATTCAGAAGTAGGCTGACCAGCAGAAAGATCTTCGATCCGACTAAACCGGAAGTTAGTGACGACTGAGAGACCTCCTCATCGTCCTCTCCAGCTGCTTCACGCCCGTCGTAGTAGACCGAGGTTCTCTCGTAGACACCGCTGGTTGTCGAAGCATCGCAGTCGTTGAGGGTCTGATACCCGTCGCCCCGCCTCTCTCTCACTTCCGGTTCGGGTGCCTCGACCACCCTACCGCTCTGGACGAACCATTTGGCCAGGCAGTCGCCGACGAGCAGAGAGAACTCGATGGAGAACGGGTAGAAGTTGGGGCAGACGTAGTTGTTGAGGAGTCCATAGAGGGTCGTGTTCTGGTGGAAACATTCAGTGGCGTGTTCACTAACATTGGGGTAGTTGGCGATGCACGGATCGGTGAGGTTGAACAGCTTCTGCGTCGTCTGGACTCGGTCCATTGACTCCTGCAGCAGGACCTCGAACCACAGCGCGATGTTGACGGCCTGCAGAAGCATCAGACCGTAGCGGACGGTGGACCTGCTGGCGAAGGTGGCGGCGTGGAAGACAACGCAGAAGAGCGTCTCTGACCCGAGGTAGACGATGCGGGCGACGCGGAAGAGGCAGGACACGACGTAGTAGCTGAAGACCGGTGACGGACACCGGGTCCAGTGGACGCCGCAGCTGAGCAGAGCCAGACTGTAGACCATGTCGAGAACGCAGGCGAGTGCGTAGAAGAGCATGATACCCATCAGGGTCAGTCGGTCCCTCAGCGGTTCGTTCCTGTTCCCGTGGCGCCCTTCGATGGTGAGGGCCCCGCGAAACATCCCGAATAGGAACATGGTCACGAGGCCGCAGCACATGAGTGCAAAGAGGACCAGTTGGGCGGCCATGGTATCGGAGAGTTCATCGGACATGTAGGAGCTGAGAGTGGTGACCGACGAGACGGTGATGACCAGGACGAAGAACTGCATCGAGGACACGAGACCATTGTAGGAGGTCGAATCGCTGTCGCCTATGTCCAGCTGAATGGTCGCTTCCGGTTCCCCGTAGGTAAGGGCTGTCGTCAAGGTCCCCACCGTCAAGGCCTTTAGCTTTCGAAGGCAGCGAAGGACAGGCATCGTTCTTTCTTCGTCGTTCTGCAAAACGGATTTAATTAGACAAGTGAACTATAATAATTAAATTGTCTCAATTAAATTTTCGTCAATTTGATCTTGAAGTTGAGTCATGTAAATTTTCAGTTAAAATTAATTTGAATTCTGTCAATTCTTTGCCTGAATACAGGACCTTAAAGCTACTTATAGTTTCCTATGCAGCACCTCACCGCTTTGATTAAGAATGGAATTGGAGGAGATGCAAAGTGATATGGAAATCGTAATCGTAATCTCCAAATTTCTAATACGCTATTCAAAAGCCAAGCGCGGGACGCCAGCTTATTCACGAGCACTGCGTCAAGTTAAAAGGGTTGTCCGTAAAAGTAGTCGGAAGGTGGTCCGGGTCAAGTTATCGGTTATTATCAGTTATAAAAGAACCGTTATAATGTTTGATTATCTCTTAGTGACTATTTAACACTGACGTTAAAAAGTATGGATTCAGACTATAGGGCCTACTTGTATATCTTTTCATAGAAAGTAAGTTTTACATGATCACATAGTCCTACGTTAGCCTATATCGAAAATAATTCGCATCTGTCCAATATGGAAACAGTGGTAGATAGCAGTTGGCCCTACTATCGTTACCTGATCTATTAATGCGAATAGCGACATTGGAAAAGAAAATAGAGATAGGAACTTTTAAAATGATCATGATGCCACATAAAAACATTGCACCCTCCTTTAAAAATTTTAGAAATTTACAGAAAAGTCCAATTACCTGTTTCTTTAATTAAATTAGGCAACGTACATGTAGGCTACTTGTCGGACGGTATCGGTGATTATTTTTTGCGCATGCACGTTGGTAGATGACGAAAATCAAATCTAAAACTCTTGTAAAGTTATCACCAACTGCAGCCAACTGTAACGTAAGAATGATGTCAGTTCATATAGAAGACAAACTGAGTCAAATTAGTTGGATGAAGCTCGTATTTGTCGAGAGCAGTCAACAACAGTTTTCTTATTGCCTAGAAGCAAAACGTCAGAGCGATTATAGCACACGTTTATTGCAAATCGACAAGTCTGACATACGCTTTGGACGGCAAATTACATGTATACAATTATACATGTAGGCCTACATGTAAGCAGATATACATGTACATTGTACAATTATGCATGTTCATGTAAGGGCGTAAAAGTGTTTCCCCTATTGGGCAGATAGGACGATGAAAGTGCCAACCAAACGCATAACCTTTTTTGTGTACAGGCTATGTAAGTAATTATATAATATAATAGGCTACGTTTATGACCTGTTATATTGCGCCATATACAAGAATTAACCTCATGAAGTGTGTAGCCTATAGTTGCAGTTTAACGTCACTGTGTGGTAACAAAGACCATTAACGACGTCCTCCTCAAGCAGGCTGTCTGGTTAGTCTGGTCAGTGGCGGATCCAGGGGGGGCAATCCGGCCATGCCCCCCCCCCATTGAAAACTGCCATGGGACGTGGCCCCCCCCATTTGGTCTGAAGTCAGCAATAGGAATATGGGTGCAATGGAAATTGGCCCCCCTATTCGGAAAATTGCACGGACGTGCCCCCCCCCGTTTAGTTCCCAAGGCGAGGACTAAAAAAAAAAGGTCATCAACTTTTTTGGCGGATGAAATGTTAAGATTTTTTCGAGAATTTTGGCGGATGACTAAAAAAAATTTTTGATCGAAATTTTTTTCCTTTTCCCATCCGAGATCTAAGATTTTGGCCCCCCCCCCAAAAAAAAGTTCTGGATCCGCCACTGAGTCTGGTTTTGGTTTTTTAGGCTTGTGAATTCTGTTTTTGTGTGGGCACTATAGGGGAATTTTTGCAACATATCATATAGCCCGTTCTTGAAGCACGGTATGCGGCTTACAAGCAACTGAACGTGGGCCCAATAATACTTGGGCTGCATCTTTCGATGATGCTCGTTACTTTGAAAACAATTGACCCAGTTTTGTTTTATTAAAAGTAAGGTAAGCTTAAACCTATAGGGTATTGGTCTATGCTGCATTAAGTCATTTCCACAATGTAGTCCATGCCACACGCAATGCGCCAGCGAAACAAGTAGCGTGGGTGTACTGTACAGTTGTGCGCTTTAATTCTCTGACGAGAATGATATCAACCTTCGTTCTACTTTATCCAGAACTTCAGTTGTGGGAAAAGAGCTGAAGAGTAGACAATTTTACACATTGCCAAAGTCGACCGATAGGCCTATACATGGATTACATGCAGCCTATATTATGTAGGCACAAACGCTGGTCAAAACGTTTTGTTAAACCTAGCAACTCCTCCCTTGATTGATAGGGATTTGCAAATGTACAGGGTGGCTCAAAAAAATGTACCACCGGATAAAATGCGATAACTTCGCAACCGACTGACATTTTTCTGTGGAAATTTTCCAATTTGCAGGGGAATGAATTTCCAACAATCCCTGAAAGTTTCAGTTGAAACTTTTCATGCTTGCAAAAGTTACAGCTGTTCAAACTTAAATATTCGTTTTTTCAAATATCCGGAGAATCAAGCTCCAATACAATGTGATTTCATTCAGATTTTTTGCAAATTACATCATAAGAAATGATGATGATGTCCTACGACCTCACTAAGAGCTGTAAAGAAGCTGTTTATGAAGCAAACTGTTGGTATTTAGTGATATTTTATAGATTAAGGACTCAATTCGTGAATTCATTACTGAACGTCATGGGCAAAGTTTCTGCGGAAAATAAAATGGAAACTCGGACGCTGCGTGAACAGAGACTGGGACATCGCGTAATCATAGCAAAATGCCCAGTGAAAAGTGGAGCCTGAGCATATTGAAGGCTATCTGTAAACATGTTTATGTAACGATTCTAACGAAGATCAGATGTTGGAAGCGAGGCAGGAAGTGGTCGCTTGGTCTGATGGAAAAAGTACGATTTTCAAGAAATTCGCTTGGTAATCTAAAGGGTCAAGTTTGCAAAGCACATCGTGGTTTCGACATCAGATATGATGGCGTGTGTTAAGGCTGCAAGAAAAGACTGCATTTAATTCCATTCAGTAGGTTAGATGTCAAACTCATCTTTGAACTCTCTTACCCAGACTCATTGACATGGGCGGAGTTTATCAGGGGCTAGGGGGAGCTAAGCCCCCCCAAGAAGGCCCAGATTCTGCTTTTTTACCATGAAAATTATACCTTTTCCCGGGCTTAGCCCCCCTAAGAAGGCATTAGCCCCTCCAAGAACGGAGACCAAACTCCGCCCATGCTCATTGAAGACCAGGTATGCTCTAACATCTGGTTTTATTTTCCAGCAGGACGGTGCGCCTGCTTGCTCGCACGACAAGTTTGATTATGATGGCGCTACCTTATTACCATCAACTGAAGTAAATGCATTGGCAAAGATGACTAACAAACTCGCCAGACCTTAGCCCTCTTGCTTATCACGTCTGGTGAGCTATTTTGGACCGCTGCAAATCATTTCATCCCAAGTTGGAGAACATTGGCTAGCTGAAGGAAGTCTTGCTGCTAATGTGGGATCAGTTGCCGCAGGACCCGATCAACAAGGCCATACCGAGCTTCACAAAAAGAATTCGAACTCGTGTTAAAGCAGGGAGTGGACACTCCCATCATACCTTACAATAAACTGCAAATCAAAATTCTGAGGTCGTAGTGAAAAGTGATATCATCTGACATGGAAATCAACAAATGACGTTAATTTTCCGCGGAAATTCGAAAAAACGAAATTCAAAGTTTAAACAGCTGTAACTTTTGCAAACTTGAAACTTTTCAAGTGAAACTTTCAGGGATTGTTGGAAATTCATTCCTCTGTAAATTGGGAAATTTTCACAGAAAAAGGTCAATTGGTTGCGAAGATATCACATTTTGTCCGGTGGTACATTTTTTTTGAGCCACCCTGTATATTGGAGCGTAAACGCCTCACGGGTCTTATGAGAAAATTGACCCATGATTCAGGCTTCCTCCCCAAAGATTTTTCTAGTTTCGATGAACTGAGTTTCAAAGTTGACTCTGCTCCTGTCCGCTCTATCATCCTAAACCCTTGTCACATTCTTCACAACCTCCTTCCTCCTCCACAAGGTCACTTTCTACAATACTCGACCTTACCTATTATAGTTGATGCCAAAAGAAGTTTTATCATAATAATGTTGTATTATTTTGCATAAATAGGCCAACTCCTATTGTTTATTTATTCTGTAAACCACATGTTTTCTGGCAGCCTAACAGAGAAAATTCTCACTTGCTTATTTACTTATTTAACTCAATAGATAGTTTAGTTTTCTCTTTATATCGTTTGGCAGCTGCAGTAGGCTATATAGGCCGTACATTATATGTTCTGCGCTGGACCTGAATTACATAAACAAGTAATTAAGCCTAACCAAAATACTGCGATTAGTTTAAAGTAATTGCAGCGACACAATGTGCACTGGAAAACGTTCACATTAAATAACACCCAATAATTATCTATTAATTTTGCCGTTTAAACAACGCATGGGCAGTGTTTAATCTAGCCTCTCCAATGGGGGAAAGGGAAATTCAGGTTTCTGAGGGTCGTGAAAAACGGCCGTGTGGGACGGACGGCAACCGCTTAGCCCAGACACCG
>OX243826.1:15776192-15871192 GCA_945859605.1 Lumbricus rubellus | reverse complement strand
AGAAGGAGTAGTGGTCAAAGGAGAGCTAAACCCGTCAAGATAGTATTTGGCAGCAGGAAATGCTTGTAGCCAGGGTGAGATTTGCCGGGGGTTGGGGTGGTTCAACCCCCAGTCTTTCTTAGAGCCCCATGTTAAAGTATGTTTTTCATACCCCAATTTCAAGTTTATCATAGACCAACCCCCCAGTTATTTTTCCACAATTCTCATACTGCTTGTAGCTGTTGAGTGCGGCGCGGTGGTGTAGTGGTGGGTTCGTTGCCATTGAGCCAGAGGATTCCAGATTAGCATCCACTTCAAGCCGCTGCGTAGGGACCTTGGGCATGTCCTTTACTCCCAATATTATTGCTCATGCGTTTCGGCTTGAAACTCCGATGCAGTGCCCGCGTTGTAGTCGGGAGCGCCTCTGAGTAGTGAGCTACCCCCCAGCCCCAACAAAAAATCCGCCAGCAAACGCTGTGTGTGAGATTCACCCCTCCCTCAGAAAAAAGGAAGAATAAAAAAATTCGGCTGAAGAATAATTCGGAACGCAGCACCGAAGTACTAAAAAAGTCATCAGATTTTAAAGTAGCGAATTTACCAGCGGAATTGGTGCGTTTCTCTCAAAATTTGGTCCACAGACAGCAAAAGGTTATCAGAAAAATGTCCGGGTAAAGGGTGTCACCGGTGTCTGGGCTCAGCGGTTGCCGGCCGCCAAAAACGACCGTTTTTCGCGCCCCCAGAAACCTGAACTCTCAACCCTCCCCCACTAAAGAAGGGGGGACTATAGATTAAACACACACTGCCCAATTTGTATAGAGTCTAATACACGTCAGCTGACGAAGGCGGAAACATTGTTTTTATTTGATGCACGTAGGCCCGCCTAGATACATTGTGAACTATAAATATATCAATCAGAAATTGGGGACGCAACGTTTGGAGCAGGCCGTGTAATATTTCTTTCATAGATCCACCACGTTCACACACTAATAGAGTCACAAGACACAGACAGAAATACATCTGTCGAGAGGGTATGGTATAGCTGTGAGAAGAAGGAGAGGGACGTTATGCGTCACAACAAAATTCGGCAAATTAGCCGGATATTTGGTAATTTGTCAATTATTATTGGTCTCGAATGTTGTACCAGTTCACCGATCGCAGTCAAATGGGGAGGGGTGTGGTGATGGGGGAGGGGTGCATCTGCGCCTGACGTAGGCCTAGTGATGTAGGCCTACACGCACGCTCTTTGTTGGTGACACCTATTTGCAACAGCATCTCTTTTGTCCAACGTTTTAATTCGTAACTGGTTGACTTGATGAACTAGGTTATGTCCCTTTGTGTATATGCGTGTGTGTGCGTGTGTGTGCGTGTGTGTGTGTGTGTGTGTGTGTGTGTGTGCGTACATGTAGGTGTGTGTGTGCGTGTGTGTGTGTGTGCGCGCGAGAGTGTGGGTGCACAATCTGGTGGTGGAAACGTATAAAGACTTTCTGCCGCAAAAACTTCTCGATCTGTTCTGGACGTAACCCACAGCCTCATAAATGGCTTTCAAAGGTTACCAAGTTATTGTCCATATTAATTTGCTTCTTGCATGTAGCCTAGGTCTATCTGTCCTGGCAATGTCCTTCAGGCACAGCTGCTCCTTATACTCCATACCGAAGTACATGATACAGGTTAACCGGTTGGTTATAGCGATCGCATTTTAGCGCGGAGAATATATGCACGGGTTTGCGTATTAAACGCTCACATAAAAAAATAAAATAATGGACAGAGACTGACTCAAAGATGCAAACAAAAGGACAGACACACAGATCAGTAGACATACGATTGCTTTTAATTTTGCTCTTTGTCATCGACCTATTTTTGGTCATCAAAACGTGACGCTTAGTAAATGCGTTGTGATGATGATGATGATGACGACAATGATGATGATGATGATGAGGAGGAGGAGGAGGAGGAGGAGGATAAGGATAATAATAATAATAATAATAATAATAATAATAATAATAATAATAATAATAATAATAATAATAATAATAATAATAATAATAATAATAATAATAATAATAATAATAATAATAATCTATATAAATAAAAATGAAACTTTGCAATAGTGCGGTCACGATCACGCCGAAACTGACGCATCAATTGTTTTGAAAATTTACCAAAACCTTCCATTCCGATACCGCAAGGTCACGACATTTCTTTTCCCGACAAAAACCCAATCGTTTCCACAAAAAGTGAACTTTGCAATCCGTTCGCCCGCCATTTGCAATTTGAACGAAACGGCACGCTTCCAAAATTTCAGAATCGTCTTTACCCGAAACAAAGTGACTAAGCATTAATGAGTGCGCGTCCCCTGACGTCATAAGCGACTCGATAAATAATTACGTTACGGCCTTCAAAAATTCTTGGGCTCTATCCGCTGTCAGTAAAGGATGGTCTGAGGGACGAAACGAGCGGAGTCGGAGGTGGACGGAGAGGAGGGGAAGAGGGAGGGGGATGGGGAAGGGGAGGAGAAGGGGAGGGGGAGGGGAATGGGGAGGGGGAGTAGAGGGGAGGGGAGGGGAGGGGAGGGGAGGGGAGGGGAGGGGAGGGGAGGGGAGGGGAGGGGAGGGGAGGGGAGGGGAGGGGAGAAGAGGGGAGGGGAGGGGAGGGGAGGGGAGGAGAGGGGAGGGGAGGGGAGGGGACGGGAGGGGAGGGGAGGGGAGGGGAAGGGAGGGGAGGGGAGGGGAGGGGAGGGGAGGGGAGGGGAGGGGAGGGGAGGGGAGGGGAGGGGAGGGGAGGGGAGGAGAGGGGAGGGGAGGGGAGGGGGAGGCGGAGGGGAGGCGGAGGGGAGGTGGAGGGGATAATAGAGAGGGAGGGGGAGGGGCGGGGGAGGGGAAGGGGGAGGGGAGGGGGGTCTTTTCTGCCACAGCAACGCGTGGCTGGGTACAGCTAGTAATAATAATAATAATAATAATAATAATAATAATAATAATAATAATAATAATAATAATAATAATAATAATAATAATAATAATAATAATAATAATAATAATAATAATAATAACAATAATAATAATAATAATAACAACAACAATAATAATAACAATAACAATAACGAGTAGGGCCGTTCCAGACTTTGATTTTATGTTAGGCGCTAGATAAGTCCCCGAGGGATCCTGTGTACCTCGGGGCAGCAAACATTTTAAAAAAAATAACAATAATAATAATAACAACAATAATAATAACATTAATAGCAATAATAATAGCAATAACAATATAAAAAATGATGATAATAGTAATTGTACTAAGATATATTGTATAATACAATAACAGTTGTAATAGTAATAGCAATAATAGAAGTAGGCCCTAATAATGGTAATAAATGTGTGCATATTATAAGATATGAGTAGTAAATTAAATGTATGGTTTCACAACTTTTTCCATCGAATGTTGCGGCTTTCGTTGCGGGCGATCTGTGTTGGCTGAAAGAAAAAGTTTGTTTTTAAACGATAATCAAAATGTTTGCTCGTCTTTCTTTCATGAAACCGAAAAAGTTAAAGGTTTACGGCTCTGCATTAATGGCCTGTGGTAGGCTACACTAATAGCCTGCATGTAGCCGAGAACATTTTACAGACGCGTGAAAGCACATATCAGTAACTGGTGTAGAGCTGATGCGGGCTTTGGGCTCAGACCAAAAGAACTATGAAAAGAGAAAGGATATAATAGCAAAGCAACGGAGATAAAAAAAGAGGCTTGTCTTGTTTCTCATTCTGCCCTATGTGCATTCTGCTTGTGTTTGACGCTTCAAACGAAATGAGTTGCATGTAGTCGTTTTGCGTGTAATTATGAGGGCGGATGTTTAATTGATAGAATAGTTAATAGAAGTCAATTCGATATGATACTGCATGTGAAACTGGAGATTAAAGGATATACGATTACAATAGGAAAATTGATTATATACCAGTACAGAATGCAGACGTGGTTGTATAGCCTATATGTAGCATATTGTGTGCAGCATTTCATCTAAGCATCTCTGGGGGGAAGTTCACCCCCTCCCATTCCGAAGATCGACAAAATAATGGAATGGTTAGCCTACTTTTTACATGCAAAGTAAAGAGTTACCCACTGGTAGAATTAATAAATATATGATAAAATTAGACTAGTCACTGAAAAAGGTCATCAGCAAAAAAGAGACAAAAGGAGCAATAAAAAAACGCTCCACTGGTCAGTAGGCCTACCACGCGTGTCAGCGGTTAGCCGTCCGCCAAACGGTGGTTTGCCCTCGCCTCACCCCACCCCATCCATAAACCTGGATCCCCAAACAAGAGAGACTAGATTAAACACTGATTATATGTGGACTATAATAGCCTATAATGTGCTATGGTAAAGGGCCATGGGGTAGGCCTAATTCTGACTCGAGAATGTAGGGGCAAAGGCGACTTCTTTGAGAAATGACTTCGCTCATAAATTTTAAATTTTCTGTACATGAGTTTTTGTTTTTACTGAGGCTTTGAAGACCTTCTGCAAATGACAACCATTGAATAGACGCGACTGAACCAGAGAAGCTCTGAAAAGAAATGACTTCGTTTCAGTTTGCTTTCGTTTCATGTGTAACATGTTGTTCTTTGCACTGTTTTACAATAGCCAAATACTATTGAGGAAGGAAGGGTCAACCCTGCAGCCTCAGCGGGTCCATATACGACCTTTCTGGAATGATCCTTTGACTTATGCACCGATCACTCGAAAGTCATTGAGTTTGTACTGATTGCTGTTACTTTGTATGTGTTTAATGCTTACTTACTTACTTAACGATAGAGAGCTAAAATGCTGAAGAGTGAAAAGATACTGCGCGCTGTATATGCTATGATATAGGCCTACATGGGCGCCTCAAGATCTGGGACAAGTTTTGTCACATCTCTGTCTTTTCCCATGAATTTGCTCAGTGTATACATGTACATATATGGCCGTAGGCATACGCATACAATTGTTGCTCCATTATCAAGATTCTGCTTTCTTGCGCTTAGCCGTAATCGTAAACTCCGGCTTTCTTAAGCGTAGCTACGCACAGGGCACAAGCTTATTCAGGACCGCTGAGTTGTTCTGGTTAACCAGAAATGCCAAGGAAAGTCCAACTTCGATTTCCAGAGAAATGAGTCAGAGGCCATTCAGAGGTGTTCTAGCATATCGGGTTCTGTAATGCTACTATACAACACGATCATTTCTGGGAGCGCGGAATATCCGGGAATATTACGTAGAATCGGTAAGGAACAGCACTATTGTTACAGTCTGTGACAGCATTGTATTAACATTGACGCTTATGATAACTGCCTTGAGATGTTTCAATATAAAATTATTATCTATTGTACCAATTAATTTTGCTGTTCGCATGCTTTTGGAGTACATATTTTTTGTCGTTTCCCAATCATTTTAATTGCGTCAACTATCGGCAAGTTTCTAGTTTCTGTCCCCATGCAGTGCTGCCTTTGCTCTGTCTGCATTTCGAAACTTTTATACGGGAAGCCGTTCTTTCAACCGGCATCAATAGAAAGACGAATGCAACAAGTATTTTCTACAGATTACCCTTCAGAAACTGAGAAACACACATCTAGCTCTATCCTAGGTTACGTCCTGTTTCTGAAAAACTAATTCTGGTTATAGTTTGAGGAAAGATAGTTTCACTCACAAAACAGTAGGCCTAATGATTACTTGCGCGGAGGAGTGAATTAATTGGCGAACGCTTTGCTTTAATTCTGTGTGATCAGAAATCCAATGGTTTGTTGTTGCGATCTATATCTAATCCACGTGTAGGCCTACTCATTAATTTTAGTCATGCAGCCATGCTAGCATTTTCCTACGTATATGCGTGTACAAGTACATGTAGTAGGCTACCAAATCAAAGTATTCTCTGTATACTTGAATGCAATCTTCAATAAAACATTCAACTTGAAAAGTGTTTTCTCGATTAATCATGTATCATCATTGCATTTCACAACTTTTTCAGCGATAAACTTTTTTATCCTCCAACAACAATATTTTTCCACCGGATACATTTAAAAAGCAATTTTGACATAGTTCATGAAAGCTATCTTCGTCGCTATTTGGTGAGCGTACAGACAGACAGACAGACAGACAGACAGACAGACTGTACAGGACGGGACAAACAGGCAGGCAGACAGACATCAGGCAGGCAGGCAGGCAATCAGGCAGTCAGGCAGGCAGTCGGGCAGGCAGGCAGGCAGGCAGGCAGGTAGATAGGCATATATACATTATACACAAACTGTTCATTCTTTCAAACATGCATATAACCTAAGTATGCGTTCATAAATATTCAAACGATATCTTCATCAGAGATATCATTCTTGCATGCGGAATTTCCGCCGGATGAAGTCAGATTCTTTTGTTAGCTGCAAGTAGACTCATCCGCCACGAGTCTTCGGCCATGATGACGGCCATTAGGTGACTACTTGCCGCAGCAGCAGCAGCAGACCGGCCATCGATGACCGGCGGTGGCTGGGACAGAGGGAGCGGGAGCGAGGGTGGTGGCGTCCGACGCCGTGACACGTAATCCAAAATGGCGGCGGACGGTGACGTCATCGGGCTTCGCATCGACATGAAGGAGTTTGTAAGGAGAGCGGAGAACCCTGGGGGAACTGGAGGAGGAGCAGCCGTTCGTTCATCCAGCTGTTGCTGTTGTTGTTGTTCCCGAGCGTCGAACCCCGGACGTGGCGACTGACTTTCCATCGACGTCACCTGACTCTCCGGACGTCCTTCCGTGGAGACGCGATGACCTTGAGATAGTCCGGATACGGACGTCCCTTCTTCGTCCTCGTCGTCCTCTTCCTCCTCCTCGTCGTCATCGTCGTCCTCATCCTCGTCGTCGTCGTCGACTTCCTCGGTGATGTCCAGCTGTAGATCTTCGTTTCTTCTCGCGTGATATTGACCGCTGCTCGTCCACAGGTCACCGCCACTGCAGCAGGTGGTGCCCTCCCCAGAAACACCGTGACCACGGGCAACATGCGAATTTCTGTAGGTATACAAATCACAGAAGGCATCTAAGTCATGCTAAGGTATAACCTACTCTCTCTGTCTCTGTCTCTGTCTGTGTCTCTGTCTGTGTATCTGTCTGTGTCTCTGTCTGTCTGTCTGTCTGTCTGTCTGTCTGTCTGTCACTCTCTCTCTCTCTCTCTCTCTCTCTCTCTCTCTCTATATATATATATATATATATATATATATATACAGGGTGGTCCAAAATAAACCGCACAGTGACAGTTTTCTTGATAATGTATAGCAACGCATTGTCGTCATTGAGCCAGGTGCGAAGGTGAACAGTCAATATTATTGTCAGCACGTTCTTGGTGATGGTCTTTTAGCCTACCTGACATCCGTGCAATATGCCAACACCACAATTGGACCCTACTAACAGCAGGACGACGCTCCATCACACACCGCCAAGAACACTATGGAGTATCTGCGACGTGAGAACATTTCTTTCATTGAGCCTGGCCTGTGGCCCCCAAACAGCCCGGACTTGAAGCCAGTCGACTACGCTGTTTGGGGCGCCCTTCAACAGATGGTATACCGTCGTATATAGAAGTTTCACCACAGTGGATCAGCTGAAAGAAACAATAGTCACAGAGTGGACCAAGCTGTCACAGCGTTTCATTGACCGCGCAATTGATCAATGGCGTCGTCGGCTTCAATGCGTGGTCGAGCAGCAAGGAGGACACATTGAACATTTCATGTAACGAAATCCATCCATGTAATGTTACAGTAAAAATAATTGCTGTGTTTTTGTGAATTTTCACGGTTATATTTGAATCGGTCTGAATAAAGTACTATCAATTTATCATTGTGCGGTTTATTTTGGACCACCCTGTATATATATACACACACGATGACAATATCGTATATATATAGTAGTCTCAAGAATTCTACAGGACCCTAAGTCAAAAGAACCAACTTTCAAAGGTTTTTAGGTCACAATGCCCGACTCCCGATGGTCTCAGCTGTCACCGAAACGTGGCATTCATCCTCTTCGGATTATGCCCTGTGTGGCAAAGCAACGTCTCCTGCCATGGCCATGTGTACCCCGCGCGATCTTTCTCGTGCGACAAAATCTTCACTGACGCATGGAGCTCTTGTGGATATATTACAATGACAATATTATCAGGATCAAGGTCACTCTTATACCAGACCTGCGCCCGTGAATAAGCTGGTGCCCCGCGCTTGGCTTTTTATTAGCTCTTTAGAAATTTGGAGATTACGACGATTACGATTACGACCTGACCGTCCAATGACCTTCAATATCAATAATAATTGTTACATGTATGTATACATATACTATGCTATATTGTCCGTGACCCACTACAGCCCCTAGCATCCCATTACCCTGGATCTCTATACGCCGCCTTCATCAGTCGTCTGTATAGGATTCTCTTCCATCTCTTAAGCCTTAAGGCGTTCGATGGCTCCCAAAATTCTTTTGACTTGAGACCAGATGATCATGCATCAGCCCGTTTTAACGAACTCGTTCAGCAAAACGTCTCGGAACTGATTTACAATCTGCAGGGAGGAAACTGGCCATTCATTCATTCATTCATTCATTCATCCATTCAATCTGAGAATTTATATTGCGCCTCTTCAAGATATCTGCAAACTCAGAGGCTTTCTCTGCGCTGGCCCATTAATATGCTATGTGGTTCGTTTTATCGATAATAATAATGATAATAATGATATTAGTGATGATAATAATAAATAATAATAAGAGTAATAATAATAATAACAACAACAATGATAATAATAATAACAATGATTACCACATTACTATTATTATCATTTGTATTATAATATTATCTCTATATGTGTTATTGCCAATACTATCAACATTATAATTGGAATAATATAATTTTCATTCCCATACCAATGCTAATCCAATTATACCAAAACTAATCGTAATAGAATCAGTATTATTGTTCTAACATTGTATTGCTCTAAAACTCTTAAAAGTTTTATTATATCTACTATTTGCTATTGTCATTATTATTATTAATGTTTCTGTTGCTACTTTTGACATTAATTCAACACTAATGTTGCTTTATACCATGTAATTTGTTTGCTACGTGTTGACTATAAGCTTACTGCTTTGCAAACACTATTCTGACAGTGTTACAACTTAGCCTACTAGTACTGAAACTAATGGATACTGTTCGAGTATATACGGAAAGCGATAGCATTGCAGACTCCTTGGATAATCTACAACTCATTGAAATATACATGTATTACTCTCTCTTTGTAGAAAATTTACTCATTTCCAGAGTACTAAAACAAGCCCTGCTTACGTAACTGACTAATAGTACTATAATTACAATAAAACTATGGCGTGATAATGCTTTGTTTCTCTATAACTTGCTGTAGTCTCGCTACCTATAGATAACCGTGTCGATCAAACTTTTTGTTTTCTGTATGATATATAGCATGCAAGTTTCCCTTGCGAGCAGAAGGCGATATGTTTGATTTTGGAAGCTAAATGCCTCGGATAAAAACACGACAGATAGCCAACGTAAACGCACGACCATGAGAAATAGCGAAAATATAACAACAGACGGAGAGTGCATGATGCACTTAGCGATAGTGAAAGAGTTGTTGGACGAATGCTTGCCTGCTCTTTGAAGCTGCCGCTCGGTCTCGCTGTCTCCGGTTCTTGAACCAGTTCCCGACCTGCGTTGGGGTCAGACCGCTGGCACGCGCCAGCTCCCTCTTCTTCGCCGGGTTCGGGTACGGGTCCTGGACGTACCAGTCGCGTAGGATGTGCCGCGTCCGTTCCTTGAAGCAGTGCGTCTTCTGTTCACCGTCCCAGATCGTGTGCGGAAGCGGAAACTTCTTCCGTATCCTGTATTTGTCGACTGGACCGAGAGGTCTTCCGCGGAGTCTCTCCGTCTCCTGGTAGTGAGCCTCCAACCAGAGCGTCTGCAGCTTCGCGTGGTACTGCTTCGTGAACTTGTAGCTCGTCAGGATGTGGTACAGCTCGCGGAATCTGCCCGCCTGGAAGGCGACCAGAGCGCGGGCCCTGAGGACGGCCTCGTGCCGGTTGAAGGCCTCGCAGGCGGACGGGTGGTCGGGCAGAGACCAGAGGAAGCGCGCCAGTCGGTCGATGTCCCCGCTCTCTTCCAACGTCTCGCAGACCTGGGCGACCTGTTGGGAGGTGAATAGGAGCAGAGGAAATGGTTGAAGGAACATCGTCACGTCTTGATATCTCAAGAACAAAAGTTCAGCCGTATCACAACAAACGATCTAGATCCTCACAAACTTGAAATGAACTTCGCCGGCGGAAATAGTCTTTTATCAACTTAACCAGATTATAATCAGAGAACGGAAATCGCTTAATTCTCGTGGGGTTTGCAGAGACTCAAGCGGAGAATTGGCTTCTCACAAATGTCATCCAGCAGACAGGTTCGTTAGACGTTTCACTGGCAGATCCTGTAACCTACACTTTACCGCAGTCCTTGGTGGCCACTCACAAAGTTGTCAATCCGGTTGTTTATTATAGTCTCGTGATGTTACACGAAAATCAAAACACAATTCAGTCTGTCAGATGCAGTAATTCGTTGCTTCTGCAGTGCGTGTATGCGTGTGCGAACAGCTAGACAACTCTCAGTTGCATCTCACTCAGCCTCCGCCGCATCCTTGTCATCAATCGCTCATCATCTTCTTCAGTCTACGTTTATATGATGAACAGCGGCCAGCAGCATGATGCTGATGCTGCTGCACTGATGTCATAATTGACTGGGAGGAGACTGCTGCAGACTCGTTGACACCTAATCACTTCCATCCTCCTCCTCAGCAGCAGCAGCCCTGAAGCATCATCATCATCATCATCATCACTGAAACGTCCCAGTCCATCAAATCATTGAATCATCATCTGCAACAGCAGCAGCTACAGCAACAGGAAAGAGAAGAGGAGGATGACATTGGAAAATCGATCTGTCGCCTCAGGCGGTGCTTCACGTCGACGTGTAATGACATTGGTCGAGCGGTTGACAAGAGGCGGGTCCATCGTTTGTTCATCCGCTTCACAACTAAACTGATGCTGCTAAGCCCTGCTGCAGCAGCAGCTCGGTTGATGCAAAGGCGGATCTAACATCGATGCCAGCCTCCTCTTCTATTGTAATACGTCTCAACATAAATGGACATCTTTAAGGCATGCAGCAGCTTTAGCTCTATGAAATTGAGGTAAAGTAAGGTTATAGTCAGCAGCCATAAGTTCTCAGTAAACACTGAAATCCTATATCACGCGTATACAGGGTGGCCTCACTAAAAATGGTATAAATTTTGTTGTGTTTGAAATATTTTATTGAAATCTGGCTATCTGGTGTAAATACGAATTGTCTTTAAGACTGTAAAATTTCATTTCGAAAGTCTTACTTTTGGCCAAGATATTGGCAAAAATCTTAGGTTTTTTTTGGCCCACCTTGTATAACTGCAATCAATTTTAGGACTTGATGCGACGAAAATCCCGTATGAGATAATGAGCTGATCTGTATTATACGGCTCGCTATTCTTAGAGAGCACGTGATGAAGTTCTATTATAACAGCACCACGCCCAAAGTGGGAATCTCTAGAATCATATATGGTTCACTGCGTGCATCTGATTTTATATTGAAGTCATTCGTCATTAAGCATTCGTACTGAAGGATAAGAAACAAAACAAATTGACCAAACGTCACCAAAGAATGTCACCAAAGAATGTCACCAAAGAATGTCACCAAAGATTGTCACCAAAGAATGTCTAAGCAGTGCATTTGTACCTCGAATAATGAGTGTCAGGTTCACGACCCTCGGGTTAGATGCTTTGAGCTAGGCCTATAACAGAGAGAAGATTCAGTGTACATTGTAAAATTCCTTAAACTTATTTCTTGAACTATATATATAATCCCAAATCCCACATATTATATTAAGAAGAAACCATAACTTCTCTTTTGATTTGCTTTTATTGTGAAGTTCATAATGAAGCATAGGCCTATCGGCCCAATTTTCATTTATGAAGTTGAGACCTTTTTAATTCGGAACTGGAAAAGTTCACACACATGTAAGGTGAATGAATGTCGCTAAATGTTAAGAAAACGTGTCATTGTTGATTATCATGAAGAAATTAGATAACTGTATTAGGCCTATATACGAGTCACGAGCCACTCAACCTAATTGATTTCCCGTTATTTCGAAAGGCGTCTTTATTACGTTTACTGTATAATCCAGCGGTGCGCAACCTGCGGCCGTACGGCCGCATGCGGCCGTGAGAGGAATTATTGGCGGCCGTGGACGCAAATCCAACTATAACATACTGGCGGCCGTTTGGAGATAAATTCATAAATATTTTTATTCCATTGTTTTGAAACTAAGGTTATGTGAAGCAGTTAGTTGCATTTGTACTTTTTAGTGTAGGCTATGAAGCACACACGTACACACACACGTACATGAACGCGCGGGCGCACCCGCCATTTTGTCCGTCGCATGTGCGCACGTATATTAGAGGTATCAGCTTCGTATGACTGTGTGCTCCAGATGTACTCCGTCAGAGTACTAATATTTCATATCCAGCCCCGGAAGTCAATAATTGCATACGATTTGGACCAAGATTCCTCCACTAATGAGTGGATATTGTACAAGCAGGGTCGATCGTCAGCCATGGCCGCTGCTGGCGGGAGAGAGTGACCAATGAAACTTACACCACAGATAATTTTCAAGTATATTAGGTTACAATGGCCGCTGCTGGTGGGAGAGAGTGACCAATGAAACTTACACCACAGATAACGTGTACAGATTTTGTGTAGGCCTATAGGGCAGAATGGAAAACAGGTGTTGTAGAAAGCTGGGCGGGGCTCAGACCTTGATCATGTGTTTATCTGACTTCATGAATAGGTCGCCCACTTCAAAAAGTTCAAAGCCTTCATTTTCCTTCTCGGCGTCACGCGCCACAGCGATCGTCTGCCGGACGCTCCTTTGCCCCTCCCAGAAACCTCGATTTTTTTCCCCGCCCCCAGAGGAGGGGACGAAATTAAACATAGGCGGCCATGGTAAGAATGTGAGCCTTTGATGCGGCCGACACTGACGAAAAGGTTGCGCACCTCTGGTATAATCAGTAGCGGCGCAAGAGGGAGGGGACAGGGGCTAAGCCGCCCCCCCCGAAATAAGGCCATTCGTTATTTTACATGTAAAAATGAAATATTTCTACGTTTAGCCCCCCTAAAAAAGATCGTCAGAAATTTTGGCGGATGAAAATGAAAATTTCCTGTGCGAGGATTCATCCCCAAAAACTGAAATCCTGGCGCCGCCACTGTGTATAATGGCGATACGTCTAGGCTATATATCCAGAACTATGCAGCATGGGGTATATGTAGGCTTACCCAGCCGTGTCTTAATTCACACGCCTTTTTCCATAAAATTTGTTGGCACAGGAGGGTCAATGAGAAAAATCCCTTTAGTATATTCAAAAGAAACTTGCGCATCCACATATTCCTAATTAATGAGAATGAATCAGGGTTCTACCGACAATGTCATCAAAAAACTCTTAGGCCTATAATTTTTTACCCATTCAAGGATATAGCGCCTCTCTTCAAGAGGCGCTATATAAATTCTAATAATGAATGAATGAATGAATGTTATTGTTTCTAATTTCCTCCTGTCGTTTTCTGTGCATATAGTTGAGTGATTTTGCCATCATTCTTCTTTATTTAATTTAATAAGTCTGTTAATGTCGTTAATTAAGTTTCAATCTGTTACATGACTGCCATGCATTGCACAATATCTGCTTCCACTTGATATTATAGATGCCCCTAAATAGAAGGATCTTTAATCCTTCCTGAGCCCTTCCTATTGTATCCAACAAAAACAATGTCATCATAACTTGTTCTTGTTACAACGGTTGTCTGCAATAAAACCATTGATTGATTGGTTGATTGATTAATTGATTGATTGATTGGTTGGTTGATCAATCATACGAAGCAGTAATAACAATTATGCTGCTATAAGGTTAGGGTTATGATTTGTGTCATATAAAAGTGGTATTTCATAAGTGCATGCAATAATTCATAATTCATGCAATATGCATGCATGCACTCACGAAATACCACTTTTAGCATCAATTTACTACCTATATCTTCAATGAGCCGTTCACCGTAGCTGATCGTAATGATCTTCACAATCAATAGCAGCTGATATTGAAAGGTTCAATAATATAATTGCCGTTGTCACCATCAGCAGCAATGACGATTTCATGATTTACGGCTTTCAGGGATCAAATGCTCGACTAATTGTTGGCGTCTGTTCTTTCTTTGCAGTCCGTTTGAGCAGTCGTCATGATCGATGAAAATGGTTTGATTGCGCCATCCACCGCGAGATCTACAACGGCGGCATTCTTCTTGTTTGCCTGCGTATCGACTTCGAGTCTATTGCCAAACAGATCCCGCCGCTGTCACGGCCAGCGACCAACACGCGTCAAAACCGTCTGCCGTGGTGGGGTCAGAGGCGGATCCAGGGGGGGGAATCCGGCCACGGCCCCCTCATTTCAAACTGCCATGGGACGTTGCCCCCCATTTGGTCTGAAATTAGCAATACGAATATGGGTGTAATGGATATTGCCCCCCCCCCCATTCGGAAAATTGTATGGAACGTGGCCCCCCCCATTCGGTTTTCAAGTTGAGGACTAAAAAAAGGTCATCAACTTTTTGGCGGATGACAAGTACTTTTTTCATCAACGCTCGATCACTATTTTTCGAACTTTAATTTTTTCCCTTTTTCCCGCCCAAGATCTAAGATTTTGGGCCCCCCTTGAAACAGTTCTGGATCCGCCACTGGGTGGGGTCGCTGCAGCGCCGCCGCCGTCACCGCAACTACACAGGACGACAGACTGAAGTACAGACGATGATAATTGATTCAACAGGTTTGTTTGACTCTCAATTAGCTAGGATTTGTTCGCCAGATAATGGTCGCTCGTTCGCTCCTTCAGTCGCGCAGTGCAAGCGCCACGTCTGCAGTCGTTCGTCGCTTCCGCTATGTGCCGGCGCATGCACGCCACAGCCGACGGCAGATTTTCCGGATCTGCGAAGATGCGCCCGGCGGACGGAAGGAAGAGCTACGTACTACGGCATCGGGCGAAAGTAGCTTTGTAGCTATCTGCTGCTGTCGCCGGCGCAACTTGCAATTACCCGAGGATATATGATTGGCAGGACTCTGCGGAATCGAGCGCGCACCTGTTGACAGCGCGCGGGACGACGACGACAAAGATGGCTAAAGATGATGATGATGGTGGTGAATGTGATGACCCCGTATAACAGTGAACGCTGATCGGCGTAGTCGAGTCAATATCCCGCATCATCCTATAGACCTGCACGTTGCGTCTATACGATCGGTCGAACATAGGATCCCGACGTGTGCGGACGTTTGGAGCATGATTTCATCAAAAGCCGTTCGCATCCGGCTTTAAACGGCGCACGTGTATCAAAGAATTGAAGATATGACGCAAAAGCGCTGCAGTGTGTTCGTTGCCCGCATGCGAAATGGTCAATTAAGGTGCGCGGCGCACCTGTGCTTGGCGGGAAAGGCTGCTGCGGCCGACGCTTTGATTCCGTCGTGCTTCAATGCCTTTATTTATAGACTCACCTGCGGATGCGAATAACTGACACTGATTTATGACCATTGCTGCTGCTGCTGATGCTGCTGATGGTGGTGATGATGACTGCGAGGATGCTGAGTTTGGCGTCAAATTGTATTAATTTGAGGATGTCAGCGCGACATTGCTCGGTGATTGGGTTTTATTGCGCTATAGTGGTTTTGCAGCGGTCTGCATGCGGCAGGGAACTGCAAATACTTGTGCTTGTCATAATAATTATAATAAGGGACGTAGACTTTGCGCTGCTTCAACGTCTGTTGATTATATTTATTAGTAGCACTTAATAATAATTATTAGCACACAATGTGGTTTTATTGCAGAACGCTTAAACAATTAGACTTTACAACTTCATGTTTCATGGGTTATAACGGTTGAGCATATAACGACGCTGCACGTGGTGCAGAAATCTTTCGTTTGGCGGCAATTAAAGTCGTCCTGTCTATAACCCATGACATTTTGGAAATGAACAATTCTGCATGTGCCATATATACTATTATATATCCTAATGCAAAGTGAGTTCAACACAATGTGAATGGTGCAGAAACAGTGAGAATATTCGCGAAAAATGAAACGAAATGCAAAATTTAGCCATAATTATGTGAAGTGAAAATGCCATGGTAGACCTACATAATTAGTTAGGGCTCCTAGGCCCAATATTAGATCTCTATCTTTTTCACTCTAGGCCTATTAGGCTATAACACAGAGCTTTGAATCGCAGTTTCACGGTGAGAAATGTTATTCTCAGCAGTTCACGAATGTTATAATTATATAATAGACAAGCTTTCTATTAAGTCCTAAAGCTGGTTGATTATAATAGAAGGCCTACCAGATTATATAATTAACTTCAAAATCGCTAAAAAAATTATATGACAAGGTCTATTCGTTAAGATGAATTCCTCATGACGTAATCATCTAGTGTTGATATTATAAGCTTGCGTCATTTTTTTGAATTTGTGACGTAGTTCAGCAAGAACAACAATATTAACGAATACAGAGTTATCGTTTGCATAATTATGAAAGTGCATGTTAGTTCAAATTTCTATATTTAGGAATCTTAAGTTTATAGTTAAATTCGTAAGTGCGCATGCACTACGATGTTTTCAAAAGTCACTGCAGGCGTTGTTTCTTCAATCAGACTGGAAATTGTACTTGGGTAGGTTTGACGGCATAACTGTAGTAACGGAGACCTAAGTGTTGTTTACATCCATGTTAGGCGTTGTAATACTACAGTTATAAATACCGGCTTCACTTGCATGAGCTTAGATTTCGGTAATTTAAGCCGAACGCTTGGAAGCTATTGTGTGAGCATTTCTTAATGCGCCCCTTCAAGATTTTCTACTCGGTGGGGGTAACGACTATTCAGCGTTGACACTGAATAGGAATTTCACTCCGAAGCGCATGAGCAATTGCGAATGAAGGACTTGATCAGGGTCCCTATAGGTTAATCTTTCAAAATTGTTTAGGTCATGAGCACAAGAGACTTTTCAAGTCATAGGTCTATATTGGCCAACAGGTCTATCAGTTTAATGCATGCATGCCAGGGCAAGCGATAAAGCTTGCACAAAAGCCATATCATTCATTCATCATTCATTTCAATAGTTTATATAGTGTCCTTTCAAGAGAGCTACTCAGAGGCGCTCCCAGTCCAACCACGGTCTTAATGCGTAGGCATGTAGGCCCAAAACGCTGATGAGTTAATTATCCTTATGAGTAGCAGGCGTATGTCAACCGGGATACTTTTCATACAGAAGGACGTAGCCTATATAGGTCTACAACAGCACTGATAAAGCACGCTGCCGACATGTTGAAGTTCTATCACGACTGACCAAATGCTCCCCCGTCAGAGGCAGAGCGAATGGCTCTGCGACCCATAGCACAAGAGATACTGCATGGGCAGCATATAGATCTTATAGCCTATACGTAGGCCGAAGCATATACATGTATAGGCAAAGAGACGACCCCAAACCAGCGCAGCATTTCTTTACGTAGTTAAGTTTTTTTCTAATTACTTTTGACAATTTAAATTGTTGTGCAATCTGTCATCGCCTAATTGTTTTAATTTCTTTCATTTCGGCTATCTTTGTTAATTTTTCTTGGGAATTTTTTACTTGACCCACTTGGGTGACCCTTCCCCAGCGGGATGTCCATCCCTTTAGGGCCCCCTTTGTAGCCATTACATGCTTATTTTCTACTTTTGCTGTCATCTTGTGTTTTTTTGCAATAAAGTGAATTGATTGATTGATTGATTGATTGATTGATTGATTGATTGATTGATTGATTGATTGATTGATTGATTGGTTGATGTGTTGGAGAAGGATCGAGCGTATTCTGCCATGCATGTGCATTGTGCAATGGTACATGTATAAGCTGAACAGTGAACACAGGCAAACGAATAGATCTTCGTCCTGCATTTTGTATTTCAGGATGATCGGTTGAAGAAATGGCGGATAATATGTTGCTGCATCTCACAGAGATCGTCTGCATTCTCCTCGTCCTCATCGTCGAGGTTATGGACGGAGAAATTCAGTTTGCATCTCCCGCAAATCTTTCACTTGGAAAAGGTCAGAGAAAATTAATCTCCAAGCCGATGATGATGACGACGACGATGATGATGATGATGATGACGATGATGATGATGATGATGATGATGATGATGATGATGATGATGATGATGAAGATGGTGACGGAGATGATGATGATGATGATGACGACGACGATGATGATGATGATAAGTATGAGGATGATGATGACGACGACGATGACGATGACGATGACGATGACGATGACGATGACGATGACGATGATGATGATGATGATGATGATGATGATGATGATGATGATGACGATGACGACGACGATGACGACGACGACGACGATGATGATTGCCCCTTATAACTGGTGTGTCTAATGGCCCCTGAATATCATATGTGATGACTGTGTCCCTTTATAATAATATTTACAGTCTGGTACGGGCGGAAAGGGTCATCGCTGGTCTTACCCTGTGTGACGGAAGAGAAGCCGGGGGGCAAGTTCAAGGGGGCGATGTACAATTGGCGAGAGGCGGGTGTGAACGGGACGGGGTATCTCGGCTTTCGTCGGACGATCTATGGTAATGGAACGCTGACCATTGCTGACCTTCAGACGATCGATACAGCACAACTCGAATGTGTCGTATCGAAGATCGAAACTGTAGAAAGATTCGTCTTCACTCACAGCGTCGTTGGTTAGTAGTATTGTATTGTATTGTATTGTGTTGGGTTGTGTTGTGTTGTGCTGTGTTGTGTTGTATTGTATTGTATTGTGTTGTGTTGGGTTGTATTGTATTGTGTTGTATTGGGTTGGGTTGTGTTGTGTTGTGTTGTATTGTATTGTGTTGTGTTGTGTTGGGTTGTATTGTATTGTGTTGTGTTGGGTTGGGTTGGGTTGGGTTGGGTTGGGTTGGGTTGTGTTGTATTGTGTTGGGTTGTGCTGTGTTGGGTTGTATTGTATTGTATTGTATTGTATTGTATTGCATTGCATTATATTGTATTTCATCTGACCATTTATAAAGCGCTTCTCGAAGTAAAAGTCTTTCAAAAGCGCTCCCAGTGCGTTGAACCCTGAGAGAATAGACAAATTTGTAGACGAAAGAAAGACGAGGAAAGAGAGAGGATAACAGAACAAAATGATGGGGAAGTATGTATCAGATCTACATATAGTATGCAGGAATGGGCAACTTACACATTAATATGTAATTGAATTACAAATCAACAATTACTTGAGAAAATGTAATTGAGCTGGTGCAAGGGCGGATCCAAGGAGGCCAATTCGGCCATGCCTTCCCCCATTTAGAACTGCCCATGTGTCGTGGCCCCTCCCCATCTGGTTTCAACAAGCTTTCGAACAATGTATAATGAGAATGTTTAGACTGGATGACTAAAAAAGGTCATCAACTTTTTGGCGGACAAGATGGTATACTTTTCCAGAAATTTCGACCAGATTTTTTGGTCAGGAAATTTTGCCCCCCCCCCCCCCCCTCCTCCCCCGTCCAAAGTTTCTGTATTCGCCTTTGAGCTGGTGAGTGGTTGTGTAATTGTAGTCTACTACATCGCCGAATTCGCCATGATTAACCCGTTCGTCTACACTGTACCGAACTGTGATGAAGTGTTGACGGTCAACAAACTGCACGACCTGCTGGAGTACGCCTGCGAGTCCTATCGGAGTCGACTGGTCCTCTGTCCCTTCACCGCAAGGAAGGAATGCTCGAAGAAAACGCCGATAGAGGTCAGTGTTACAGAGTAGATAGTCTATAATTTTTTGAAATTTATAATCGTTAGGTGAACTAATTAACTGCTTCTTCTTCATCTTATATTCTTCTTATCTTCTTCTCCAAACGGTTGGTTGCATGGATAACCGCTCCACAGAGTCACACTTCGTACACGTGTCACAATATAATTAATATACATATATATAAATATAATTAATAAGTAAATTAATTCATTAATTAGCAGCCCATCACAGGGTGAGAACTGCCGGGGGGGTTGGGGTGTTCAACCCCCCAGTCTTTCTTAGAGTCCCATGTTAAAGTATGTTTTTCATACCCCAATTTCAAGTTTATCATAGGCCAACCCCCCTCCACCCAGTTATTTGTCCACAATTCTCATACTGGCCCATCAGACACCTTTCTCTCGGTGCAGATGACTTTGCAGTGCAGTCAAGATTATAAGGATCATATAATTATATTTATTTATACATCACAGTTCATCAGACGATAGCTTTACCCTGCAGTATCAGAGAACTCAGAATTAACAGATTATAGTCCACCAAGTCTGACATAAAATCATGCCTTTTGAAAACTCTAGGCAACGTTGACCCTAATCGTTCTAAAGGCAATATTTGCATAAAAGTAATATAGTTGCTCAAAAGTAATATTGATGATTAAAACCAACTTCATTTAAGCTTAATTAAGCATCAAGAAATTGCTCATTTATTTTAGAATTTGTCAAGGAAATAATATGAGACTACATTTCACTTGTGTAGCCTAAACCTCGCTGAAAAAACACATAAATTGCTTTTATGCTGCTTTGACGAAAATGATATTATTTATTATTTTTTGGTTTTAGATTAGCTAAATTGCAAATCTTAAAAGAAATGAACGATTTCTGTGTCTAATTAAGTTGGATTTAAGCTTCAATATTACTCTGTAAAAGCGAATTAATACGGGGATGATTCAAATGGTGAGAGGATTCAGGCATTGCATATAATTGAATTACGGCTTATATCAGACGACATTTACGGCTTCAATTAAACGTTTTAAGTCCCAAATAAATCCATCTCGACGCTGTCACGCTGTGCTTCGACTAACAGCAGGTTAGCGTGATCTAAGTGCCACTTTTTACGATAATAGAACTAAACTGAATCCGAGACCAAAAAAAACGTTTTCGACGGGCGATCTGGCACGATTTATTGCCAATTTTAATATATTGCGGGCACTTATAAATACGTCTCAGCTAATTCAGAAAGAGGGCGTCCATTTGTTATGGCAAAACGGCGACGGCCCTAAGCCCAAAAATCCATGTTGCGCCGGCGCATGACCATACAATGATTAACACAATGTCATGATTCAGGCAGGACTGAAATATTTAATGACAGACATGCAGACGTCAAGGTTGCGTCAAAGCGTCAAAGCGTTTACCCATCCCCGTCAGCAGATACAATGCTTTTGACAGACTGTGTGATGCAACAGTGAATCGATTTTACGGCGTGACACGGCGCATCCGTGCTCATATAGCGAGGCGTGAAGTGACTGACGCCTCCGATTATTTTGAAGGCCGCTGAGCCTTAATTCGTACCGGGTACGACTTAGCAACGGTTCTGTCCTGTTCTAACCATCCTCGGCACACTATACGGGGGTTGGCCGCGTTGTGCACATATTTTGTTCTCCTTTCCCGTCTGTTCTTGATCCTTTTTATGAGTTAATTCCGCCCAGGGCTGTATACGCGAGGGTACAGCGTTTTCTAACCTAGCAAAAAATGGCGCAGTGTAGGCCTACTTATTTCGGTAAATAAGAGTATTCGCGAGTATAAGCTTACTTTATACATCCTATGCCTACCTTACAGACAGTAAAGATAAAAATGCGATAAAAAAAACTTCTGACGAGAAAACAGGCTTATTATATATTAGCGGAAATCGCGCTGTATACATAGCCATAACAAATAAAACGCCAAAAATTAATTAGGCTAGATCTATATTAGGGCCTATATGGAGTGCTATACTCCGAGGCAAACGCACTACGATACAAAACATCATCAGAAAAATAATCTGATTTCAAGAAAAGATCATAATAAAAATCGATGACTAAAAACGTCACCAGAAATTTGACTGCAAACAACCGGCAAAAGGTCAATTTTTCGGCCTTAGCGTGTAATGTACTCACCTAAAATTCTGCCTTGAGAGTTCAGTTCAAGTTCTGATGTTATCCATCCAATTCCTTCTTGGTCTACCTCGTACACGTGACCCTGAAGTGTTGTGCCTTGAGTTATCCATTAAGAAGACTGTGTGCAATACGTCATCATTATCATCATCATCATCATCATCATCATCATCATCATCATCATCATCATCAAAAACAACAACAACAACAACAACAACAACAACATCATCATCATCATTCGGTGACACTGATTCATTCATGTGTGTGTGTATGAATTGAACAGGTGAGTGAGAGTAGCACGAGAGGAGAGTATCGACTGCGAGTGATCATCGAACAGCAACAGGAGAAGACTTTCATTGTTCCCGATTGCAGTCTCAAGTGCATGAAGAAAAGCATCATCGCTCATCTACAGCAATACGTCAGTCGACCCATCCACCCTCTCTCTCTCTCTCTCTCTCGCTCTGTCTGTCTGTCTGTCTGTCTGTCTGTCTGGTTGTCTGTCTGTATCTGTCTCTGTCTCTCTGATTAATTGATTTATTGATTAATTGATTTATTGATTGATTTATTGATTTATTGTTTGATTGATTGACTGATTTATTGATTTATTGATTGATTTATTGATTTATTGATTTATTGATTTATTGATTTATTGATTGATTTATTGATTTAGTGATTAATTTGATTTGATTAATTTGACTTGATTGATTTGATTAATTTGATTTGATTAATTTGATTGGTTCGCTACTTGGTTGGTTGATTAATTGATTGATTGATTTGATTAATTTGATTGGTTCGCTGCTTGGTTCGTTGATTAATTGATTGATTGGTTGATATCGTTCACTCACAACTGATTAATTTAAACATTTAATCGATGAAGCTAATGATGATAATTATTATAGGGAGACGATTTGCTGAGGCGGTTGGCGAAGAAAGAGGATCGATCGCAGGGACATCTCTTCAACGGATATGTCTTTGAGAAGGAGGAACTTCTCAACCGGAGAATCAGAACGAGCTGCTTCGGAGGATTCGAGTTATATCAGTACATACTCTGCAGTGAGTATATATATATAGACTGTAGACTGATCCCTTCAGAGTCGACTATAATATACATGTAGACTATCACAATAAAATAAAAAAGTGCGTCGACTACCAGTCTATGCTGTATAGTCATAATGTGTGACTGATTTGAATGTGAGGTTAGCTTGTCCGTCCCCCCCCCCCCAACTCCGCGAGGAATACTTGTCATGAGTTTACAAAATGCAGGCCCTAATTATTATTATTTTTTTTATCTATTTTTTTTGCCCCGAGGTATTTAGGATCCTTCAGGGACTTATCGCCTAACTACTGCTATAAAACCAGTCCGGAATGGCCCTATTCGTCTGCTTCAACGCTTGCGAAAGTGCCTCTGAAAGCTACTGCGTTAAACCTCTGTATTGTCAACGAGAGGCGTTGGAATAAAAACGTTGTTTCCCGTGGGTCCCCTGTAATGGTGCTAAGCTTTTGGCCTAGGTCTGACAGGAAGGTCAGCCCTTCGTTGTTGATCGGGCCCAGGTTTCAAAGGCCAAAGGGGTGAAATGATATGTGGACGACAGCTCTGTATATTTGTCCATCTTTCTGGTCGATGCCCGCTCTGCAGCAGCACCAGCAGTTTGGGAGGTGTCTGGCAGGTAGGAAGCAGCCAGGGTGTCTATCACAGTTGCGTCCCAGATGAGGCATCGCCCGACGCGATTATTATTATTATTATTATTATTATTATTATTATTATTATTATTATTATTATTATTATTATTATTATTAGTATTATTATTATTATTATTATTATGTGAAATGTAATATCAAAATGCTGCATGCATGTCACATGTGTTTCCTTGCTGTTTGTTCGCTGTCATCTGGAACAGTGCCTTGTTTTCCGGGAACGTACATCAAATTCTCGTACCAGTTCGACGATTCAGAGACAGCGCAGGGTCAATGCCTTCCCTGTGACACGGGATACTACCAGGATAGGTTTGCCATGGATGAGTGCATACGCTGTCCATACATGGGCACGACGCCGACCAATGGAACAGCCGACCTACGCAGCTGCACCAGTAAGTATACATCATTCTTTAATCTCTTCTTTGTGTACATTGAGGGCCGGATTTGGACATGTATGGGCTGCACGGGCGCCAGTCCAGTTTAGGAACCCCAACCACTCAGCGACTCACCCAGTTGCAATTTATTTATTTTTTCTTCACCATGACTATGGACCGGTTGGTTAATGTCAGAGAAGCGCATTGGAAAGTAATTACAGCAATGCAATATAGTCGGAGAATGAAGCATCAGTAAAGGGGGAATCCGCTGCAGAATATGGCCCCCACGCCATATTCGGGCGTCGATGGGTCTCCATCACCCTAAATCTGGCCGTGTATACATTTGAGAAATTTTTACCTGGAAGAGGTGACGCTTTCATTAGTGTGGGAAATACTTTTAAATTCTAAGTGGGCGAGGAGCCAGAGGTATAGTTGATGGTTGGTGTGTGTGGTGGTATTGGCGGGCGGGAAAACTGAGAATCTCTGGAATCCTGGGATTTCTGGTCGTCTTTCACGGGATTTGCACGTACATGTATAATGTTCATTTATTTATTTATTTATCACATTTTCTATATTAAAGCCCTCAATTCAAGCTCTCTATTCAGAGGCGTTCCCAACTACACCGCGGACACTGCATCGGGTTTTCATATTGAAGCGCGCGAGCAATCGCGAGTGAAGGACTTGCTCAAGGTCCGCTAGGCGGCGACTTGAGGTGGATTCGAACCTGCCATGGGATCCTCCGGCTTCACGGCACCGAACCCACCACTACACCACCGCACCCCACAAACGTCGATTGAAGCGAGAAATTGACATGCCGTCGCAGGTCAGCATTATATAGCGCCTGTAGAAAAAACTCCACCATCCTGTACTTACTGTAAATGCATGAATTATGAATTGTATTATTATTATTATTGTATTATTATTGTATTATTGTAGCATTTGAATGGAGAATGCATTTTGCCTACTACGCCGCAGGAGGTGTTCTGGCCCTTGTCTCCGCCATCGCTCTTATCGGGTAAGTGTCTGTGTATATCTCTACATGTCTGTCTGCATTTGTGTCTGTATGTCCGTCTGTCTCTATGTCTGCCTGCTTCTATGTATGTCTGCATTTGTGTCTGTCTGCCACTGTGTCTGCCTGCCTCTGTGTCTGTCTGTCTCTATGTCTGTTTCTATGTCTGTGTATACATGCAACTGTGTCTGTATGCCTGTATACATGTCTGTCTGCATTTGTGTCTGTCTGCCACTACGATCTATACGACAATTCAAAGCAATCTAGATCCTCGACCGTCTTAATTCTAGCCTATAATGCATGCATCATAAACATTTAAACGTGCAAACATTCAACTTTAAAGCGACTTTGTAACGAAAGTTGAACAATTAGATTTTTGCCAATAACTATACTGGTGAATCAGATCAAATGTGTGCGTGCGTGTCTGTGTGTGTGCGTGCATGTGTTCGTGCGTGCATGCGTGGAAGTGCGTGTGTGCGTGTGCAATTAAAGTATGGGTTTAATAAAGTGAACTCATTGCATCATTTCCATCTGAGTCATGCATGAGATTCATTCTGTTTGTTCTTTCAGGATGTGGGCCGTTATTTCAAGTCATAGCAAGAAAGAAAAGGAAGCGAAGCAAAAACTGGTAGGGGCATCATAAGGCGATATCTTACTTACTTTCAACTAAGCCGACAGTATTGTCTGTAAATTTATAGAGCGCCTCTCACAGTGCGCATCAGGCAGACACTAGACAGACACGTTGCTAAGTGTGGCAGGACGGTCATAGTCGGCGTCCATGCGCTTATTTTAAAATCTGAACGCGGCGAACGCCGTCCTGCCAATTATTTATTGGCCAGCACAACCTGGAAAGGCAAGGGGAGAAGTGGAAGACTTAAGATGGGATCTGAAAAAGCGATGTTTTCGGTTTCGAGTGAAAGACATGTGAGGGTATAGCGAGACGGGGAGTTTTGTTGAGTTTTGGTCACTCTAAAGCCAAACCCAAGGGCATTAGCTTATTCACGAGCGCTGTGTCTAGCCAGAGGAGTTGTCGGAAAGAGTATGGTAGGCCTAGTCCAAAGAAGGTTGTATACATATATAGTTCGACTACGTTGCTGAGGCTTGCTCACAATGCTCAGAGGCTTGTCTTTGCCGTTCTAGGAGGAGGAACAGCGGTCGATTCTTGAAAGCGAAGCGAGCAGCAGTCAGGCGGATGTGACGTCAGCGGGTCCTTCGATCGGTCCAGCAGCAGCAGGTCAACAGTCATCCAACAATGCTGCCTCCATCAACGTCAACGTTAATCGCAGATTCAGCAGCACCAGCGGAGTCGTGGGCGGAGTCGTGGGCGGAGTCGTGGGCGGAGTCAGAAGCAGAGGAGGGTGGGGCGACGTCACCAGACTCCTCCCATCGTCCGAGGAGTCCACCGAAAGTAGTTCCGACTCATCCGCGTCTTCTTCCGCGTCTTCGGAGAGCAGCCGGCGACCGATGTTGCACGAGTCCAGTCCGGCCATCATGCAAAGCACGCTGTCACGACTGTCGTGACAATGCGCACGTGACTCTGTTGGACACATGTAGGCTATACAAGGTGGCCGGCGATTGGCTAGAGCATTGCAACGCGATGAGTTGCTTCACGAGCTACTCCTGCCTCTGGGACGGTTACTTTGGGGTGACCTAATTGACCAAGCGGTCCAAGCCCTTTACTTACACTTGCCCATGTAGCGGCATCGATCGATAGATTCAGGGTTATTAGTTAGTGGCGTTTAATAAATGCGCTGTAGTTATACTAAAAATGGCTCAGACGTTTATCAACATGCACCAAAAGGTGGCGCCACAGAATATTATTATTATGTCCAGGGTATAGCCTACATACAGATATATAAATATAGTCAGTGTTATTTTATTCCGTGTTTGCAAAATCTTCGTGCTTTTTAGAGATCTTTGGTGACGTTGAATGAATGCAGTCTATAGGCCACAGAACGATTAGGCTATATAAAGTCAAATAGCCTAAGTTTAGGAATGAAGAGCCCTGGATGCTAATGTAAACCTGCATGGTTGCTTTCTATAATAGCCTAGATATCTTTAAAAGCAGGCAATTTATTTTCCAAGTAGGCATATTGCCTATAGTAAGAGCAGTGCAAGCGGAAGCCCATTTCACGTGGACGGGCCAGCAACCAAGAAGGTTGATGCTGTTTGCTAGAAGAGTGAGCTCGAAGAACCAGCAGATAGCAGCTTTCCATTGGCCGAAGAGTGACAGTAAGCATAGCCTAGGTCTATATAGACCTATAGTGACTGTACATAGTGTCCACCATGGGCTTACGGTAGGCCTACATGAAAAAGTATACTGCCTGGACGCTCCTTTCCAGGCTGTGCTTGCCTAATAGCCTAAGTGGCAGGATTTTGCGCTCAAGTTGTAAAATTAAAGCTTGGACGCCGCCCATGGCCGTCCAGTCGCCACAATAGGCATGCTGACACAGTATACTACCATCCAAATCATTCGATAGGCTACACCCCTGCGCCCCACAAATCATCTCCTCTAGGCCTATTAAGCTTATTTCAGGTCAACCATCATCCCCTTCCTAAGGCTTTTATGTAGAAACTACTCCTCGGACTTTTCATTCGAAACTAAAGTACCCCGACTCACCTGATCTCCTACCTTAGGCCTACAATGCTCAACCTAAATCAAAGACCTTATAGTCTACGTACATGGGCGGAGTTTATCAGGGGCTAGGGGGAGCTAAGCCCCCCAAGAAGGCCCAGATTCAGCTTTTTTACCATGTAAATTATATCTTTTCCCGGACTTAGCCCCCCTAAGAAGGCATTAGCCCCTCCAAGAACGGAAACCAAACTACGCCCATGTCTACGTACGAGACTATAATCATGGTCTTTGCCTATTTAGGCCTAGGCCTATAGGCCTATGCTAGGCCTACCCTACCTCTGATTCTTTCGTAACCGAACAACGACCGCACCTTCCGACTACTATTTTTAAAACTCTTCTGACTTGACAGTTGACACGGAGTTCGTGAATAAACTGGTGTCATGCGCTCGGCTTTCAAGTTGCGCTCTAGAAATTTGGAGATTACGACCACGATTCCATGATTCATAATAGTCAATCGCTTGATGGCGTTTTTCGACTATGCTGTGATTACGTCATAAGATTTATTTTTCGCCCTCGTTCCCTCAAATAAAATCGTATCTCTATGGTCTTATTAATAACAAGATGTCGAACACACCGGGTAGAAGCTCGTAAGTAATAATATTGCTGATTTTTAAAATCTACTCCACTGCAAATTCTCATTTTAGTTACAGTACTTGGTTAAAAGATGATGAATTAAAAATTGGAGTTGAGAAATGAACAAAATATACAGGTTTTGTGTATATTTTTAGACGCCATATAGAGTCTTGAAAGGGGAGACTTCCATCCTGCCTTTCCATAATATTAACATCTTCTATCCGCAGCATTTTCTTATTGTTGTTCAGTTCTGTCTTCCCACTTTCTCCCAAGTAAATTTTTTTGTCTCATATTCACAACTTGCTGGATTTGCGTAAAATGCCACTAGGGGTCATGAATGAACTGTAATCAGGTGATTGGTACAAAAATAATATTTTTTAATATTATTGACAATTCTAATGGGTAATCCGGAAGTTTAGCGTCCCAAACTATTTCGACCATTTCTTTGCAATAATAACTGAAAGACATATACAATGAAACATCTTTAATTGAGTCCTGAGTCCTAAACTATGTAGCTTTCGCCTATGGCAGTGAGAAATGTTCCGAAGATATTCCCTTGACGAATAGCATTCCTGAACATAAACTCGTGGAGATATGAGGGGAACAGCGCACGACTCGTTCCGAATTGCCTCTTAAGCTTCCTCTTAGCCCTCATCCACATATTTTCAACTGTTTGTGTGTGTATAGAACTGTCATGTGGATCGACAAAGTGCTGTTGATGGATGACGACTGAGTGCGTGTATATTCCATGGCCGATAATGGGGATGTTAGCATAGGCAGCCCAACCATCCGACACAATGTGCGTTCCGGGTAGTATGTGAGCAAGAATTTGCGCCGACAAAGTTGCAGCAGTACGATCCGGTACTTCTACGAGGAAACATTTCCCAGACTCTCGTTCCACCCCGCCAAACACCCAGTGGCCGTCGTGCCACTGCCCTCTGTGGTATTTTCTATGAAAGTACTTGGACTCATCTATTTCGACCACTATCGCCTCACCGTTTTCGTCCACTCCTCCTATTTCGCCGGAATGTCGGTTGATGTATTCCTCACATTCCTCGCGACAGAAATGACACCAGTCACTAACCGTCCTAATGTCAACTCCTGACTCGTGTGCAATGATCATCTGTGGCATATCATAACTCCAGCAGTATGTCATAATCATAACCTGGCGAAGTGTCAGATGGCTACGATCGAAGAACGACCCAGCTCGAATGGATTTGCGGAAGTTGCAATCCCGACACGACCAACGGTAGCCGTCGATTCCTTCAGCATATTTCACTAGTGATGCAGGCAGGTGACAGCGGTGGCAAAGACATATGTTCATTATAAGACGACGCCTAGCCAACCATTGTAAACAATGCTCCGAGGTATCGATTTGCGGTAACAACGTAGAGAAATTACACACTTCATCAATAATCTGATCGGCGCTCATAAGTTCTAAAGGTGAAACAACTTCTTTCGCAGCGCGTGGTCTTCCGCCCGCCATATTTACATTAAACGGATGTTCAGCAACGTAATGTGACGTCATCAGGCACGTCATGCATACTAAAAGTAAGTAAGTACTGTTATTATTGCAAAGAAATGGTCGAAATAGTTTGGGACGCTAAACTTCCGGATTACCTTCTAATGCATGAACCAACAGTGTCCAACACGAGGGTATACATGCAAAATAAGGTCGTCACAGTTTAAGCAGAGTATATTGCTTTCTATTTACAGTATATTCATTGTATAACTGCATGCTAATTGCTTTTTTAAAATGTATAAATTTCCTAAATTTCACACTGAGCATTTGCGAGATTTGTATATTATTTTAGAGTGAAGATTGCGCAAGGAGCCGTGGTGTGCTTAGAATGTGAACTGAAAGGAGATATAAGCATTGGTATGAACCATTTTTGCAGTCTGTTTCGCTAATGTTTTATCAATCAAATAATCAATCAATGTTTTTATTGCAACCACGCATATAGATCAAGGTAGATGAAAATCACATTTTAAGGAGAAACTGGTAACAGAGGGTGGCCCAGAAATTATGTAATTCCCGCTAATAGGGCACCTGTGTTTTGCTCAGTAAGGGCCAGTTGACGAGCCCTCAGAATTCGTGGCCTTTTATGATATATGCAAAATCTGCAAGTTACATATAAATTGCAGTGTATTTCATTCATTCATTTCAAGAATTTATATAGCGCCCATTCAGAGGCGCTTCCAGTTCAACCATGATGAAACAAAACAGTTTTTAGAGCCTGACGGGCTAGGGTTGACTGACGAGTCAATCATAGCCTTGGACAAAGATTGTGTTTGCCAGGATGTCTATAAGAGAAAAATTTACGAAGTACATGATCATTGTCTTTAATTATAGCTTAGATAAATATGAATATGTTGCTTATTTGGATTGATTTCATGTCTTGTTTGGTTGTTGTTGCTGTGAAGGAAGTCGAACGGTGATTCATCCGAAGGCAAAGATCGTCGCTGACGCTGGTCCTATCATCATTGGTGAAGGCAATCTCATTGAAGAGCAGGCTGAAATTATTAACAGGTTCGATTTATTTATTTTTAATGTATGAATATGAGAATTGCATAATCACTTTACATTAATGTGTTTGGTCTTGGGGTTTTGTCACTGTTGTTCATTGCAATAATATACTTATATATGTTGTTGGACGTTTGAAACTGTTTGTTATGTATCAGTACAGTCGTATTCTCATTTTATGTCTTAAAACACACAACATACATCGTTAGGTTTTTTATATGAGCATGAATATGTTATTATTCTGCAATGATACGCAGTTCAGTACCAGTCCAGTGTCCATGTATGACAAATTTTTGAGTTGCTCAGGTATAGGCCATTTGTAATGTAGTCTGCATCATTGAAATTTAGTTATTTGATCATTTTTGTGTATGGTTCTCATATGGCTGGGTTTTTCCTAAATTGGGCATGATACTATTTTTAGACGGGCTTATCTCTGCTGAGGTAGAGAGAGAGAGAGAGATGTGCTCTGAGATCATTAATGGATCAGTGCATTTTATGCCGGCCCCCATTATAGATGGTGAGTAGTCAGGCTGGTAAACTGGCCTTTTGGGTATATATGCGCCTCTTCAGCAGGCTGATAATAAAATGTTTATAGATGATGGGCACCAAGGCCGTAGCCAGGATTTTATTTCGGGGGGTGTTTTCAGTGGCGGCGCCAGGATTTCAGTTTTGGGGAGGCTCAATTTCCTGAAAAATTTCAATTTTTATCGGCAAAATTTTCTGACGACCTTTTTTTAGTCATCAACTTATTTTTCAGATCGTTATTTGATCTATTATTTCATTGGGGGGGGGGGGGGGTGTTTCATGGCTTTGTTTCATGGTTTTCGCATCACGAACTAAAAAATGCAATAATTTTTTTCTGCATTTTCCATTTCGGGGGGTGTTCAAACACCCAAAACACCCCCCTGTCTACGGCCTTGATGGGCACTGACAGCTTTAATTTAAAATGTAGATAGGAATAGCTTTTAAACGATGACACATAAATCAACCTACAATTTTTGACATGTAGTGCTGTTGACATTCTTCTAGGTTTACTGACAGCGGAGCTTCTCCAAATCAGTCGGTGATGATTATCGGAAACAACAATGTCTTTGAAGTTGGATGCTGTATCCTTGACGTTTCACGGAGCAGCTGTTTGATTTTTTTATCCCAGGTGGATTTGAATTGGGGGATAGATGGTAAAGATTGATTTGTTCAGGCGTAAGAGTTTGTTCAGGTGTAAGAGTTTATGTACCATTTGTAATGTATGTGTGTTCATATGTGTGTGTATGTATGATGGTGTGCATGTAGGAGTGGTTTTTGTACCGTAATTAACAATGGTGGTGCCAGCTATACACTATACTGGTCATGTCAGGGTCATGGTCAAAATTTCTCAAATTCATGTAACTTAGTACTTAATCCTTCCCGTGCTGGTCTGCACATTGGGCAAGGCATCCCCCTCCACTCATCCCTGTGTTTATCCTAAATGTATGCATGGAAGAGACCAAAAATTCGAAAGCATTTTTGGCAGGTCATACAACAATAAAAGCTTGCATGGTCTTGAGGCTTGAAGGGTCTTTCAGTGAGAGCAAGTATGGTAACAGCAGGTCATCATCAGACTTGTCCATATGCTGGGCAGTGCGAAACACTTTAGCACAAACACTTTATATCATGGTTTTTCAGAAGTCACATAAATTGGACGGGTTTTGCATATTAAAAGCTTTTTAAGTGAAAGCTATATTGATACTGTAATTTTGGACAGCAACCTCGTGAGTTTTATATCCTTGACTACGTGTGTTTAGACAGTGAGGCTCTGAACATTGGCGACAACAACATTCTTGAGGCCAAAGGTGAGCACCAATGTTCCATTCAGTTCAATAAGGAATCATCTCCAAGTTGTGAATTACGTGCAAAGCTAAGAATCTGAAATCAAAATGTTGGCACACTCAAGGCAATAGCAGACGAGACATTGCTTTATGGTTTGTGATGGAAATGCAGAAGATGCTGAATTATTTGTCTTTTTGCTCGGTGGTGGGTTTATGGTAACAATTGGTAAGCACTCTGGCACAAACAATGCATCGATGAGCACTGTATTGCTTCCTGCTACCTTCCCAAAGGTCCACTCAGCCTTCCATTCAAAAGTTTGTGTTGATAAACTGATGGTGCCGACAGTTAAATTCGTCTCCTGTAATAACTTGTCATCATCATCCATTCATTACTTATTGTAATCAATCAATCACTCACATACGTTATAGCGCCCCTTCAAGCTCTCTCTACTCAGAGGCGCTCCCGATGCAGAGCGGACACTGCATCGGAGTTTCACGCCGAAGCGCTGAGCAATTGTGAGTGAAGAACTTGCCCAAGGTCCTTACGCGGTGAGGTGGATTTGAACCTCGGACCTTCCGGCTCCAAGGCAACGACGCCACCACTACACCACCGCGCCCCACACTTTATATCTTTTCTGTTCAGTGTTTGCTTTTGTGCTTGTGCTACAGCTCACCTTGGTCGTCACACACAGCTGACCAACGGATGCATAATTGGCGCCATGTGCGAGGTGTCGACTAATGAGGCTCTGCCAGAGAATACAGTCATCTTTGGTGACAGCTGTGAAAGACGCATCCAGTCAGAGAGGCCTCCGGTTTGTCTAACGGGGATTCTGTTTATCTATAAAACCTTTTATGTTCACAGATAATTAATCGGCATGTTTCAAGCCCCTAGAAATCCTAGAAAGGTTGCTAAAGTACTGTCGTAAGATTTAAGGCTTTTCATAAACTTCTTGGATGCTATTTGAAGAACTTTGGCTTATAATATTCAGCAAAAAATCACATTTGACTTATTCAGTTATTGTTAAGTTACTCTAAGACAGTGGTTCCCAACCTTTTTGGACCTTAGGGCCACTTTTTCTAAGTTGGAGGACAAGCGGGCCACTTTTTCTTAGTTAAAGGATATTAGGGGGCCACAATGCTAAAATTTACTTATCCAAAGGCATATAAAATTGTTATAATTGATTCAAAATAGAATGTTTGATGTTATTTATAGACGTCAAAATAAAATAATTTGTAATAGAAAATAATTATATGTTCTATCTTGTCAAAATTTTCAATTTTTCATAAATTTTTCTTTATTTTTCAAGAGGACAGGGCCATTTCTGAGGCCTGGCGGGCCACTTTTTTAGGCTTGGCGGGCCACTTTTGGCCCGCGGGCCATGGGTTGGGAACCGCTGCTCTAAGAGGATCAAAGTTGAACATTAGAAATTAGTTTTCGTTTTTCCACTTTTTGATTTCATTCTTATTGTAAGAAGTTGCGGTAAGTCTACTTAATTTTCTGGAATAAATGAAGTATGTAATTATGTGTATCTGTTGACAATTAAATTTAAAATAAATTTTAACCTTGTGGCCCCCTCATGTCCTCCAACTAAGAAAAAGCGGCCCTGAAGTCAAAAAAGGTTGGGAATTACTGATAGAGGACTTACTTAGTCATGCTCAACTTAGTCGTACATGTATAATGCATATGATAGTACAACAGTACAACTTTGGTAACCGGGAGCTTAGAAAGGACTTCTAGTCTACAGGGGCCAAATTTATGGGCTTGTCTCAGACACGTCTTATCTCTTAGTCGCATCTTTAAAGACAACTAGCGTTAAATTGGAATTCACCACCACCTCTTAGACGTCTAAGTCACGACTAACGCTAGGCGGCCTGGGAGGGTCGTCTAAGTCTACTAGTCGCTGTCTTAACGTCAAAACAAGGCCGGCGGAACATTTGCGATTCGTTCATTTCGACGCGGTTTACACCATCAAAGAGTGTTTTAGTGGCACCACATTTAGTTCCGCTGGTGTGGGACGATGAACTGATTTATGCTTTTCGTTTTCGTCGTCACAAAATGCCTTTAATATGTGACAAAATGCATTTTAGATTGCAAAATGTACCGCCCGAGATATCTTCCGCGGGCGATGTAACGTCTTTGTTTATTTCCATGTACGCCGACAGCCCATTTATTTATATAACGTCTATGGGGCGGTCGCCTATTAATATAATGTAGGCCACCGCCTGAGACATCTTCCACAGCCTTTGTTTACTTCATATGCGGGCAGCTCATTTAAATATATAGTGTCTGGGATGGCAGTTGCCTATTAATATATACTGCGCATGCGCGCTAACTATAACCACGCTCTAGTTGCCCGACTTAGTAGTTGGTCGTCTAAGTGAGGCTTGTGAATCACACTTGTCGCAAGTACAAAGATGTGTCGTAACAAGTCATGTCTTAGGTCTTATACGGTACTTAGCCTACGATATCGTGATAAATTCCACCCCAGGTCTTTTATGGTACTAAGTTTTTCTTTCTGCTTATATCAAGATTTTCATGATTTACTTCATTTTCTTGTGTTCTGCATTTTAGCCTCAGACGCTACAACTTGATTTTCTGACGAAAATTCTACCGAACTATCACCATCTGAAGAAACCAAACAAAGCTAAATGATTCTAACGGTGACGCTGGTGGTGGTGGTGGTGTGATCAGGTGTTCCAATGGAGAAACTGGAAATAATGTTCAAAGCATGCATCAAGTTTATCAACTGCTATTTGTTAGTTAAGTGCCCTGCCATATTCTCGATTACATCAGTGGCGGTGTTTGAACAATCTGCTAGAATTTAAGTTAATTAATTTTTTTGTTATTTTGTCGTGTGCATTGAATGTTTGGGGACGTTTATTCCATGATCCAATAACGAAATGTGAATGCATTTCTCTGCAAGTTGTGTAAATGGTGAATCATAATAATATTAAAGTAATGTTCCACATATTGAAATTTTACTTCATAAATTGCAGGCCATAAGAAATGATTACCATGGAAACTTGCAGTTGTATATACAATAATGTACACAGAGTATGTAACTAGTTGTGTATGAACTGCTCAAAGGAGCTAGCCAAACTGCTGAAATACAGCATGAAATTGGAACACTGAATTTTGGCTCACAGAACAGAATCTCGATAACCTCGTTGGGTTGTTTTAATTTAGGCAGCACCCTTTCACCAGGACATAAGGGTAATAGCCATGTGTTGAACTGTAAGTGCTAACAGCATCTATTACAAAGCATACTTGTCAAGACGAAATATAACAATACTGGAAGGAAATGACGTTTATATTATATTATTTCCCTCCCTGGAGTTGCAAGATTTGCAAAACATTTACTACCTGTATTTCACAAAATTCACACATTGAGTATGGAAAAAAACTTGAAATGATTCCACGATCAAAATTGGAGCTACGGACTTCTTTCAAGTAAGCTTTTCAAGTCGACACACTCTACACAAAATAAAACATGTAACTTCAGTTGCTGTTTTTTTTAAATTAAAAATGATTTTTGTGTAATCTGTTAGAAAACACAAAAAAAGCTTTTATGAGTTACTTCAGCCTCCTCAGTTTGCAAAAATACGTCGGTCCAAAATTTGCGGTTAAATTCGGCACAACCAGTTGGCCGTACCTGCATTTGCCGTAGAAGTTAAATGTATCTCGGAAGTGGTCGGCTATGATTCCCGTGTCCTCAACAGCAACGTCTAAATCCGTTTCTTGCCGTATCCGTTCTAGGACTGCTTGCACCGTCCCATCGTTTTGTGGCATTGAAAGCGTGCACGTACTGTAAACTACGACCCCTCCTGGCTTGCACGACTTTATCCCAGCACTACAATAGAAACAACCAATGTCTGACCAACTATTGTAGTTTTCTGAGAACACACACAGTTGCCAAATACACCGGCACTGACCAGAAGTGGACGAGACAATACACAAACCATACAGTTCATAATTAATTAATTCATTGTTCCCTGATGCCAGTTATTTGGTGGCAAGGGGTAAGAATAGATGATCCACATTGTACTTTGTCAAAGTCCATCCCTCATGCGTAATTGCCTAGCAGGCCAAGCTCCGATCTATCTTATGGAACTTTGTGTGCCTGTGCTATCCATTCCAGGCCATAGATTCCTTCGCTCTGCTACGCATGGTGACCTCGTTATTCCTATGGCTCGATCTTCCACAGTGCTGCATAGAAGTTTTGTTATGGTCGGTCCGTCTTTCTGGAATAAGTTACCTATTAGTCTCCGTAATGAACTTCTTTGTCTTTCTTTGCCCCTTTTCCGCAAGCGTTTTAAAATCCATTCTGTTTGACTATGGTTTGGTGTCAGGTCGGGAGCGACTCTGAGGAGTTCTCTTGAAGTGGCGCTATATAAATGTTCAATTACAATTACAATCCCTACCTAAGCTTAGTGTTAGTCCTGGTAATGTTATGTCTTCATTTATGTTGTCTATAGTCTTGGTCTGCATTATAACTAATTAATTCCTATAACTAGTACTGATAATAATAATAATAATAAGACGATTTATATAGCGCCGTAGCTCAGCCGAGGCCGAAGGAAAGGGCGCTGTACACAGGATAACATGTTAGCCTACTGTCAATTAAATATACGATTGTTTGAATAGGTAAGTCTTGAGACTGGATTTAAATGTCTCCACAGATGGTGCCATCTTCACGTGGGCAGGAAGACTGTTCCATGCAGTTGGTCCCGACACAGAGAACGAGCTTTCACCAAACCTCGTGGTTGACCTTGGTACATGCAGCAGGCCCCTCGCCGACGATCGTAACCTATTGTCTGCGATTGGAATGCAGAAATCGGCGATGTATTCAGGCATGAGGTTGTGTAATGACTTGTATGTAATTAGGCAGAGCTTGTATTGAATACGCTGGGGGACTCGCAGCCAGTGCAGGTTGTCACGCAGCAGGTCAGTCACATGATCGGATGGTGTGCAACCGTATATAATGCGTGCAGCGGAGTTGAGCACCGACTGGATCCGCTCCAGCTGACAAGCCGGAAGACCCGCCAGTACGCTGTTGCAGTAGTCAACCCTGGAGACAATGAAGCTGTTGACCAATATGACGGCCGTTGAGGTTGGGACGAATCTGCGGATGGCTTTGATTCGTCGCAGTTGGTAGAAACAACCTCGAACGAGTTGACTCACGTGGGCCGTCATCGTCATACAGCTGTCAAATTGAACTCCAAGGTTGCGAACGGTGTCAGCTGGGTGAACTTCTGAGTCACCGATGTTGAAAGTACTGCCATCAAGTAGATGACGGCGTCGGAAGGTAGTGCACCATATGAACTCACGTGGGCAGGAAGACTGTTCCATGCAGTTGGTCCCGACACAGAGAACGAGCTTTCACCAAACCTCGTGGTTGACCTTGGTACATGCAGCAGGCCCCTCGCCGACGATCGTAACCTATTGTTATTGATGGATAATGAACTTGCCAAGGAGCACTGCCCCACTACGAAAGTGAACCCTACTGCATACATAATTTTAGTTACATTGTTGATCTGAAGTGCAAATGGTGCAACCATAATCAACCCACGTACCCTTTTATGTGACTTACGACAAGTTATTCATTATTATTATTATTATTATTATTAAATAAATTTATAACGCGCGCAAGGTCACACCGAAATGTGAATCTGAGGCGCGGAAGATTTATGACAAGGCCAACTTATTTATTTATTTTAAGTGCATTTATTTAAGGCACTCATTATGCACACAACATTAGCAGACCTCAATCAGCGCTCGTGAATAAGCCGGTGCCCCGTGCTTGGCGCTTTAGAAATCAGGAGTTTACGATTACATCTAAAAGTACAGATGTTCACTCGAGGTAAGCAATACTAACCGGTCTTGGCAAGTGATTCAAAAGAAGTTATTGAGTTGGCAAAGGCAGAACTACTCTAGCAGATGATTCTTTGTGAATAACTTAACTCTCAAGATCCTAACATTAAAGCGTTAATCTCGAAATTTTCAAAGATGAGTCATACAAGAGAAGATGTTGCTGGCTATTCTGGATGTCCAGCCGCTCCTTAATGCGACCAGGACGAAAGATACAGCCATCCTCTTCATCAGCCTGCAGAGCATGACGATCGGCAAAGCACGGCACATCAACCAAAACCTACAAGTGAAATATCAACACTGCTTTAGGCATTTCCAAGAGCACAGATAGTAATGTGCTGCCTAGTAAAGCCTGTAAAGGGCTGTAATCAAGGGTATACGCAGGTATACGGCGTATACTTACCTGCGGGGAAAAACGGCATCGTATACTCGCCTCCTGAAAAGTAGGGTATACGCAGGTAAAAAGGAGGGTACACCGTACACGCCAGTAAATCAGGGTGCAAAAGATTTTTACCCCCGGAATTTTGGCCGAGTGACTAAAAAAAGGTCAACTTTTTTGGGCGGTGAAATGGTTGAATTTTCCCCAAAATTTTGGCCGGATGACTTTAAAAAAAGCTCGTCAGAAATTTCGGGTCCAAAAAAGGTCGACTTTCCTCCCGGCCAGCGTGTACTCACCTCTAAATTTACCAGTACAGCCCTGAGAGTCGCCATAGTTGTAGGTTGTTCACTTAGAGAATGCCGTGTCATATCTTGTAAGACTGAGCAGTGAGCGCGATATCTACTCATAACACAATACTCACGATTTCTTCCTTTGCGCACATACAAAGAGTTAATTTCCAACATAACACTAACCACAAGAATCTCAAGCGCATTCATGGGGTCATTTTAAGGTGCTACATAAATATCAATTCATACACGTGACCTCACATTCATTTTTAGTTGGTTCAAAGGAATGACACCGTGGGGCGCAGTGGTGTAGTCGTTGCCTTGGAGCCGGAAGGTTCGAAGTTTGAATCCACCTCACCGCGTAAGGACCTTGGGCAAAGTCCTTCACTCACAATTGCTCAGCGCTTCAGCGTGAAACTTCGATGCAGTGTCCGCTCTGCACTCGGGAGCGCCTCTGAGTAGCTAGAGCTTGAAGGGGCGCTATAACAAGTGCACATACAAAACCGAATGTTCTACATTAATCAAATAGTTACCCGATCAAACTGTTCAGTCAATGCAGCACAGAACGCAACACCATTTGACTTGAAGATATCGATCGCTTTCTTCTCGACATACGACTGCGGTAGGAAGAGTCGCATCACGTCTTTCAGGCGATTTATGCGGCTGTATGAGTTGTCGACGCATGTCAGTTTTTCTGGAAGAATAAGACATATGTGACCCGTCATTACGAAATGAGTCGGAAGTCGCACAATGCAAAACGCTGTAAATCGCTTGTAAAGGTGTTCACCCTTCAAATTATTGATTTTTCCATATTTACATTTTTGGAATCTACATTATATAATGTCTCAATAAAATATTAAAACTGACTTTATTTTGCTGTTTTTAGCATGCTATTTGTGCAGATTAAATTACCAATAAGATTTAAAACCTATAAAATTTCAGAAAATCGCGTTTTTCCAACATTTTCTGTTAGGCAGGTCAATCGATTAAATTTTTTATAACTCTGCAAGCACATAGTCGATTTTGATGCGTAATAGCTCATTTTGAAGGTAATTTTACATGGAATAACGTGGAATACATAACTCAAAATACTCAAAAAGGGCCTAGCGACTCATTTTGTTATGACGGGTCACATATTTTTTTAAATAAAGTAGTTTTCTACTTGGCTGTGGCATGCCCCTCTCTGAATCACAGCTGTTTCCACAATGCATTGGAATACATTTCAATACATTTATCAACTACAGATTCACATGCAAAAAATCACGAAAATAACAAACAGCACGATATTCAAAACTCCAAAATGGACGTGATAGCCCAGAAACATCAACAGAGAAACACCTAACAGAAAAGGCAGAAAAATAACTTCTACTTCTATCACTGACAGAGACTACCATCTGAGGAATTCAGAACAATATAATCAATTAATGTTTGACCATCACAAATGGGACAAAAACAAGACCTTCAATTACACGATGCATCCAGACTGGATTTACCTGCAAGCATTGTCTGAAGAATAGCATACGACTTTCCGCCAGGAGCTGAACAGAGGTCAAGAACCTCACAGCCAGGCTTAAGGTCAAGAGCAATGACAGGCAGAACTGACCCGGCATCCATGAGATAATAGGCTGAAACATACATCAACTCAGTTTCAAGCATAAGTCATTTTTTGATGAAATTAGGCAAAAGCTTGCATTTTTATTCACCACAGTCCATTCCTGGATTTAAATCACAGTGCAGTAAAGCAATTGATCAGTAAAACAAACCATCTAAAAAGCCAACTTTAGGAAGACAGTGCAGTTCAATACAGATATAAGATGCAGATCTGTATTTCATTTCACGAATTCATTCATATCAAGAATTTATATAGCGTCCTTTCAAAAAGCCCACTTAGAGGCAGAGAACAGTGCAACCACGGTGATACCAATGGGTGTTAACGAGCCTGTAAAAACTGATTAATCAAGCATAGGGAATAAGCTAATCTCCAACGGGAAGCTATTCCAGACAGATGGACCTACAGTTGAGAACGCTGACAGGTTGAGGTTCTAACACGAGGGCCTAAAAGCCCCGCTAGAGTCTGGGCGAAGGGTTCTGCGAGCTAGGACAACAGATGCTGAATCGCAGAGCTCACATTGATAGGCCAGAGTATTTTCCTGGATTATCACCTCATTGACTAAAGTAAAGTTCAAGCAACAAGTCAATGAGTCATGAATATTTGTTCAATGAGTAAATGACATTATGCAAACTTTACTTAAAAAAGGCATTCATTCTGACATTTATATAGCGCTCCTTCAAGTAAAAAACCACTCAGAGGCGCTCCCAACTCCAGCGTGCCCAAAAAGAACAGTTTTAAGTTTAGTAAAGAACGATCCTGGTAGAGTCCCAGGGTGTAGGCGTAGCTCAAAAGGAAGACCATTCCAGACCACCAAACCAACCATATAAAAGGCTTGATTCTTCATGCTAGCAGTAATAATCGGTATCAGCCTTGATTTTAAGTTTTGACATGAGAGTTCCTTGTAAGAGAAGTGTAAACTCACTTAGTTTGCCACTGCTGTCTCTACCAGCTGGCTCAAAAGCTGCAATGTCACCTCTCCCAACGGTGAACGGCTGCAGGGTCGGTGGAAAGTGAAGAGGTCCGTGCGGGATTATATTAACCGGTAAAACAGCCGGTCTGTGGATGTTCTGTTCGTATTCGTCAAGCGTCATTTGCTCCTTTTCCGACAATACCCGCTTGACGGGCATAAACTCAAACAGATTCGTATTTGGAGCTGAATTCGACTGGAGAAAGTCCGTATCTAACTCTTGACCTTTTATCTCTTCTTCGATACCTTCGTCTAATGTCGATTCTTTTTTGTGATGACTAGTCTTCTGAACGTTGTTCTTCTTTATCAAACTATATCTGTCGGTAGTCGAAGTGTCCTTGGCAATGGATATAAAATTACTGGCTCCCAGTTCAGCAAGTTCTAAGATGACCTCCTGCTGGTCGAATGTGAAATTGTTGATGACAGCGCAGTACTTCTGTCTTGACAGGAGAGCTATTCTCATTGATGGCCATAGTGAACCATATACCGGCTTGTAGTAAAGGTCAAAGTGTTCTAGGGCAAGTTCTTCGGGAGTCTTGCTCTTCTTTTTGGAAGCCTAACATACACCAGAACAATAGCAAATTAAAAATGCAACTACAGATGAAGTCAACCCCAAATCCACGAAAATGCTGAAATACACAAAAGCAAGAATTCCCGAAAACAGTTTTATAGAAAGTGGCTGAACTCCCCAAAAAACTATTCAATACATGTATGACATAATGGTCATTTAGTGTTATTGATAACACGGTTTGTTGTAAACAAAATTCGGGTTGCACTTAGAAATCGATTTCGGGAATTTGGCCGATATTCGTTTCTGGGATTCTGGTTTTTGGGCTGCACCCATATAGGCGAGGCAAATGCTAATTAAGAGCAAACTAATAAGCATGATGGGGATGCCGATAAACATCTGCACCCTTCAAAGGCTTCAATATAGTACTGTTCTAGATGTTATACCACATGTACAGATAATTTGAGAAGCATTATTTACATTATGGAGCACATGACAGTTCTAAACATGTCTAGTACTACTCATGGCAGCAAGGCGCTCACGTGGGCGATAATACAAAGTTCCAGGAAATTTTAGTGCCTATCTGTTACAACTTAAAATCAAAACATAGTGTGACAAATACCCATTTCTGCTTGACTTTAAATCGTTTTTGAAAGCTGCTGACCGTCGCTGTGACGCGCTTACTGGCAGCAAAAAGTCCTGGGACAACATTCATATTGCTTGCAGAACTAGGTCAAACGTGAATTTCAGACGAAGTCTTCGGTCGTCCTAATTACAGAAGGACCTGAGACTACCGTCGCATTTTTGAGTCATGACTCGTGCAAAGTGCCTAAAATGGTGATAATAACGGAATTAAAATATTGCAATTCTCTGTCTGCTGTATGGCTCAACTGTAGTTTTTAAAATGAGTGCTTGTGGATATAGATGTTTTTAAGATGAAATAATAAGCCTACCAAAGATATTAGAGTCTTTGGGCCTACATGCCCATTATCCCATAATGAACTTACGCCTAATGAACCTCTAGAATGGGCCTATAGGGCCTATGTAATATTATTTGTTTATTGGTCCTAAAGCTGGATCACGTCCGTATTCACCTCTGTGAACACCGATATTGGCCTATTTTAGATATCAGGCTAGCAGGCTAGCACGTCATATAGCCTAGTATGATAGGCCTAGGCTATTAATAGGCTATTGTGTAGGCCTACATACGTCGCTATAGAAAAACTTTTGCGTTTGCAATTTTGCATTCATTTTTATCATCCATCTACAGGCCTAGGGCTATGTAGGCCTAATAGGCCTAGGCTTGCGTGCGCTGCTGCTGTTAATTTCGGCGCTAATAAAAGACGAGTGCAGATTATTTTTGCATTGGATTATGGTGCGCCTATGTTAGGCCTATGTCCTATTACTCCTATAATAGTCCAATGAATAGGGTCTATACTATAGACTCTATAGGCCTAGATATCCGAATCAATAATGGCTAGGCTATAGCTATTGGCATAATAGCCTATTATAGGCCTGGTCCGATAGGTCCCTCGATCTGTCGCATGCTGTTGTAATTCTTCACGCAGATAGCCTAATTATTGTCAATTCCTCTATTCTTTAGTCCGAGTCCGAACGCTAAACGGGCCCGTTTAGGCCTAGGCCTAAATCTAATTCTTAAAATTTCACTTTAAGAAATAGGTTTTAGGAATTTGATTTAGGCCGAGGTGTAGGCTATAATAGCCTGGGCCTACATGTTGGCTGGGCGAAAATCGGGACAGCTGCTTAGGCCTAATTTGTTGAGCCAGTGACTTTCCACCATGGCAGTGCATGGTACAGTATGAATGAACTATAGGCTATGCCTATAGGACTATATATAGGCCTATGGCTTTCGTAGAAAATAGGTTTAAACTTAGGCCTATATTTCTTATTTCTGTTCCGCTACAGTAGGCCTAATTGCCTTATTGCAAGCATCGACGTTTCATTGCAAATATCATGCGTCGATGCTTGTAGGCCTAACGAAATCTGCTACGAACTTGAGAGTTCCAAACATCGAATGAGTAGCGAATTCTTGCTGCATGAAACCAAATATACGGCTCTAGGCCTACATGAAACTATACGATATAGGCCTAGGCCTAATCTAAAGGCGATCGGAAGTGATGACGTGAAAATCAGTTCGACTCTTAAATTAGCCTAGCCTAATACCACTTAGCCTAATAATTTATTGTTGTCCGTTCGCAATTTAAAGTCAAATCGTTTGTTTAAAAAATTAATGGGCTAAGGGTTGAGTTTCATGCGAAATAAGTATAGGCCTACTATGGTATTATTATAATTATGCGCTCGACAGCAATGAAACAGCCTAATTAGGGCAGTAGGTCACAATCCGCACGTCGTTCATAACGGCATCAGTAAAGGGGAAGGCAATAATTGCACTGCGTACGATAATCCCCTATGGATTCAGTTTCGTCAAAGGTTACGGAACTATGGCCCAGAGGTTAAGAGGTCTTTCACCTCCACCTTAGATCGAGGGTCCAATGAAATTTAGGCTATGTTGTGTTCATGCAGAGCATCACCCGATAGCACAACGAAACCGAGCCGTAACGAGGTCAATATCCAACAACCATAGGCGTACGGGAGATTTCAGCAGTGGGGGTGGCGGGGGGGAAGATTTTACTTCTGCCCCAAAAATATATCTCGTGGTGGAAAAGACTTTTTTCTCCAGACAAAAAAGTTGAAGACCTTTTTAGTCGTCGGGTTGAAATCTTGTGAAAAATACTATTTCTACTTTCTAAAACCATTTTCTCGGGTCTGCTTGTCCGAAAAATAGACTTGCCCGAAATTTCCCAGAAGAAAAGTTGAGGACTTTTTTTAGTCATCGGGTTCAAATCTTGTGAAAAATACTATTTCTAGCCTTTTTACAATTTATCCGGGTCTGCCTTGACCGAAAAAAAACACACTTTCCCGAAATTTGGGCAGAAGCCTTTGCCCCTCTGGACCCCGCCTCGTACGCCTATGACAACAACGTAGTTCAATAGGCTAGGTTTGCCAGAGGCAGCCGATATCTTTTGCAGACACAGTGGTCATAGTCTATGAATATGATTATATTATGAGTGTGTTCTGATCTCTTAACTGGTCCGAAATGTACAACTAGGATATTATAGTCGTCAAGAGAAATGCAGATAATTTAACACTCGAGTGCCCAAGGTATTTTTTGGTACACGAAGGCCCAAGGGGGGGGGGGGTCCGCGCGGACCCCAGCGTTTTATGTTAATATCTTGAGAAGGGATTGGAATATCGTCACCGAATTTAGTTCTATGTGATCCCAAATGAATTTCCAATCGATTGGTGTATCTTATATGACAATAACACCACCTGGTGTTAAATAATAGTGTAAAATCTCGTGATACACATTTTACGCTTGCTTGCGTTATTGACCAAAGGAAGACCAGCGTTTTCATGCCAATATCTTGAGAAGGGATTGGAATATCGTTATAGAATTTATTTCAATGTAATCCCAAATGAATTTGCAATCGATTGATGTATCTCATAGCACAATAACACCACCTGGTGTAAACTAATAGTGTAAAAATCTCGTAATACATATGTTATGCTTGCATGCTTGCGTTATTCATCGAAGGAAAGCCTATACGTCCGGCGCGGACCCCAGCGTGTTCATGTTAATATCTTGAGAAGGGATTGGAAAATCGTTATATAATTTATTTGTAAGTAATCCCAACTAAATTTGCAATCGATTGATATATATTATATCACAATAGCACCACCTGGTATAAAATAATAGTTATTGACCAGTAACCATGCGCTTGTATGAATATCAGCCGCATATCATGGGGTACCCTTAGTATATGCTGTGGTTGTGGGGTGCAGGGTGGGACAATACTCACGCAAAATATACCATTCTATGCCCAAATGGTTGCTCTAGGAATACCTAAAAGCATTTATGCAGATCCCTAGCCTTTAAAAAGTTATCCGGGAAAAACAGGCCTGGGGTCCGGTCGGACCCCCCCCTTGGGCACTCGAGGGTTAAATCACTATAATAGAGAGGTATAAAAATGATAATCAGTGTTCGGTGGGATATTTATGTATATATGATAAGTAGTATATGTACGTATAATATATTATATAAATATATATATGAGTAGGCTACGAATTATATATACATATATAATATATATATATAATATAATATAATATATATATTATTATGTAGGCCCTACTTCTGGGTTAGATCAATTCAAATATTTTTAAAAAATTCTCACGTCTTTTGTGCATTTTCATCTTTAAAAACCCAAATAGGCCTATAGGCCTAACTCACAAGAACGAAAATCACAGAAGACACCTAATTTCTGTTAATTTCTGTTAGCGCCGTGCTTTCTCCGTGGCTGGCCCTGCGACCTAGGCTGGAATGAGCTCCCTGTTATCCTTCGTCAAATACCTATTGGCCTTTCTACTTCTACTTCATTTCTTTCTCTGCTCAAGACTGTCTTATTCGACCGGGGTTGAACTGGGAGCGCTCCTGAGTAGTAACCTTGAAGGAGCGCTATATCAAATTTTCAGTAAATAAATAAATAAAATAAACGTACAGTACGGTACAGTTCTCTCAAGATTGGGCTACATTTATAATAAATTATGTAGCCTACTCTTAATTACTATTTAAAATTCTCTGAAGCTTAGAATATTGGTATTTCCGCTTCTTGCATCCGTATCACGAATTCACGATGTAAGAAATCGGATTCACACCTTCGGAGTTGGGACTCATAATAGTACTCATCGTGTCCAGTGCGAATTACCATTCATCCATCGAGGGCGGGATAGAGCACTGTAGAGAAGAGCGAGAGAGGATCGGCAGAAGCCGTCAGGGATGCCACTCCTAGCTTTTTCCACCTAGTTGGGCCTGTCTAGGTTTCTAGATTTTTTGTCGGGATCTAGCTTTTTCTCATGGCGGCTTTCCGTCTTTTTGCATAAAAATTTATTTTTAAGGTGAAAATGCACAAAAGACGTGGGATAAAATCCATGTATTTTTCAGAGAAATTGTCAATCTTGCCTTTTTCTAGCCGTTTTCTGACCGGATCTTATCTTTAAAAAAATTCAGAGTGGCATCCCTGGGCAGAAGCCGTGTGCTGATTTGCGTCAGTGGTAAATATGTGGTCTAGATTATTTCTTTGCACCGTATAATTTCGGGTCAGTGAATATCCGATCAGAACGATCATAGGCCTACAAACAAAACGTAAAAGCGAGCTACGGATCGATGGGACGGTAACTTACTCGTCACCATTGTTGCATACCTACTCGAATTAGTCAGCTTCGTAGTCGGAAATTTACCCGAGCTGCTACTAGTAGTGGCTCGGGACCGAATCGAGGGCATCCACTGTGCCGATGGTGATCCTACTGTAATCCTCCATCTACGACGTCTGTTGGTGGTAGTGCTTTAGCAATGGAAAGTGGTAGGGGTACTGGTACTGGTGTTGGTACGGTCGACGGCGTTAGCACTGGCCGGTCGGATGTTGTGGCCATGGAGCTGGACGTTTTCTCTGGCGAAGAGGTCGATTCAAACCCCACTCCCCCGGTGGCTCGCAGTCGGGCGAACACATGGCACGGTCGGCCGAAGCTGAGTGTGAAAGAGGAGAGCGGCGGTGAAGGGGTGGCCTGTGGGGGGACGGACGGCGATCTAGGACCAGAGGGTGATGTAGGGGCAGACGGGATGGAGTCCCCCGGGGCAATAGAGGGATCGGGTGGTTGGCGCAAGGGAACCACACGACGTAATGCGTGGGGCAACCTATCCTACGCTGATCTGATTACGAAGGCGATCGAGAGTGTCCCAGAAAAGCGGATGACACTGTCTCAGATCTACGGGTGGATGGTTCAGAACATCTCTTTCTTCAAAGATAAAGGAGAGAGTAACAGTTCAGCTGGCTGGAAGGCAAGTATAATATCTGGACACTTTCTGGGTACTTGTTTTTTAATTCATGTACTTGTTTTTTAATTCACCCCCAATCATGCTTTCCATGTCCGTTCTATGTGTTGAGTATGTGCACCTGTCAGAAGGACTGCACTAACCCTAAAACTAACCCTAACCGACCCTCACGACGCCTCACCTGAGCCCTAACCGACATTCACGCAATAAATCCCGTCAACTTAGAACCTGGGGGTGAATTAAAAAACAAGAACCACTTTCTGGACCTGTCATGCCAGGCTTTGGCTAGCATTTATTCTTGTCTCTTTCTTGTCGTGACCTGCTGTGCTTATTGAATTCAGCACTGGTCTTCCCATGGGTTCCTTTAAATTTTCATATTTTCTCCGTTTTTGTTGATGCGTAATGCATTTAGTAGAAATACTGACTGCTTTGAAGGATATACTTCTAAATGTTTGTGTCACGCCATTTCTCCTGCCAGCCCCAACGATTTCAGTTTCTCATTGCCTGGCTTACACAGTTGATCATTTTTGTGTGAACCGCCTTGCCATGTTAATCTAGCTATAAAGCAGGATGGCAGCTGTCTTTTGGGCATTGTCTAATCTTTAGCATTTAGTATTAGTTTCTGGTGGCACTTCAGTCTCACCGCCTGGCACAGTGTGGCACACGACGAATGCATTTCCTGCATTCTCCATGTGCCATAACAGCTAACCCGACGTGTGCAGTGGTGTATACAAGGGGGTCTGGGGTTAAACCCCCCCCCCCATTGGCCTCTGAGTAGATTTCTTGAAGGGGCGCTAGGCTATATAAGTTTTCGGGATGAATGAATGACTGAATGGCTTAAGAAAAAGTTTTTTTAAAAGGTTATTTATCCACTTAAATAAGAAAAAACTAAACAATTGTTTGTAGTAACAGTTGTTTTTCTTACTTTATTTTCTTTTTATTTAATCCTTTATGCGTTTGCCCCGAGAATATCCGCTGAAAACGGGCTTAAAATTTAAAAGTGAACCGCTAAAGGGTTAAGAGCTGTAATACTGTTTGGTTGGTGTCAGGAAGGGCATCTGGCCAGGCCATAATTCCCCCAGGCCATAAACCACCCCTCATAAAATCCTGGCTGTGCCCCTGGATGTGTGTCATCTGCTACCGCGTTATGTATGAATTTGTGGCTTTGCAAGTAGACTTGCGATTTGTTTTTCTTGATTTTCACAAACTGTGAAAAAATTCACTTGCTTCGGCGGGCCACTTAAAATCGGTTGGACTGTCTTAAAAAATTGGGTGACCCATTTAGCAGAGTTTGTATTTTTTCCTAACCTAACATATTACATGCCTGTTTTTTAATTTATAGTTGAATGACTCTAATATTGATTTGACGTGTTGGTGTTGAATCAATGTTCAATTATATCAAGATAGTAGAGGCCGAGGGGATTGTAATGTGCAAGCTGTCATTGACAGTTCAGGCGCAGATTTAGAAAAGGCTTATATATGTAAATAACTAAATATTCATACACACACGCGCGCACACACACACACACATATACACACGCACTCACCGTACATATATGCATGCATAAATAATTAAATATGCTTGCTTTTACTAAAGAATTTAAATAAGATGCACAGTTTACCTGACTACAGTTTGCGACACCATAGTATAATTGGTATTGTATTCATTCTCCCTTTGGATTTGAATATTGCGGTATTGACCCTGGTGAGATGAATCAATGCAATACCCTGGACACCTTGTTCATCCACACTTGTCTCTATGATCACTAAGCAGTACGATCTGGTATCAACGTGGGTTGAAAGTACACAAGTCGTGCAGTGTACTGGCAGGCGCTTGCTCAGGGCTGAAGGTGGGAGATCTGAGAGAGTAAGCACCACTCTTGTACGTTCCATCCGGTACATGGGATCTGTAATTTTTTATGGAGCTCTTGCTTTTCCTTTGACCATGTTCTTACACCAGATTCTATTAACATTGTAGATTATTGTGCATTGTAGTTGAATTTTAGCTGTTTTTACTTGATCCAGGCATTGCCCGCACAGCCACAAGGCAGCATAGGGCATTTTCGGTCACTGGACCTTCCGTCTGGAACGACCTTCCCTCTAACCTGCGTTCCCAACCTCGGAACATGTCTGGCACTTTCTATAGTTCGCTCAAGACCTTTCTTTTCGACCGGGCCTGGGTCGGGAGCGCCTCTGAGTAGAGCCCTTGAAGAGGCGCTATATAAATCGCATAGATAGATAGATAGATAGATAGATAGATTGCTATCTTGCTTGATAATGGGCAAATTTTGAACCCACTGCTCCCACTGTTAAGACCACAGCCTTATTATATGAGGCCAAGAGTGCAAGATTGAATTATCTCTAGATAGGACAATCTATTATGAGGAAATCATTTTTAACAAGGAAGCTTTATCTTATTAAATGTCATGCAAACCGAAGGGCAGCATCAATAGTTGGTCGTCAGAAAGAATATATTTACATTTGATTTACATTAGGTTGACCCAGTAACGCGATGGTATAGCGGAAATTTTGGTGCCTTGTGATCGCAGAGTCGCAGGTTAAAATTTATACCTCAAGCCTCTAAGTAGCAAACTTGAACAAATTGTTCACCCGTAATTGTTTGTAAGGAAGGCAACGGTAAATCACCTCGCTCATCCCCCAGCGGCATAAAACCGATGAGCCTGCCTTTGGGCAGAGAACTCATAGTAATGATAAAAAGAAAAATGGCGACAATTTCTATAGCACCATAACACAGCACATGCCGTTACAAGGGCGCCTCTACAAACACAAATGCAATTAGTCATAAATCATCATCAGGTTGATGTGTGTGATTTTTGAATATTGCTCTACGGATGATATACGTTCATAACCATGTCTGTACACCAAAATGCGAATAGCAATCGGTCAATTAAGCAATATTTTACTCTTATCTCATGTTCTTGTTTTATTTTAGAACTCAATTCGACATAATCTGTCTCTCCACAATCGTTTCATGCGTGTGCAAAACGAGGGAACCGGAAAGAGTTCGTGGTGGATGATCAACCCGGACGCAAAGACCATCAAGGTTCCACGAAGGCGTGCAGCGACAATGGACACGAAGACGTACTCAGGGAAGCGCGGACGCGTTCAGCGGACCGTCAGTCTCAGCACGGCATCGTCCGCCACGGACCTCGCCACTAAAAACGAGGAATTCGGGGAGCCAAGGATGGAGGTGGCGGCGTCAGTGTTCGGTTCGCAGGATTACCGGAGCAGTTCAACGTCCGGTGCTGGCAGCCTCAGTGTTCTATCGCATATGCAGGCGGTCGAAGAATCGGAGGATGTCGCTGAGACGGATTTCGTATCGTCTTCCTCGGCGCCGATGCCGTGGAACAGCACGTATACGACCCCCGAGAACCTAGACGAGACGCTCAGCGAGAGCCTGGCCGATATCTTGGTCGGAAGCTTGAGCAAGGAGGATATGTGCGTGCCGGAGAACGCGCCGATAGCTGCTATTAGGCACGACGCGTCTGCGCTGTTCCCGGGAACATCGTCGTCGTCTTCTTCTACGCAATGTACTTTTGTGACGCGCGATTGTCCGTTGTCGTTTCCGGCCGCGTCGTCGCACTGCGCCACGTTTGCGACTCGCGACAATTCGTCCATCGCGACGTGTGTCAATTCTCAGACGTTTGCACAGCTGCCTGTCTTCACAGGTCAACAGCGTGCAATCGGTCGCCTGCCTGATTTTGGGCAACAGCAGCAGCAGCCGGATGGTGCTCTTCACTTCAGAGCTCCCGTCAGTCCCGTTAACGGCGGTGGTCTACTACGTCCTTCGTTTGGTAACCTGTTTGGAAAGCAGACGTCGTCGGAAGTGCAGCCGATGAACTTGACGAGCCTCGACGACCTCCTTCGACTGAGGTCTGCATCGCAGAAGCTTTACGGCGGTCACGGTGGTGAATTGGGGGTTGGGCAGGACGTCGTCGTTCAGACCGCAGGGTTGACCCCATCGCTAAGCAGTCGCCCTCTTTTGAGTCCAAGACTCTCGCCGCCTGGTTGTGGTACTACGACGATGACGCAGAGGCAGCTGAACTCTCAGCTGCTGCTTCAGCTGCTTGCGAGCAGACCACAGCTGGTTGCTAAGATGCAGCACCTGCTTCAGACAAGACAGCAGCAGCAGCACCTGCTTCAGCAGCAGCAGCAGCAGTTGCTGAATCCATCCTTGCAGGCTGTCTTATCGCAGCAGTCGAATCCTCCTCCTCCGTCCGTTTCAAATCATCGTTCACGGAGCATGCTTCAGCAGCTGCTCGTGTCGAGCTCAACAAGCGATGCAACTGGCGGCGCTGATGCGGCGGCGGCGCTTCATCTGAATCATCAGGTCCAGGCCGTGGCTGAGCAGCTGCGCACATCGATGCCTTCAACCTCCTCATCCGCAGCAGCAGCAGCAGCAGCAACGTCGAATAACTTGTCTCCTGCGAATTCGAATAACTTCATCCCTGCAGATCTCGATTTGAATTTTCTCGACGTCGACGCCGCCGACATCGACTGCGACATCGACCAGGTCATAAAACACGAACTGACGTTCGGGGAGAAACTGGATTTCACGTTTGATCACACAACTGACGCCTGACTCAGATGCGTTCTCATGATTGCGGTTTAACCCTTTGAACCCGGCCGGCCTGTTTTCTGGCCCGTTATCCATGTAGCGTTACGGGAGCTCCGGGTTCGAAGGGTTAATGGTCACGGTTAAACTGTTGAGACTGAGGAAGTCCAGTCAGGGCCGGCCTTAGGCAAGAGCAGAGCGGACAGTTGCCTGGGGCACCAAACTTCTAAGGGTGCCATTTTCACAAAATGTGCATTCTAAGAGTTTTTTGTTTTTTGGTTGATTAGCAATTTCCCAAAACTTTGTGTCATCCAGGCGTGAGTGAACAAATAAATATGACCCATCTGACCAAAACCAGGCGTATGTCGCAACACACGCTTCTGAGATAATGACCGAAATGTGAAAAAACCGATTTTTTTCATTTTGTTGTTTTTTACAGAAAATAATAAATTAATATGTTTTATGCACATTAAAAGTAAAAAAATTCCAAAAATATTATTTTTAATGATATTTTTGATAATTTTGTGATGATAATTCGATGAATTTTTCCCGCCATTTTCCACTTTCCCGCCATTGGTAGCCATATTCGGCACGTGGCTAACATAATAAATTAGGCATCAGTGAAAAGCCCAGACTTTCCTCTAGCCTCTGATGCAATCTGTTTTTTGTTGCAAATTTTATTTAATTGTGAACACGGTTCTAAACTTCTAAAGAATCTTGAATTCCAAAGTTATAGAAAACTTTCAATGCATTTTTCTCAGAATTGTAATTTAAACGGTCGAACCACATTTTTACCCATAACTTTGGACAGAAACATGGCAGAGCAATAAGATTTGTGTCATTTTAAAGAAGAGACTTTATTCTTTTAGAAGATATATGACACTCATATTGTACAAATCCGACTTACGCCTGGTTTTGGTCAGATGGGTCATAAATATAATGAAAATAACTTGGTTCAGCGTAAATGGCGGGCTCATCGTAAATTGGCTTTTGAGGTTGGGTGAACAATTGAGTGGGTATCAGAGGTGGCTTAGTGTATGATTTGCCTGGGGTTGTCATTTGGACTAGGGCCGGCCCTGAGTCCAGTGAGTTGTCAAAGTCCTTTTAATACGTGCCAGAGAGAATATTTTGGATTACGAACTGTTCTTAACGTTTGTCTAACTCTATAGATGCACAGTAGTTTCCTTCCTTTTGGCATTTTTAAATTCTGTGAAGGTATTTTTTAGAGAGAATATGAAATGATGTTGCTGTTTGAGAGTTAGTATTTAGGTACTTATTGTTGTAGAGATCTTTGTTCTTAGTATATTTTCAGGCAACAAGTATGATGCTGTGGACACTGTTTTGTAACCTACCGTACAGGATTACAGCACTTTGACGAGTTTTTTAAACTCAGAACTGAAAAGTCGTCATTTTTTAAGAAAAACTGTAGCTTCTGCATTTCGCTTTGGCATGCAGAATAGTAAGCGATATGCCGGAGTCTTTCATGCATGTGTTCACGGTTCAAGTCCAGGTCTATTGTTAAAACTGTTCAAGTATTTTTACGAGAGTAGTGCCACCAACTGATCATGCAATTCTGCGATTATGCTTTCGAGGGTTTTTGATCGATGTGCACTGTGCAGCAAGTGTTGTGTTGCTTGTTTTGCATATAACACTAAGTAAAGTTATCTTATTGTTCAGCTGTGTGATCTCATTCTGCAAATGATTGGAAACTTACCATTGCTACTAACTGCTTAGGAGATGAATTCATAAATAAGTGCAGCATAAGTATCTGATTTTAAAAAGTAAGAAGTGTGGTGTCCCAAATGATTGCATAGTGGTACCTACTTGCTGAACACTGCTTTTCCTAATAGGCAGCATTTGAAACACGTGCTTTAAAGAAGTGCAAGATTCCTGGACATGAGGTGCTTTAACATTCTGTCGATTGCATCTTGCACCTATTGACATTTGACAGCCATGTCTTTGCACTGTTGAAAGATCCAAAATAAAATCACATGTATCGGTATGCCACCCACAAGGTCCCACATGCACGCACACGCATGAGCAGTGCATGTACGCTGCGCATAGCTAAATGCAGTTCATGGGCGCCCGCACATAGGGGCAAGGGGGGGCACTTGCCCCCCCCTGGAAAAGTTGAAACTTATTTTTCTCACTACAACTTTTGGGATTTATAACAAATTTATTCGCATTAGAGAATTTAAAACCTACTTTTAACTAATAATTTCAATTTTTAAAACAAATATCCTTGCAAAAAGAAACAATTAATGTTAGAATTTGTTTAAAGTGAAACTGAAAATTTTACGTCAAGAAACCTCTGTAAAAATAACCCATGTGTGTTCTTAACTCCCCGTTTTGGATTTTTTTATCTCCTGCTAAAAAAATTTTTAACGCTGACCATCGTGTTTTGCCCCTCCTGCAAAAATTTCTGCGGGCGCCCATGATGCAGTTAATGCACACAGTGTTACTTGTACAATATTACATGAAGGCAGTTAATCTTCTGTTTTTGAGCAACATTTTTGCAACTTTATGCTGATCATGATAAACTAAGTAAAGAATTTAAGTTTAATTTCTAATATTAATGTTCCTGATGTGTTGACGTTGAGTTTTGTTCGCTGCAGTTTCTCTGATTTCAATGCTTTGATATTCGATTTAATTTGTGCGTCACACAGGTTGACTGTACTGGGCTGAGCGTGTTTTATGTCCATTCTGTGCCTTCACCATGCAATGATTCATTTGTGGCGTTTCACGTTAAAATATATCACAGCTGCTTGTCACCTGTTATGGAAATTCCCTGTCCTGTCTCTTACGATGGTTTTTAATGATGGTTGTTAACTTTGGCAACAGTAATCATGATGTAATTTTTGGGACAACTCTACTTGTTATATAAGTTTGCTATTTTGGTCTGGATATTCAGTGTTTCGAGAAGATGCTTATAGGCATTGTACAGCTAGTACACTAAGTATACGTCTGGCTACACGTGAACAGGGCTGTTGGTTATCAATAGCTAAAAAGTGAAAATGGAGCATATATATGCTTTCGTATTTAATGGCGCAGTAGTCTAGTGGTTACTGTGGACCAGCAACCAATGAGATAAGGATTGAACTCCCCTTTAGGCATTGAGATATCGACCAACAGCACCCACTGGTGAACTTGGGTATAAAATTAGCACACGTACTGTGTGTTGTTAGCGAGCGAGAGATCATACAGCGAGGGAAAGTACTAGCCACGAAACCTCTCATATCCTAAGGGAAAGCAAATGCCATTGTTGGCACTTTGTACCAGCAGTTGCTTCTCAGAATTGGCTGAAAAATCATAACCTCATTTTTTTCTGTTTCTAATATCATCTAATGATTTCTGTTGGGCCATTGTCATAATGCTTGATGAATCAGTTGCTTGAAGCGAATACGTTAGAGAGTGACATGGTAGTGGGGAAAATGGTAATAGCATGGTTACCATGGTAAAATCCATGGTGGTGGTGTGAGAAAAGAGGTGCTACCGTGGCGATGGTATCAAACCCTGTGGTGTTACCATGGGGAATGGACACGCATTAATAGTATTTACGGCGGTAACAGTTGTAACGTTCCACGTAATTATTAATTGCGTATTAAGCTTATACCTGGTCTGCTTACAATTGAAATCCTGGACTATTTGACATCTTTTCAACTTCAGTTAAACATTACGAGTTCAGAACTTAAGATTTTAACAGAACTTTCTTATATTGTTATTTTGCTTCTTTTGGATGGAAATGGGTGATTATCTAATGGAATGGGGTGGGAAATGGGGACAGATTCATGGGAATTGGTTGGGGATGGAGTCAATTTTATGTCAGTGTTGTTCAGTAATGCTCATTACAAAATCATTTAACCGGTTGCGGTCTGTCAACCGAATTGTTGAATAAACGAAAATTATTTATCCATTAGTGATGCCGGGTCAGAATTTGATGGATGAGACATATCGAAACCAGGTTATTGTGGATTAGGCATGTAATGAAATGTATGGTAACTGTGGCCCAGTTTTCCATTTTTTTTTAGCTGACTGATCTATTTTATGCAGTTTGAAACTACTGAGATGAGTTGGTTTGTTCATGGTCGGTATTTGCTGATTGGCCCTGCCTTTTGTTGACCTATCCAGCATTCTGATTGTTTGTGAACTCACCCCCTGCTTCTGTACATATATGCAATAATAATACCATTATGTAGTATTTATAAGAAGAATTGCCTCTCTGGGAATGTATGATGGTCTTTTACGGAGGTCATTTTGTTGCCTGTATCTGCTTTCCGTTTTGATATTTCTGGCAAATTTGGTGAAAGATCTGTAGTGCCACTGCTGCGGTCAATGTGGGGAGGATGTTGACGGTATGGATTCTATTGTTGAAGCAATTGTTTTGTTTAGATATCTTTGCACTTACAGCTTATGAAATCAGTTGTTAGTGGTGCTGATTGTCGTTTGTACATATGTAATTATATATTGCTTCCTATGCCTAGACATTTTGCAAAGAAGTACAATGAGTTGAATTATGTTTATTAACGTGAATTTGGCCACTTGGCCTTGTTATCTATTTTTTAGATATGCAATGCTGTTACTTGCTCGAAGATTAGGAAATAATAATTGTGCGCATAATTTGTTGCTGTATGGACTGAAACCCAAAGGAAATTGGCCTTGGAGAAAGGCGTGAAGGCTGTACTCATGGCTGCTGTTTGCTTGGATGACCTGGCTGGATGAGTGCGCCTGACTGAGAAGAATTTGAACAGTTGTTTTTTTTGTTTGGTTATTTAGAAGAGAAGCTTAGTTTTATTAGATTTTTGTCTGTGCTCGTTGAAAAGTAACATTTTGTAGCTCATGTTTTTGTTAATGTGTTTTGGTCACTGGCCGTACTGCAGGGTTATTGAAGCACTTCATTCGTATTCGTACAGTAAATCAATCCATCCAACTGCTTCTGCATTTTATGCACTGTTCTCTAATTTGCAAATGTTATTCATGTGTGACTAAAGCTTTTTTTATGATGGGCTGCCATCATCATCATTAAGGTGTTCGTCATATTATTATTATTATTATTATTGTTATTATTATTATTATTATAAGCAAATTTTCACTCGAGGTACAAATGATGCCTCGGGATCTAAGAAACCACCCTAAGTGCTTCTTTGTTGTTCTGGAGTTATTATATTATTAATATTGAAAATGAAAAGTAAGATTTATTGATGATAGGTACAAGGCAGTTGTGAATGAAGGACTTTCTTAAGGTCCCTCCTTCACATAAGCCAATCTCTGGTTACTGTGTGGTTGCCTAGTTACAAGCCTAGCACTTAATTAACAACCTGGATACGACTCTTAGATCTATAAGCAACATTGTGAAATGGACAATACTTTCCTAGACATTGACTGACCTGTTGTTAACATGCCAAGCATTGATGCACTAACTCTGTGTTGAATTTTTCAGTGAGCAGGATTTCTAAGATTTTGACAGGTATACCTACCGTTGCCACACTGCATGGAGCATTCTTAAACTGACAGCTTTTGTAAATTGTGACCTGATGGAAATTGTCTAACACTTGTTTTGTTTCTCTTAACACTAAATCAGGATCTAATGATGATGATGATGATAATGATAATGATGATGATGATGATGATGAAATACTAGATGTGCCTATGCTGATAATTACTTCTGATCTTCCTCATTAAGATAACATTTGTTTAGATTATCACTGGTAATTTTTGATAGTTGGTGCCTAACATATTAAGAACTTGCCTAATATTGATGATGCACTATGAAATTTTAAATTTTGTGACTAGATTTTGCAGGTCACAGTAAAGCACTGGCATCCTGCACAAGAAATGAGGGTCGTTTAAAATTAGCTGTGCTTTTCCTTTAAGTTGAAAGACATTTGCAAGCAAGACTGTGCAGCCAGGACATGTAGGTCCTGTAGGTTTTGAGGCACAACACAATCAAATGTTAGACTTCTCTAAAAAGCATATTCAAATGAGTACGCTTGTAATGCACTTTAGTATTAGTCAAATTCTTCTATAACATTTTTTCAGCTTTAAAATATGACCTCTTTATTAAGCAGCCATGTGTAACATTTGATATTGCTTCCTAAAGTTATATGACAGCAATATCAAGTGTGCACTGTTGGCTGTTGTAGCAAAACCTGAGTATGATTTTTTCATATGCTTTTGATTGCAGTGTTTGGCTGTGTCTTTGAATTGGACTCGCCGTCACTTTTGTCATGTGTTCATAATATGGTAAAGTTGTGGGTGCAGCTGAGGGTTGTAATTGTTTCTCAGTAAAGATGTAGCTATCACTGAGGAGCTGTGTGATTGTGGCTGTGTTTGTGTAATGTAACTTGGTTAGATTATGCTAATATGCATTAACAAGATACAGATATGTCGATGCTTTCTAAAAGGTACCTTCCAGAAATCGGTTCTAGCTTTCCAAAGATGTCTAAAATGACTAAAGATGCTGGTATTGTATGACTCCTGTGAACTTTTCCTTAAGTATGACATCTCCTAGAATTGAACTTTCTTGTAATGCTTCTTGAAAACTTGCACTCTCCGAAATTTAATGTTTTTCCAAGCTCTAGGTTTCATTTAGTCTAGACCTTCATACTTCACACGCAGTTTGTCATTTTTAATACTTTTATCAAAGTGGTTGCTGTTTGCAAGGTTTCAACAAATTTGATTCTGTTAGGCCTGTGACTATGTAATTTACAAAATTTTGTCTATCAGCAAATCATGTGCTTGCATAGTCTCTGATTTGACGCAGGAATCTTGTAAAGTGAATTTTTAACCCTTAAAATGCACGGTTAAGTTGCAATTTTGTGAACTCGATGTCGATTAGATCGTGCAATTGCGTTGCTGTAAATATCCGCCGTTTACATGCAATTTATGTATTTAGAAATGAAAGTTAGTAGATGCGTTTTTATGGGCTAGATGGCTTTTTGTTGGAACTTAATAAGTTGGGCGTAACCTGCAAACTTGTGAGAGTTCGTTATGAAGATTGCGAAAGATTTCGGTAGAGTTTTACCGAACTCAGATATGCTGGTAAAGAATAGGATGAGTTGCAAGGGCTTGGTTGTCAGTATATTATAGTGTTCTGTACATTTTTCTTGTTTCTCAGTTGCTGTCTTGCCTTGGTAATTTCTAGCAAGTTTCCTTTTTGATATTTATGCTTGAAGCTAGCTGGTCATATCCATATGCGTGATGAAGCAAAAGCATTTATCAATTCAGTTTGTTTCAGTCTACTTGAATGTTAAACTAATTTATCAAGAAAGCACGTACATTTTAGCATATTGTTGGTTACATTTGAGCTTATTGCTTGTTTTTATTCTATTGCTTTTAAGCCGCAGAATTTAAGGTACCAGTTGTTCTACTGTGCATTTGAGGTTATGATAATGGCTGATTAATAAAATAAAATTTGAATGAAATTTAACAAATTATGATAGACGATGTATGTACATTAATATAGTTAGGCCATATTTTCAAAAGTTGGAACTGTTTAATATGATAGTTAGTTTTGGTAGCATATAGAATCTGTAGACTATGACTGATTTATATCTCTAGACTATTGATTGTGCACTCGCCTGCTTGAGCTTTCAGCCCGGGCTGCCCACTCAGGCTGCCAATGCTGCTATGTAGTTTGTGTACACACCCAATTCCAATTTCAGTTAATTATACTTCTTGCTCAATGTGTGGTAATACATTCCATACTCAATGCTGTAGTTTTGATGTGACGAATATGTGGATCTGTTCCCAATGCATTAGTAATGAACTGCCCTTTTGCTATACGGAAGATATCATGATGCACACTCATGATCTGACAATTCCTCCAACCGCTGCTCAATATAATGCAACCAACCTTAGACTTGAGGTATTAACAGAGGAATTTGAAAACCGAACCTTGATTAATAATGTGGATACGGACCCCGATCTTAATTGTTTTTCTAATGCTATTTTTGATAGTGTGTATCTCTCTCCTCACTCTTTGAGTTCTAAATTTGCATTACTTTCTTCTTCCTCTTTATCAATTGTACACATTAACTGTCGTAGTTTATTACCTAAGTTAACTGAAATTAGAGATTTACTTGATATTTTACCTGTTTCCATTCTTGCACTTTCTGAAACCTGGATTGATAAAAACTCTGAGGACCTTGTTAATTTACCTGGGTATCAATTTGTGCACCGACCAAGAGAGCAGGGCCATTGGGGTGGTGTAGGATTTTTTATTAAAAATGAACTTTCATTCTCGATAGTTCAAAATGTTAAATGCACTAATGCATGTACTTATGAGGGTCTGTTATTAAGAATTCCTATGAAAACTGGTTCCATACTGGTTGGGATATTATACAGACCACCAGGCCAAGAGCTCGATAAATTCACTGATGAAGTTGAAGCCCTACTTTCTGAACTTTCTCCTCAAAATAAAGATATTATACTATTAGGTGACTTCAACATTGACCTCCTCAAAGTAAATATACATAAGCAAACTACTAATTTTTATAATTGCTTGTTAGCTCACCACTTCTTGCCCATCATAACTAGACCTACCAGAATAACGGATCATTCTGCGACTCTTATTGATCACATCTTCACCACTGCTTGGCCTCGCGTAGCTGCCTCCTCGATTATTACTTCTGATATTTCTGATCACTTGCCTACTTTTGTTCATTTAAATTGTGAAACTAAGCTACCCACTAAATCTGCAACAGATAATTGTAGAATAATTTCTAATGAGGGAATTAGCACCTTTCAAGAGGCGCTGTCCACTATCGATTGGTCCCCAATTACTCAGGCCTGTATTAACTATGACCCAAATAAAGCTTATGACGATTTCATGACTATTTATAAAGAGCTATATGATAGAGTTTTTCCGATTTCTGTCAGTAGAGGGCGGAAGGTCACTTTAAAAAACCCGTGGATGTCTCAAGGTCTTCTAAAATCCTGTAAAACTAAAAATTCGTTATACTTAAAATATATAAAAAATCCAAATGAAACTAATAGAAAGAAGTTTATCACATTCCGAAACAAATTCAAATCTATTAGAAAAAGAGCTGAAATAAATTATTATGCCGAAGAATTTTGTAAATGTAGTAATAACCTAAAGAAAACCTGGAATGTTATTCGCTCAGCTATTGGATTAACAAATAATGAATCGGTAATCAATTCCTTAAATTCTGACGGGGTTAAGATTGAGGATCCTGAAGAAATAGCCAATAAATTTAATAGCTACTTCACAGAAATTGCCCAAAATTTGGCAAAAAATATTCCTGATCCGCTCTCTCCACTTGAGAGTTATTTAAGCCCTCCTATTACCAACTCTTTCGGACTTGAAGATACAACTTCAGAGGAAATAATTAAACTGAACCAAACCATTCGTTTATCCCATAGTAAAGGTATTGATGATATTGATCCTTTTGTTGCATCCCCCTCCATTAATATTATTGCTCAACCACTATCTGAAATTGTCAATTGTTCCTTTAACACCGGTATTTTTCCTAGTGCTTTAAAAATTGCTAAAGTCGTACCTATTTTCAAAAGAGGTGAGAGGAGTGACGTAGCTAATTATAGACCAATCTCTGTACTTCCATATTTTGCTAAGATATTTGAAAAACTAATGTATAAAAGACTGAGTAGCTTTCTTGAAAAATCTAGCATTTTATACCCATCTCAACATGGATTCCAGGCTGGTCACTCCCCCTCATTGCCTTTACTAAGTATTCAGGACAAAATATCTGAAGCAATTGAAAATAATGAATTTTCCCTTGGAGTGTTCTTTGACTTGGCCAAGGCTTTTGACACGGTGAGCCATGATATTTTACTTAAAAAACTGAATAATTATGGTATAAGAGGAGTCCAACATAAATGGTTTGCTAGTTACCTTGAAAATCGCTCACAAGTTGTTTACTGCAATGGTGCCTATTCAATGATGCGTTCTGTTCTGTTTGGCGTTCCACAAGGATCGAACCTTGGACCTTTATTATTTCTTCTTTTCATTAATGACCTTCCTAACGCATCCCCACTTATGTACTTCATCCTGTTTGCAGATGACACTAATATCTTTTATTCCCACAGCTCCCTTACCAGCCTTTATCAAATAGTGAATGGCCAACTTTCTCAAATTGCTAATTGGTTTCGTGCCAACAAACTATCATTAAACCTTGATAAAACTAATTACATTCTATTTAGGTCCCATAGAAAAATTTCTTTCACCAACGAAAATAATTTGTACATTGATGGCCATTCCATTAAACAAGAAATATCAACTAAATTCTTAGGTGTTGTGTTAGACCAGCATTTGTCTTGGAAAGATCATATTAAAGCTATCTCTTCTAAAATTGCCAAGAATATCGGTATTATAAAACGAGCTTCCTCCTTGTTACCTCCCCATGTTAGGCTAACCCTTTATTATACACTCATCTACCCATATCTTACCTACTGCAATATAATATGGGCTTCAACTTATAAATCCAATTTACAAAGGCTAACAATTCTACAGAAACGTGTTATTCGTTATGTGGCTAATGTTCCATACAATTCTCATACTCATCAGCTATTTCTGGAATTTAAATTACTAAAGATTGAACAAATTAGGACGGTTCAGATAGGTGAATTTATGTTTCGATATGAGCACAACTTGTTACCAGTAGCGTATAGACAAATGTTCTTCCGTGCCTCTGATTTTCATTCCTATTCCACAAGAAGTGCAAATTTGTATAGACAACCATTTGCTCATACTAACACTCGTTTATTTTCGATCAGATATACTGGTGCTAATATTTGGAACAGTATCCCCTCAGCTATAAGTCAATTACATGGTCTTCATATCTTCAAGAAACGCCTACGTTGTTATATTATCAATCGAACTGCTTGAATTATTGTGTTGAATTGGGTGTGTTAGTTAAGTGTTAGTTAAGTGTTAGTTAAGTGTTAGTTAAGTGTTAGTTAAGTTGTGTTATCTATCCTCTATTAATAAGTTTCTGTCCTGATTATATTTCTATTTCTGCAATCGTTTAAACCGGCTGTCATGTCCTGTATATTATGCCTTGCAATTCAATGATTACTGGGTGGCCCAATTAGCGGGATTTCCATCCCTTCCGGGTCTCCCCTTGATACCACTAAATATGTACAATTCCCTGTTCACTGCCTTGATTGTTATTTTTGGTGCGTATTCAGGAAATAAACTGATTTGATTTGATTTGATTTGATTTAGATTTTAGGAGCTATCTGTAATGCTTGTATTGGCGATTACAATGGATATTGTAAGCGATAGTTTGCTTTATGTGATGTAATATAATTGTAAAAAATTGTACAGCACCGTCAGCAGCAAACTATTTTCGGGATGCAGACAATATTATTGATGTCAATTTTGTGGAGAAGACTTGGAAGAATTTTTCATTTAAATATATAACAGGCCTGAATAAATCAAGAATTTTGACATTCTGTATAGAGACCAGGAGTAAGCGTACTGAGTCATTGGCAGTTGGTGTATTTATGAGTTCAGTTGAAGAGTTCATTGTGCATGGCTTAGTTAAGTGTACTCTTACAAAGCTTGGTTCAGAAAATAGGTAGAAACTTATGAAGAACGTATAACAAGATCCACTGGTTCCCTATCAAGTTTTTCCTTACAGCTGCTGCTTGACTGACTGCGTGTCTGCCTAAATTCTCCCATTCTCTTTCTACTTGGTCAATCAACTACACTGGTTGTTTCATACAATCTGCATTAAGTTCAAAGACTCATTTTGGCCCTCAAGCCCAAGTTAGGTTTTGCTCTGAACTATCTGAGGATATTATTTTTCTCTTCTCATTCTACAGCTTCTCTCCTAACTCTCCGCTCTTCGAACCGGCATGATCTGTTTGACCCGCACTTTGACCCAAACTGGATCATTTTCCCCCATTGGGTCTGCCCTATAGAATGCCTCCTCTCTTATTTGCGAGTTTTTATTCTCTCTGGATATCTTGTCATACATCTCTATTTCCTCAAACCTGTTTCCTGCCTCATGGCACACTACTGAATGGCCAATGCTGTAAGTGGTGCCAGACAAGTTACTAATTACACTTGTGTATTACAACATACCACAAGTATACAATTATTCAGTCAAAAGGAAACATGTTGCCTCCACATTAGACTGGTTTGCTCTGGCAAATTATATGGTGATATCTCATGATTTAAGGGCTAGAATTTTTCTCTTTATGCAGTCAGTTTCGTGTATTTAAAATTTCCAGTTAAGCGAACAGAATGATAGTAGGGGGTGATCCTTTGGGATATGGTGGTCAAAGAGATTCTTTTCAGCATCCAAATAGAGTTGATTTTATGGTGGCAGCAACATCTGAATTTTTAAGTTGCGTACACCACAACATTTTATTCGTGAGCAGCAGTTCTATGTCGGTGAAATGGTTACTGTCTGCCAGTGTTATTAATTATAGATGAAGTTGGTTTCTTTATTCTAAGAGTTCTTTTAAAATATTATGTTTGAATTCATGCTTTGTTTGCATAATTGAGAATTTCATTCATTAAAAGGGTAATAGAAAGAAAAAATCACCGGTCTTTGTTTATCTTCGTTTAAATATTTCTTCTTAGTTTTACAGAGATTGCATTGTCACATGTTGATGTTGTACAATGCACACTTTAACCCTTTAATGACCAGTGTGTACTAAAATGGATGGAAAAGGTCGTTAAAGGGTGAAAGTTTCAGCATGGATTGTATTTCTCGGTTTCTTCTGTGGCACATTAGTGCAGTAGTTGACATGCCGGACTGTCCAACGAGAGAGGTTGGGGTTCAGCATAGGATGAATTGGATTCAATCTCTGCCCCGTCTGCACCACTAACCGACTCACTGTTGATGGGAAGATGAGACGGTGAGGGAGAGGACTGGCACTCGTATGCCAAAGCACTGTTCTGCGCCGGCAGCCATTTCCACTGTTCGAGTCATGAGCCGGGCAATGGAGGCTCTGGAAGCCTGGATGTCATCCAATCGCCTGCGGCTCAACTCTTCTAAAACCCAATTTATCTGGCTTGGCACACGCCAACAGCTCGCCAAAATTGACCTGGATGCTATTGCCCAGGAATTCCCTCAGTTTACTTTCTCTTCCTCTGTCCGGGACCTTGGTGTCACTTTGGACCAAGAGCTTACTTTCACGCGGCATATCAATCTGCTATACCGCAGCTGCTACTACCAATTTCGTCAGCTTAGAGTGGTGCTTCGCTCCTTAACCTTCAACGCTGCCTTAACGCTTATCCACTCTTTCGTTGTCTCACGTTTAGACTATTGCAGCGCCCTCTATGTAGGTCTTCCGGTGACTCGGGTTGGGTGCTTGGACAGGGTCTTGCGCTCTGCGGCACGCCTTGTCGGTCGCATCCCAAAATTCGGCCATGTCACTGACTATATGCGGGATGTCTTGCACTGGCTCCCTTTCTCACAAAGGGTCACTTACCGAATATCTTCCTTGGTTTGGCGCTGTCTTGCGGGTGTGGCCCCTGTCTATTTACAGGAGCTCTGTTGCTTCACCCTGAGCGTCCAGCGCCGTGGCTCTCTCCGCTCTTCTAAGCAGGCTGAGCTTCTTGTCCCCCGGTCGCGCACTTCTATTGTGCAGCGCCGTGCCTTTTCTGTTGTTGGCCCTGCAACCTGGAATGGGCTCCCTGTGGAACTACGTCTAATGCCTCGAGCCTTTGAGACTACGTTCTACTCTGCTCTTAAGACTGTTCTCTTTAGCCGTGGTTGGGTCGGGAGCGCTTCTGAGTAGTTTTTCTTGAAGAGGCGCTATATAAATGCCTGAAATGAATGAATGAATGAAAGTGAAGGAGAATGAATTATCTAAGCTCGAAATTTCAGATCACTTAGATAGCACCCATGTTTACCATGCTCTCTGATGTTGGGCTTGAGAAATGCCTGTGGTCCTGCAAGAACCTGGTTGTAGGAATCTAGTCTTTCCTATTATAATTATGATCTTAATGAATAATAATAAGCTTTTACATTTTGAAAGTGCTACTAAGATTCAAAGCGTTTTCTCTTTTGCTTATTTATTTAGCTTATTTACACACACAGACGCACAAACTTACAATATATGCTATAGCTAATATTTTGAGACTTACTCATTGTAGTTTAGCCTACATAATATATAATGCTTATATATTTAGTTATCACCTCATGGCAGGGCTTAAGATGAAAATACCAAAAAGGATATGCCTGGACACCCCTTAGCTCTCCAGGCTGTACTAGCTTAAAAGTGGCAGGATGACGTTCAGAGTTTAAATAAGTACTTGGATACAATCCATGGCCGTCCAGTCACAGTCTAATGGGTATACGCCAGGGTAGACTAGAATTCACTCTGTGTTACAATTCAAGCGCTTTAGCCAGTCTGCTATACCGACCGTACACCAGTGGGCAATGAGCGGGATGATAATTCCTCCTCAAGTGTTTGGGGGTGATGAAGCCTTCTGTTTAACCTGCAGCTCGAGCGTTGTCAGAAGAAATTAATCAAGTCATACAATACAATAAATCAAATGTACAAATTAGTCCACGATAGGTTTAGGCCTACACTAGATAGCAGACTCCACGCTGGCATATAATGTAGATTGTAGATGAAATTTGGAAATGATGGGCATTTTACACAGAGCTTGAACACTCTAGAATAACATCCACTGGCTCATGTAGGATTCTAATATCAATTAGACATTTATATTCCTAAGTTTCCTAAGTTTCTTATATCGACGTCTGTAGTTGTAGGTATGAACATGAAATGCGACTGAGGTAAGTCTATGCGCTACAAAATAATTTAAAATATCCTTCAGCCACAAGTTCGTGTGTCATCTACCTACCAAGGAATGTATATTGCATCCGACGTAAATGAAAACACGCGTAAGATGCTGTTATTATCGTTGGTTATTACATTATGTTGATTATTTTCAATTATTTTGGTTTACAGGCAGTTACGAGTTTAAGATAACGTATATATGTTTTTATATTCTGGTTTCTGGTTTCTTTTTTTACGAGATTACAGCGTTTGACCATGTGTATCTTGACCCTGCTTATCGATTCTGTTTTGATTAAGCGTTTATGATTAACTGGTACTACATTGTTCCGGCGACTTCGTTAAGTACTTTGAGCGCTTTAAAAATTTAGAGATTACGAGACCGTCTTCGAAATCAGTACACTTCATTTATAAGCAATCATCTAAATCTATTGTCAACTGTTTAGATTATGTCTCTACACGTCTACGCTGAAGACATAATTTTATGAATATAAAAATCAGCCGGCTGCGAATAGAATTAGTCCGATATTGATGGCTAGACTTCTTCCCGCAGTTGAGGACTTGACATGTTCATTTGTTATAACAACCTGTAATGCGGGTTATATGTTCATTGACAATTAGGCCAAATGTCGATCTAAACAAATTTTTTAGATGCCTCTGTTGGTGAATTTTGACCCAACCATAATTTCCTTGGTTTTTGCTCTTTCATAGATTGACAGAATTTAATTTCTTTGAATTATAGCAGATATGGATGTATGACATTTCTTCTTGTAATTTGCTTGCAATGACTTCTAGATCCTAATTGTCACTATAATTAGGCCTATATCACAATATGCCATGAATGTCATGGGCTTGAGATTTATACTGGAATCGTAGATCGAGGGTTCTTGTTTTTAGTAAGTGATTAAGTTGCAAGTTCTTGCCTAGCCAGCATGCCATTGAGCCTAATTATATGACGGACCTCATGATTCTCGTCTGAGACTTAGGCCAGCGTACTTCGCGAGACCTTAATTGGCATGGCACTCATATAAAGGGGCAGTGATAGTGAAGACATGTTCATCCCACCAGTCTATTGAAAGATGAGTAAGGTCTAGGCTAGATGTGCCAAAAGTCTGGTCCGTCAGCCATGTGTGGCTCGCCGTAGTTTTTTTGTGGCCTGTGGAGCCTTGCCTAGAGACTGCATAATTTAAGAATAGAAGAACTCTAGTTTGGCATTTTCATGTGAAGTTAATGAACGAGGTACAACAGGGGAGGTGGTAGAAAATACGAAATTTGCATATGTACCGTAATATATGGATGGGCCCTTAGGCCATGCAGTCACTATATGTATATAAAAACTGGTGGATTTTATTATGGGCATCCCAGGAAGACAATATAAATTTTGCTATATAGGCGTTGATTGGCTATATATTGTATTTAAATAAACATGTCTGATCGTTGTAGAACCTCATGATGGATTCTTCTTTCCGTGTCTGGCTCTGATGATATCGTGAATTCAAGTATTGCAGTTCAATTGCAGCCGTGGCAGTCACCAGAAGATCTGCTGGCCTGCTTGCAATCATGATTGAATTCTGTACAAAGAAGCGCATGATTGCGGCAATCATATTTCTTATCGGGTAAATCTTGCAACATCTCTTTACAGGTCTAGAGTCATCCACTGGTCTGTTTTGGTTTTGATTAAATTGGAGATTAGTCGGAATCGTGGCGGTTAAAAATTCTGGAGTGGTTACTCATTGTATCATGTGAGAAGCAGATTAATATGTATTACTAGGATGAGACTGAATTTCTTCACCTGACATAGTCTATGTTAAGCAATGAGGTTTATGCAAGTCTGAAACGAATTTTCAAATTCTTTCAACTGCGGGATCATGTGAATTGGAAATAAATGTTCTCCTCACACCTTTCATTTTAATGTTCTTTATTAAAATCATTTTACAGTGTTAGACATACTTTAGGATAAATCGTGACTATCGCCAGAGCTCCAAGAGCTGACGGCACCAGGTGACCAGGTGAGACATACTTGAAAACCTTTGGAATTCACTGCTTACATCCTGTATAACTAATTTGTCTTTTATTTTATTTTAGAATATCTGTGATGGTTCTTGTAATCGAAAACCACTTTCCAATTGGCGGTGAATTAAAGAACCCATTATCTCGACCTCAAGGTATTTGCATATTTTTTTAATTATCATCGATTAGTGACATTTTAAGCTCTGATTAATGATAACCACTAACAGGGTTAAAAAAAATTATTATGAGATGGCACATCATAAGTTAGTTTCATCATTCTACTTAATATATAAGATATTCCACCATACCATCATAAATAGTATGGTTATTCATTTATGAAGGGTTATAAATTACATTGATAATAAGATTAATGAATTTGATCACCCTTTGAACCGCAGCAAAACCTGTGATACTGCAGGTTTGACCAGTATTTTGATGTTGTATTCAATCATTTAGAGAATTTATGTAGTGTCTGCCTCTTCAAGATCTACTCAGAGGTGCTCAGTATATCTCTGGTAACTGCACGAGTGTCTGATGAAAACTTTGCACTTAAACATAAGGTTTGACTGCCTCTGGTAAAGTTCACCACCTTTCTGTTAATCAGGATGACAGTTTTCTTTTTAAAATGTTCTCTTCTTTAAACATCAAAACTTGAAATGTTTGATTATATAATTAATTATTTATATATCAAATTTGGTTCTCACTTGAGTTTATTAAAAATAAAAACAGTTGTTTTCGTGATTGTAGAAAATGCATCAGAACTTTGTGATGAGCAGCATAACATTGAGATTCTGATACAGTGCAAGCCTTGCAGTCCATTTGAACAGGTTTGTCTGACATGCACTTGTTGTTAATGATAGAATTTGAAGTTTTTTTTATTTTGAGTGTAGTGAAACTGATTTCGTTGAAGAACTTGAATGATGCATTGATGAATGATCTCAGGTCATTGTCAGCTAAATTTATCATCTTTCAATAATTACTTGGCTGAGGTACAAACACGTCCATTGTTGTGTTGAAGTATTTGTGCAAGCGTTGATCGTGCATTGTTTTATGGATTTATTTGTGCATTTGTTAATTGCAGAAGACGTTCGACTTCTGCAAGCTGACTGGATATGTAGAACAAGTGAAATGTCATTCCGGAAGCGACATAGGCAAAGAGATTTACAGGAGGTTGTTATTTTTTTAACCTAATCATGGTCACTTTGAACTATTTTAAGATAACGAATTTATACATTGATTCTGGATATTCAGCGGGTAGGTTGTGCCAAATTATGTGTTTGCACCTCATGGCTGTCGTGTGAGATTAATTTCTAGTTTTGTTGTGGACATTTTATCTGTTACCAGTAGTAGGGTTGGTGATAGTTTTGTATTTATTTGTTAAATGTATAATTCGATGTAATAAATTTTGTGTTTTCTTGTCGTTTTCTTCATTTTATGTGCCATGTTTGTGCTTGAACTGTATATCTTAATTAGAATACCTACTTGAAATACTTTTTATTTGTTTGTAGATCATTGTAGTGGATATTTAAATGTTTATCTCTTTCATCATTGACAACTAAGTCTCTTTTCTTTTGAATAAGGGTAGGCTGGGAGCGCTCGTGAGTAGGTTTCTTGAAGGGACACTATATTAAGTCCATAGAATGAATGAATGAATACTAATAGTTTTGTATGAAATGTTGGCAGCTGTCCTCCGCACGCGTGGGTCGAAGAGCAACGGTTCTGGATATTCGAGGGTTGTTCCGCCGTTGTTGGTCTTGCATCGTATGGTGTTGTCTTCCTGCGACAACGGAGACTCGATCGATTGCTAATCGAGAAAGTGAACAGACAGATTGCAGCCGGCGTATAAGAACAATGAGAAAGAACAATGATGGATCGTTTGTGGATGTATGTGTGTGTGCTAACTGTCTGCAAGAAACGGGAAAACTCTTTGCTGTAGGATAATTTGAACTTCGTGTTTGAAGCTAGATTCTGTTCAGAGAGAAAGTCAAAAGTGTACATAAAAAAAACTGTTGTAATCTGATCTGGCATAATCCTGTGAAAATAATGCTATATGCTCAAATGTAAGCGTACATGTTTCTATATGGTGACCAGTCGGTCTTGACTCTGATAATTTTTAGTGAATTGATTGGGGAGAGGTACTACATGACTGCCCATGTGAATGGACACCACACCATTTAAGGTATCTGGGTTAAGACTTTGCTAGCACAATTAGATACATTTCTGAAATAGCCACCAGTCAACCAAGCCCAGTCATGTTACATGTAAGTTAAAGATAACTGGTTGTCTGCTTTGTTTACTGGAACCGAGAAAGGTATAAAAGTTTGTTTTTAACTTGGCATGTTTCTAGATACTTCTCAGAAGCATGGTGCCATGATTTGAAAGATCTTTTAATCTATATGCACATATAACTATAGCAATCCAACAAGAAAACGTATGCTTAGATAAGTTTAGTTATGTTTGAAAACGTTATATGTTGTATAAAGTGTTAGTGTTAACATTTCTGTTTGCGTTTGGCAAGATCCGAAAACCGTACGGCTATAGTTTCGCTTCTGAAAGGCTCTTGTATAAAAGCGCTGGATAAATGATCAGATACAATAGTTGTACGAAACTTCTGTGTTGCCTAATGTAATGTCATCATTAACCCTTTAACAATAAGAGGTATTAGCTTTCCAGGCTTTTTAGTTCATGTTTGTTGTTCAAGTGTTAAAATAAGTGTTTTAACCACGATTTTCATTCATGCAAATAAATACTAACAAAATTTCACCAACGGTTCTTGCAATTTAGCAATATTTATTGTACCTGTAAACACATGTCTTTACCTAAAATTGTATATGTGACCCGTCATTACGAAATGAGTCGGAAGTCGCACAATGCAAATCGCTTTTAAAGGTGTTCACTCTTCAAATTATTGATTTTTCCATTTTTGGAATCTACATTATATAATGTCCAAATAAAATATTAAAACTGACTTTATTTTGCTGTTTTTAACATCATATTTGTGCAGATTAAATGACCAATAAGATTTAAAATCTATATAAAAAATTCAGAAAATCAAGTTTTTCCAAAACATTTTCTTTTAGGCAGGTCGATCGATTAAAAATTTATAACTCCACAAGCACTTGGTCGATTTTGATGTGTAATAGCTCATTTTGAAGAGGTAATTTAACATGGAATAACGTGGAATACATAACTCAAAATACTCAAAAGGGTCTAACAACTCATTTTGTTATGAGGGGTCAAATATATTCATGTGTAACAGCACTGCCTGTTCTATGATAGCTCTATCACTATATGTGGCTGATAAGCTGTAGCAGTAGAAGGAAGCATTTGTACTGGTATTCTTGGCTACAGTTTAGCAGTTTAGAAAACCATGGTTTAATCTTTTATTCAGTAGAGTCAAATTTCATATTTGTTTAAATACATGGTAGAAATCGATAAAAATATTTAAATACAATAATCATAATAAATACACAATACTTAACATACAAAACATTTCTGCAGGTGTTTTAAACAATACATACATATTAGATTAACTGACACAGGCATAATCGTAATTATCAGACTCCAAATTCCTAAAGTGTCACTTGAAAACTAAGCACAGGGCACCAGCCTATTTACGAGACCTTGGGACAGGCCAAATTTTTTGTGATGAGACATTAGCAACTGGTATTGGGAAATGCCTGCAAAGTAGTTTTGCAAAGAAAAACAGTGCAAAAACAAACAATAAGCATCCAGCGGTTCAGCCAATTCCACTTTACAATCATGAATCATGATTCATGACCAAAATATTGGAAAATGCAATCCAGACATTTAATCTGGCAAGCTATATGTCATGGGGCGTGATGATGTAGGGTTCAGTGTCTTGAAAGTAGAAGGTTGAGGTTCGAATCCACCTGAAGCTGCCATGCAAGGACCCTGAGCAAGTTCTTCACTCGCATTTGGTCATGTGCTGTGACGTGACATTCCTATTCAGTGACGACGCTATAGTCGGGAGCGCCTCTGAGCAGAATCTTATAACAAGTGCTCATACATGCAAATATTTATGGGTTGCACTTTAAGCAAATGACAGAAATTGACTAACGCAAAACGAGAATCTCATAATGTACTTTAACCAAGTACCAGTATATGCAGAAATAAATCGACTAGGCTATAAATAAAACCAGCCTGTTGTATCACAGTTATAAAAGTAAATTCAAAAATCATACAATTAAAATAAATGTCAGTGTCTTGGCATGAAATATTCAATACAATTAAAAGAGATCAGGTCTACACATTATGACCGAATTTTAAAATGTGCTTTAAAGCGTAAACTCAAGCTGACAGATCACAGCAAAATCTATTAACAAGTAAAATTACTTGCAAATAGTGAAACCCAGTATAGGACAACTCAGTATAGCATTGGTTCAAAAAATGGTTCAGCAAAATATGGTTCAGTTCAACAGTTAACTTTATTGATTCTGTTTAGTTAATTGGTTCAAAATGGTTCATTGGTTTATATCCTGCTTAAATATAACAACAGCAAGTGCATTAAAATCGTGCCTTAAGTTTAAACGACCGATAGATGTCATCTAATAGTCAGCAGACAAATTTCTGCAACCATGAGAGAAAATAATGACAGTGATAACAACAAATTTAACAAGTTACATTTGTGCATTTCACAGATCAGCCTATTTTTTTATGCTAATTGTTTGCTAAATAAAGATGATTTACTTAAGTTGATGATTTACTCAGGTTGCTTTTGTTCCATATCTGCAGAAGTTTTAAGTTCATCAGTTTCTGTGTGTTCCATTTCTTCATACGTCTTTATTTTCTTCATTAGCTCAGCCATCTGGTGAGTGGATTCTGCCAATCGTTGCCGCAATTGTACGATAGTGTCCTTCAACTCTACTCTGTCCTGCGTTTAGAAATTACACAGTTTATCCCAACGAAATGTTATTTTAAAAAGAATAATAAAAAGAAACGGATCAAGAATAAAATTTTTCTTAAATATGTTAAGAATTTAGTTTGTTAACTACTAACCTAGTCAAGACGTCCATGTGGTGCTATATAAATTTGCAAATATGCAATTTCTATAACATGAACCATACACCAACTGACTGAAATGGAAAGCAGCGAATAAATGATAATTAAATTACTAATACGTATATATTATGGTAATCAAAAGTCTCAGACATGGAGAGTTGGAGACAGACTTTCACTGAAAGAGAAGAACATTCAATAAAATTATAATTAGATTACATCTAGGTAAAGCAAAGCCAGACTAATGTATACTTGATATCAATGAGTTGTTCATACACATGAATGGGCTTCCACAGGAATCTATATTTGCTTCATGTAACTCTTACTGAAGCATTTTCTTATTCAACTATTTGCCGTGCTGGAGTCGGTAGCAAGTAAGTAAGTAAGTAAGTAAGAATATTCTTTATTTGACCGGTGCCAGCAAACGCACAGTAGTTTACAGAGGAAATAAATAATAATAGAAAACATTTATGCAAGGTTATACAACATTCACATATTAAAACTTCTTTTGGCAAAAGAATCAACTCTTGGAAGGGTTAGATTATGTGGCCTAGGTCAAGTATTGTAAGAAGTAACCTTTTGCTTCTGAGCAGTCACCTTGAACAGGCGCTATATAAATTCTTGAATAAATGAATGAATGATAACTACAATGAATCACCACTTACTAAGTAATGCTGAACACTTGTTCCCTTGCAACTCAGAATGTCTTTCAGTGCCTTCTTCAATCTAGCATTCTGTTGCATCAACTTCGTCAACAGGTCCTTAGACATTGACGCCATGCAAGGCAATTGGACGGACAGGTTCTGGTCAGTTCTGTCCCAAATAGACTCAAAACTGACTTCCATCTTTCTTTCATCTCGAAGATTCGTGCTTTGACCACACGCCGCGCCTTCAGCGAGTAAAGTTTCTGTCTCATGTTGAAATTTCTGAGGAAGGTCTATTGCTAATTTCATCGAGGAAACTTGAAGCTCAGTGCCTTCCAACATTGAATTTTCTGCACCGGATGTCTTGCTGGAATGGCCGTCTTTGTAAGAGCTTGCAGCTGACACTGTTGAAACCTTGGGTGAATTAGACACTACTATGCTACTACCATCAGCAATATGAGAAGACACTGCCGTTTCATCTAAGTCGTGTAATGACTTTCCATTTGCATCCGTATGAGGTAGACAGAATCTCTTGTTTTTATCCGACAAATCCTCAGTGTCACATGTTTGTTCTAAAGAATACAAAGAAGATTGGTTTAAATTCATTAAAAACATAATTGTTTTTACATGGGACCAGTGGAAGAATTGTGGAAAAATGACTGTTTTTTCACCATTATCCACTTGGAATTGGGGTGTGAAAAACAGTCTTTACTATGGGGCTCTAGGAAAGACAGGGGGATGAAACCACCCAACCTCCCAGCGTTGGGACCAACATCATAATAATGACCAGCATGTCACTATCACCAGCACCACTAACACCATCACTTTTTTAATGTCGATTTTTCAAAATGACTTACTACACTAAATGAAACTAATTCTAAACCATTTTGACAATTAACCTAAATGGCGTGAACAATGGCTTATAAACCACTGAAACTGTAGGAGGATGCTTGTCATTTGTCACAATGTACTCAATTGCACCATGGGGAAAGTTTGTGTGCATCATAATTAAAGTGTGACAAAAGGGCATTCAAATGTGAGTTTGTGCGTACCACACATGTGTGTATACGTACATGCATGTGATAATTATGTGTAAAATCTAGCATAGCTAAATATAGAACTAATGCAGTGTATCTCAGTTAAAAACTACATAATTCCACAGATGATTGGTGGTATTTTAGGATAAATAGGTGCACACAAAAGAAGTACTTTTGGGAAGAAAGACACAGATATAATTACGTTTATTATAATTATAAAGTTTCAAGAGTCCTTATCGAGGAGGTTAAAGTTATGACGTAAATACTGTTTATGAGTAAATGTGGAGTGAAATGTTGGTAGGGGAAAGGCAACCCAGTTAGTGGCTCTTACATTAAGTGAGCAAATTTCATGTAGGCCTACTATGAATAAGTAAGTAAGCAAGCACACAAAGTGAGCAAGTAAGTAGCGATGCATGTAGACAGGTAAGTAAGTAAGTCAGTCAGTCAGAAAAGCCAATAATGGGGCATGAACCTCCTACCGTTTCCATGTCGGTCTTTAGCCTCAGAGATTCTTGCGATCACGCTCACTGAATCCATTTGTCGCTGCTCGGATTTACGGAGTGCCTTCTGATATTGCTGGATCATGTTCCTGCACTTCGTCAATTCCAGATCCTTCTGTCTCAGCAGATCCTGTATGTTCTCCATGGCCTTCAGTTTCCGTGCCATTAAACATGACCGCCTCAAAAGCTGTTTGTATTCGGCGATCGACACAAACGATTTTCCTACTACAGAGATCGCTGCCATATTCTAAATACAACCACCAAACAATTTTAGCTGTTGATATCGTTCGTGACTTTTGAAGTTTTTTTATTCAGGCTAACAGAGTAAAATGTAAAAATGTAAATCTTCGAGAATTTCTCAGCGTCCACAAAAGCCACGTCAGAGAGACCAGCTTATTCACTGGCCTGATAGAAAGAAAAAAACGGATTGAAATCACACATGTGTACAACTTCTACACGGCACTCTTCTGAAACCAAAGGTGGGTGTGCTTTGTGGGGAGCAGTCAATTGACAGTAGTACGATAGAACATAAATTTGTTTAAAATCAAATAATTCATTTTGTGACTAATCGAGAATAGTAGCACTACAAAGAAATTAGAAGAACAGTCACACAGGAGGCTCTAAAAGGGGTCTTACGACCCTGCCAGGTAGGGGCCCATAAAGTAGCAGTCCAGTCTCGTAAGCCACTAAAGCCAGTAATATCAAACCTAAAATAGTCCAAACTACACATACTATTAGCAAAACAAAAGGATACATCTTAACTAAATCTTAACTACTTATCTGCTAATTAGAGCAGTGTAGGCCCTATTCCTATGATTGCCTTACAGAAGACCCGAGATCATAATGAGGCTAATTAATAAGGCGCTATAGAAGTCAATTGACTTTTCCCACATTATTCCAAAAGAAAGAAGAAAAACTTACATCGTCTGTTTCCGTATACATAGTTTTCTTTCTCCAGACAAAACTCTTGCCGTCCAATTTCTCAAAATAAACAACTCTACCATTTCGACACAGTTCTTCATCCTAATATACAAGCAGGATGAGGATGAATAGGCCACAGCTGACATTGCGTAGCACCATCGTAACAACGTTTTGCCTAACCGCAATACTTTCCAAAGTTTTGTTTTCAGATATGACTACACAAATTTCACGCTATGGCTAGGCACATTCACCGCCACCCACCATGCGTGCCTGGTGGGCCACCAGTGACCAAGGAGGCACAGGCCATGAGGCCAAGACAGTAGGCCTAGCTGCACTCGCAACTATTATGTTGACACAGCACTATCGAAAGGTTCTGGCTGGTAGCTATGTGGACTTCTTAGAAGCAGATTTAACAAGAAGCTATGCGTTCGATTACGGCGCTAATAGCAACTCCCGCAGAATTGCAGCGATGTTCAAATGAATCAAAAGTAGACTAAATGAAGTGTTGGATGATTCATGCATCCTCTCTCGAGAGCCTAAGACTAAAAATATAGCCTAGTAAACCTACGTATTAGGCCTACTTAGTAATTAAACTTAATTGGTGACGGCGTGACGCTTAGTTTGAGCATGGTACAAACCAACGACCTCCTATATAAAATTATTACAAACCCCGTAACCCCGTAATTATACTAAACCAGCCGAGCTTTAAATCTGGGTTAATTGAGTTCAAATTCCATTTGAACTCTTGCAGTTGCGCAACCCAGTGCTTAGGTTACTGCACACCAACTCACCAGTTTCGTTCCCACTTACTATTCTGCAGCATTCCTTGACAACGCGAAGGCTTAATTGCTCGCTCGCCGCAAGCGCCTCGCCTTCGGTTTCGAAAGCCAGGGCTTTACCGCGCACTTGCTATAGCTGGCGCCTGCAATTGACGCCCACGACGTCGTGCCAGCCAATCAAAAGATTCAACAATAGTTAAAAGGTTTTAACCCATTCATTGTGATACCAGTTGCTTCCGCGTGGTCTACGAGAAAACACCGCTGTCTTCGAGGCTCTGAAGCACAGACAAAAAAAGATTAGCTGCAACGCTATTGTCTCCGTGCTCGCCCGCTGGAGTATTATCGCGGTAGAAATAATTATCTATACTTTGGTATTATGCAGCACTATTTTCGCCGTCAGCATAGGCCTATTACAACTGGAGGATTTAGTTCCGTGTTCCGCATTTGGATATCGACAGAATTCTACGAATCCAAGTATGAATATTTTAAAAGAAGTATTAAAGTAGGCTACAGGAAGCATTAATTGCCAATTCAAAGTTCCATATAGCCTACTAGAAGGGAACAGGCTACACAGAGAGCGGAACGCCTATAGCCTACGACTTACGTCAACGTTTCTGACAGACGCGAGACTAGGTCTACATAGTAAACACTGGAGGCTGCAATATTATGTATACACGGGAACTTAACGTGTAAGCAGGCTGCACACACATGACACATTCCATCATCAGACTCACCAGTAAACAATAATTAAGGCATCACTTTACGATACCATCTATCTATCATGGTAAAATTCAACTGATGACGGCGATGAGAAACAATTTCACATGTCTGTGTGTACGTAGGCTATAGTTACTGTATAGTCTTTCTCATAATGTAACATTTGAAACCATTTGCTCTGAAGTTGGAATATGGATTTAAGTACAGAACTGATGCTATGTCTACTCTACAAAAGTTCCCAATATCACAATTAGGCCTACTGCTATTTACTGTAGTCTTTCTCATAATGTAACATCTGAAACCATTTGCCCTGAATTTGGAATTAAGTACGGATGCTATGTCTGCTCTGAAAAAGTTCCCAATATCACAACTATGCCTACACATAAAACTTAGTTTTATTCCGAAAAGTCAATTTAAATGTATACCTACTTAATAAAAAAGGCCTTTATTAATGTACTTAGAATTTCAGAAAGTGAAAGTTTTCGTGGTCTGCAGTCTCAATCACTCACGGTCACAGAAATTAATACAATTAACCGGATATAGTTCTATATCTGTTCACAGCTAAGAACCAAACTCAAAAAATCAGACTATTAGGTTTTACAACAGAACACCACTTGTGGGACACGGCGGTGTAGGTGGTATGCTCGATGCCTTGGAACCAGAAGGTTGAGGGTTCGAATACTCGAGTCGCTGCGTATACGGACCCTGAGCAAGTCCTTCACTCGGAATTGCTCATGAGCTTCGGCATGAAACTCCAATTCAGTGTCCGCACAGTAGTTGGGAGTGCCTCTGAGTAAAAATCTTGAAGGGGCTCTATAACAAGTGTTCATACATACATAATGATTACACATTATATGAAGAAAACTACTTGTTTCAAATGCTGTTCATGGAAGTAAAAACAACAAAACAGTAAATTGCATCATTTCAATAAATACTCACAATTCTAAATATTTAATTTAAACAGTACTGAAAATATTTTTACAGTCATAGTTACTTTAATAAATCGAATATAAGTAATATTATTACTAATTTCTATTAATAGATTACACTTAACATTTTTATAGTAATCCTAAACTCTACTAGGATTTTGATTCATCAAGCTAAACCAGTGGTTCCAAACCCATGGCTCACGGGCCAAAAGTAACGCCATGTCTAAAGAAATGACCCTCATCTCTCAGATAATTAACCCTTTACCGGTTCATTTTTAAATTTTAAGCCCGTTTTCAGCGGATATTCTCGGGGCAAACGGGTAAAAGATTAAAAGAAATATATGAAAAAATTGACAATTTGGACAGGATAAAACACATAATTATTCTGTATTACAAATTATTTTATTTTGAGATCTATAAATAACATCAAACATTCTATTTTGATTCAATTATAACAATTTTATATGCTTTTAGTTAAGTTAATTTTAGCCTTGTGGCCCCATAATGTCCTTTAACTAAGAAAAAGTGGCCCTCGTGTCCTCCAACTTAGGAAAAGTGGCCCTAAAGTCAAAAAAGGTTGGGAACCACTGATCTGAACATTCACATGAATATTACCAGGGACATAACTAGCATGGTGCTTGAGGGGGGGGGGCTTAAACTGCCAATTGAAGATGATGCCTTCCTAAAATATGCTGAATCCTTAGGCCTCAAACATGGTCATGCAATCTAACTTGCTATGCTGAAAGCTTAAGCCACAAAACGAAGAGTCCTAGTTACACCACTGAATAAATTACCACTGGTTTTAGAATAATACAAACTTCATTCAATTATAGACTAATTATAAACAATATGAGTAGTTAATCATATTTACCATGAATGACTGCAATGATTTATATAAACCAATTAACCCTAACAATCGCGTAAGGTCGTTAACAACACAAAAAACTTTATGTTTCAGCAAACGGTTTCCAAGAAAGTTTCCCGAAATACTTAAAACATCGCAAATCAAACTCCAACTGCATCAACTTTCCAAACCCAAAAATCTTTGTAAATTTATGAATAAGTACACCCGTAATAATAATAATAATGTCATGTCATGTCATTCCGCCATCGTCGCTCTGCGACGGTTGGCTGCACGAATGGATGAGCATCTTCCACAGTTGTCTATCTCCTGCCATGTTCATTAGTCTTCTTCCCGAAAGTCCTGTCCATTCCATGATGTTGTCTATCCATGCAGTTCTAGGTCTTCCTCTACTTCTTTTCCCCTCCATCAATCCCGTCATCAGGCTGTTTTCTATGCTGTCCTTTTGTTGTCTCATGACGTGTCCAAAGTATCGCAACTTTCTTGTTTTTACGTGGATCAACAGTTCTTGCTTTGTTCCTGCTATGGTGTACACCTGTTCGTTGGTCAGCTTTTTTGTCCATGGGATTCTTAGTGTTTTTCTAAGACATTTGTTCTCGAATGCTTGTATACGTCTTTCCTCTTCTTTTTTTAATGTCCATGCCTCACACCCGTATGTCGCCACTGGCCACACCAAGGCCTTCAGCAGTCTCGTTTTTGTTCTGTTGCTGACAGATTTGTTTTTCCAAACTTTCGTCAGTTTGACCAGGCTCGTCATTCCCATGGCTAGTCTTGATCTTACTTCTCCCGTGCAATTTGCGTCCTTTGTAACCCGGCATCCCAAATATACAAATGAATCCACTTGTTCCAGTTTTCCTGTGCTCACCTCCGTTGTCAAAATCTCATCAGCGGTAGTCATCACCTTCGTCTTCCCTACATTTATCATCAGGTTGTACTGTTCCGCTGCCTCCTCTACGCGGGTCACGATTTCCTGAAGTTGTTCCTGAGATGTAGCGATCAGAACAATATCATCGGCATATCTAAGGTTGTTTATGATCCTGCCACCGATTCTAATGCCTCCCTTAAAGCCCTCCAATGCAACCCTCATCACTTGCTCTGATAGGATATTAAATAAGCAGGGTGAGAGGTTGCAACCTTGTCTGACCCCTCTCTTGATCCTGAACCATGCCGATGTGATGTCATTCGTTCTCACGTTAGCACGTTGTTGTCTGTACAAATTTCTGATTAGTTCTACCAGCTGCGGTGGGAATCCCGTGTCGAGCATGGCCAACCACAACTGGTCGTGCCTAACCATGTCGAAAGCCTTGGAGAAGTCTATGAAGCAGAGGTACAACGGTTGATTCATCTCTTTTGCCTTCTCCAAGATGATCCTTATGTTCAATATTTGGTCTCTTGTGCCTCGTTTTGGTCTAAATCCTGCCTGTTCTGGAGCGATTTCTTCCTCTAGTCTGCTCTGCATTCTTTCCAGTATTACACGCAACAAGATCTTGCTTGCGTGTGAGACTAATGCGATGGTTCTATAATTTCCGCATTGAAGCGGGTCCCCTTTCTTTGGAAGCGGTATGAACGTTGACTGAGAAATAATAAAATAATAATATCAACTATATAAACAGTAGTATTAAAAAGACTGTCATGAAATGGCACATTTATTAATAAACGTGCTCATAAAAAGAAACAATAATCTTAAAAACCACTGGGAAAATTTAAATTATTAAACACTAATTCTCGTTAGTGGTGTTTGAAGAAAGCGACAGTTTGAACGAACTGAATCCAAGCATTCCAGGTTTTTACATCTCAAACCTAATTTTACATTTTACCCATGGAGTATTTTCATTTTTAGAAAAATAAAAATATCCGAATAACAATAATATATTATATCTCCATTGCTGATTTTACCTATTACTCTTTATCAAAAAGAAGCAAAATAAAAAAACATGACTCAAATGTCCTGTACTGAACAGTCTTCTTCCTGCGAATGTATTAATTTTGCTTACTGCATAGGCTTAAACTTTCACAACAGCAAAACATTCAAGTAAGTTAATATCAAAACATAAATAATTCCGACGACATATAATTATTGTCGTTGGCATTATAATATCGTCACAATCGCTTGTCATGTTGTACTTTGGAAGAAGTTTACTAACAAAATGATCTTTCAACTTGCATTTCAGCAATTAGCTCCAACATTACACTCACTGCTTGATGTTTCAAAAATCAAAACAAGCAAAAATATTCCTCTTGTAAAGTAACACGAGAGGTAATTACAGCAACAAAAGGGACCTTAGTATTATGTACACGTAACAGCCAACCATGATTGATGGTTCAACCATCATCTACACGAGCTTGACCGCCACGGCTAAAAACGTCGGCCCTGACTTGTTGAACCCACTGCATTATAAATCAACGTGTTCCTCCTTATTAACTGGTGGGCCGATTGCCTCTTTTCATTGTCTCAAGACCAGTTTTCCCTTTTGGTCACATGCACTGGGAGCGCCTCTGATCGGTGTCCACCGCGACAGGCACTATATAAATTTATAGAAACAATACAATACATCGATGAATATCCAGAGGTTATAAAAATCCTTTGTCTTGATGCCAATTGATTGTCTTCTTTAAAATAATTGTAGGCCGAGTGTGAAATGTCAATCAGTAGTCTTCAGCCCACGGATTCTCTTCCATATAATTGTCAATCACTTCCTTCATTGCGAGATTAGGAACGAGTTGCTCTTGCGTCAAGTGGGTTCGGGTCACGGGGTCAAAGTGTCCAACCCTCTGAAACAGATTGCGAAGGCAGGATGTAAAGTAAATGGATGTATTTATATAAAAAATTCCCCAAAGCGTTATCGACATAACTCAGTTTAAAAAAATATTATTTACAGCACATATAAAATATTTTTAAAAATTAAGAAAATTTAAAATTAAAAAATTTAAAATTTGTAAAAATTTATATAAAATTATAAAATTTATATAAAATTATAAAATTTATATAAAATTTTATATAAAATATAATTTTATAAAATAATTCTATAAAATATTAGTTACAGCGTATATACAACATATATAAAATATTATTTACAGCGTACGTTGTGTCTGCTTAGATTTATTTTTTAGATGTTACGAACCATGCATGCACATTGCACGCCATACAAACACATTTTGAATTCAGCTCTCTCCATTGACATGTTCGTTGTTCTTACTGGTACCTTAACCCTTTAATGCCGGAGGGTATAGGATTTCCCATACATTTTACTACACTCTCGGCATCAAAGGGTTAAGGACATCTTTCCGCTGTCTCAACACTAGTTTCTTTTCTCTGAGTCTCTTTTACTGGGAGCACCTCTGATTAGTGTGCACTGTGCACTGTGAGAGAAGCTTTATAAATTTATATATACACAATACAACACACACATGTGCACACACACACACAGTACAAACCTCTCTATCTGCATTAGTGAATCTGATGCACCTTAAATGCTTTGTCAATAATTATAACTGGCATTTATTTTCATCAGTACAATAATGTTTAGAAACTGAAATTATAGCAATATTATGCAAAGACTTTCAGATCAAGGGTGTCCGAAGTAGACAAAGGACCTTTAACCCTTTCTGGACAACATCCGTCCACTGCGTAACTCAAAATCCAGTAACCTGCCCACCCTGACTAATAAACATAATTTTAAAAATAGATAATTTGTTATTGACCCTATAGGGTGAGAGCCTTGGCAGTGCAATACGCAGTTGAATTTCTAGTATAGCATAATAAGTTAAAGTAAGAAGTGTCACGTCTAATAGTTCCAAAGTACATGATTAAACTAGTTAACTAGTTCCAAAGCATCTGTTTTAAAGTCTAACTAGTTCAAAAGTACCTGAACATTTTAACTAATTTTAAGTCAATTTCAAGAAGCTTGGACAACATATTTGTCTGACCTGGAGATGTTCATCGATGTCTCTGCGGTCGTATGTTATTCCACTTGGCGTAATGAGTGGTTCTCGCATCAATTCAAAACTGATCTTTCCACACAGAATATCGGGAACGTCTCGCTTCTGAAAACACATACGGTACATAGATTTTGTTACTGTACATGTAGACGTAAAGACCAAAACTCGGAAACAAATTCGTGCATGCAAGTTAGACAATATGTCACAAGAACACTTTCTCCTAGCCAATATTTATTAACTGCTGAACAGATATCTAAATATTTATTGTAAGATGAAGCCTGAAATATTGTTTCAGTTGAATAAGTCTGTTAATTGGCTTAAATAACATCAACAACGTGAAAAGAATGATAAATTACCTGTCGTTTATCATCCAACTTTTGGAATAGAGAGTTCACTTGGTCAAGTTTATTTTTCTATGGAAAATTATAAACATATCGTAAACATCAAGAAATTACACAAGCCACTGTATAATATTATTCATTCCTTCATTTAGAAAATTTATATAGCGCTCCTTCAAGAAGTCTAATTATAATCAGAGGCGCAAGGATAAAGGATCACAATATAGTATACAGTTATTAATATTAATGCATCGCAAGGGTTAATTAATAAGATGCAATTCTTTACTAAATCTATCCAACAAATTTTGGTAATGAACTGCACCCCCATTGATGGTGCGAGGTGCATTGGTGCAATACTACAATGGGGTAATGTGCAAATTTCCAGATCAGACAGTTCTGCATGAATTGTTTGTACAGACAACGACTGCCATAGTGTCCGGGTTTAAATCTCAATTAATTACCAAACCATATATTACAATAGAAAGTAATCCATTCGTTGTCATCTGTTCCTCAGTTGTAATAGAACCCCTTAATCTATCTACCTGTAATCTAATCAAATGACTTCTGTAGTGCTATAATCAATCAGTCAATCAATCAATCAATCATATTGCATAAGAATCAATCTATGATCACTTCAAGTGAAATTCTTTTTTTAAAAGGCATTACGCAAATATTTGGATATCCATTATACACTTCACAACCAAAATTAGTTTAGTGATTTAATGGGAAAATGTATTAAGAAATTCACAGTCGTACTTACATATAATAAATCAAATTTTTTAAATTCTTTGTCTATATCTTCAACGTCACCTTTCGATAAGACGTCATTCTTCTGCCTAATGAAACAAGTAAACACGAAATGCTAAGAAAATACAAAAACAAAGAACAATTGAACAATACACTGTTTAATTAAAAACAGGGACATAAACCATCTATCACATCTACAGAGTCAGTTAAACAATTGATTAGATTAAATGCTTGAATTACCAATACCTTTAAATTTCAAAATTTGAGATTTGTTGTTATAATGTCACCATTCTTTTTATACCTGGGATGGGTAGAAGGGAATAGCAGACCCTAAAGCTAGCCCCTAGCGAAACTCTTGTTACCTGATCACTCACTGATCTTCCCAATAACAGCGTACAGACAGTGTACACATATACTTAAGTTAGTTACAAGTTACAGGTGGAGTCAAAAATTTTATAATTTTTTTGCCCTGATGGGGATTAGAATCTATGTTGACAGCGCAGCATGGTAAGCACTATAACTACTGTGCACCCCACTTCAATGGTTTAACATTCATTCATGAAATAATGTCATACAAATTAAACCAAGTAATTGCACCAATACTCTCCATAGGTTGATATATAATAATACAATTATCAACGTATTTATATACTACATGTATTTATATTTTACATGTTAGTTAATATTAATTAAATTCTCCGGTTGAGTGTTCTTACCGTTCTCTCTCATCATCGATAAGCTTTGTCAAGCATGACTTAAGTTCCTTCTCTTCCTGCACGCACTTTTCCTCGGCAGTTAACCATTTGTGCTTCCTGGCAACTCTAAGGAGTCCGGTAATGTCATCGCCAAAATTAAGTCTCTGGTCTCTAGCAAGATCACTAGCTACACAGAAACCAGTACAAAAACACTGTCTCTAGAGATATATACTTTTATTCAAAGCACTGATTGGCAGTCAGTCAGTAAATCAAACATTGACAAGCGGCCATGATGAAGTCATGCAGGGTTCTGAGTAAAATGTTGGACCTTGACAATAGATTTAAATCATAATAGCAAGCTAGAAGGCAGGGTCTTTTGTGATGAGGTAGATGATTTCAAGTCTCAGAAGCATAAACAACTGAAAGCATGTGACCTCGCAACTCCTTTACACTTGGGCTAGATAAATTATACATGTATTGACAAACAAGTCAAGGTAAGAGGAACACAACAGTCTAGAAGGGTGAAATTAAACAAGAAATGCACGAATACATAATGAAATTATGGTTTTCAGAACTTTGAAGGTCATAGAGGCAATTTTGAAATTTTTTTTCCATTCAACAGGAGGCTAGTGAAGCTAACAACATAGAAAATAGGCTGCTAGAGTTAGGCATAATAAGATATTGACAAAAATTATTGCAAGCACTGCTGCACTTGTTTTTGCCCATCTCCTCCCTATTGCACAATTCAACCAACTCAATGAGAACCAAGATGGCTGCATTCTAGAGTTTAGATAAACATATTAGGTAAAACATAATTATGATGATGCCCGATTAAAAAATGTCTAAATTTCAATTCATGGCATGGATAAACTAGCCAAACAAACAGAGGTCTCAGACGTAAAAAAAAGTGGTAATGCATGCAATGCATACTTAGTACTATTCTCATGGTAAATTAAAATTTACCTCTCATCAGACTTGCAATCGACTCGTCAAACTGTTTCAGCTCAAGGAGAGCTTGACCGTTGAAGAAGTGAGCTTTCACCAAACAAGGATCAAGCTCAACGGCTATACGACAATCCTGACAGACCAAATGCCATTGCTTCAGCTTTAGCTGACAAAGAGCACGGTTGGTGTAATATGTCGACACATTTGGATTTACACCCTGACAAAGAACCAAAAAAATTATATAAAACTAATCCACCTAACTACAATCAACAGTGTATAGTTTTTGTATTTGCAATATCCAATTAAAGTGATTTCAGGCTTGTGTACATGTATAGAAAGAATCAAAATCATTTTAAGTCAATGCTTAGGATGCTAAAATAACTCAACACAAAGACACCGAATATGCTGTTTTATTGTAGAAATAGAATCAGATTCGTTCCAATCTGGATTTGTACAATGTAACATTGTAACAACTTCTTGCACTAGGTAGGCCTATCACTGCAAACATTGTGAGGTACAGAAGCTTAGGTATATACTAGAACATACATATAATTATGTATACCGGTACCTATAAATAATATTTATAGGTACCGGTATAATATTATTATATCAACAGAAGGCATACTGAAAGCAATAAAAGACTGGTATGTAGCAAATGGTAAATTTCACTCTACATTATATTTCCTAAATCGTAGTTTTTTAATAATTATGCAACGTATTGAGCAGAAAACCGGCCAAAACGACCACGTCACTTACTAACTTAATTCATTTAATGGTTAATTTAACAAGGTTCGCAAAGCCGTTAATGTCCATCTTACCATCGTGAGGGTCGGTTAGAGTCAGGTTAGGCATCGTGAGGGTCGGTTAGGGTTAGGTTTAGTGCAGTCATTCATTAACATAGGGACCCGCTTACTATAACTGTGCCTCTTACCGTACCTCACATCACATTTTATTTGAAACGCAGAGCACGAAAGCTGCTTATTTATAATACTAAGGAATCAAAAAGTAAACACGAGTTCGTATACAACTAAACGCCGTTCTGTACAACAGCAATCAATTTCCTTACTATAGCCTTCGTATAAAAAGCGACGGCTTCGTTGTATTTCTTCTGATTAAAGCATTTGTTTCCCTGTTCTTTGTAGTCATTAGCACTTAGAACAGTGGGGTGTTTCTTTTTCTCGGACGTTTTAATTGGACCCATTTAAATGCAAGAAATACTCATCTAGAAACCAAAACAAAACTCCATATTTGTACACAGAGTATATATCTCATAAACCATAGAGCGGCTTAATTGAAAACGTCATTGAATCAGCAACGAAGACTCAATAACGCTAATTTGGCAACGGTCATGATTCCTTCCAACGACTTTCATTTTCATAAAGGCCTACCTCATTAAAATAGTTGGCTTGTGCTGAAGTTGGGCACTCAAAGTGCAAGCTTAATGTTAGATTTACATTCGGCTACTCTGTCTCTCTGGCAGTGGCAGTTAGGTTTACGTCGTGTGCGTCCGCACATAGGTCTACGAGCAAGAATAGGCTAGACTTGGGAGTCGGTCCCCAATTGGCTAAGTCGACGTGCCCCAGTCGATTTGGCCATCCCAAGTCAACAAGTCCAGTCAAGTCTCTTTTGCTTACCGCATCTCCGCAATTCCGCAACTAACACAAGTCGGATTTTGTAGAGAGAAGCCACTTGAAGTTGTTTTCCTTAGGCCTACAAGTCGACTTAAACGAAGTTAAACCGACTTGGAAATGTTAAGATGTGCGTAGGCCTATAGGCCTATAGCCTACTAGTGTTCACATTTAGGCCTACATGTCAGTCACCGTAACATTCGAAATGAAGCTTGTCCGCATAGTTTTTGGTTGGTCTGGTAGCATGGGATGGCCTGCTTCTTGAGCTGCATTTTGTTATTTTTCCATTTCTATAGCGCCCCTCAAACTCTCTACTCAGAGGCGCTCCCGATCGACTACAGCGCGGAAACTGCAGCGGAGTTTCACGACGAAGCGCCCGAGCAATTGCAAGTGAAGGACTTGCTCAAAGAGTCAAGGTCCATATACACGGCGGCTTGAGGTGGATTCGAAATTGGCTCCAGAACACCGTCGCCACCACTACACCACCGCGTCCCATGCATCTGTTCCCTATAGGTAATTCTCTGACCCATTCTATTGGCACTGTTCTTTTTAGCGGTGCTTGAGTCGGGAGCACACCTGAGTAGTTTACTTGAAGAGTGCTATAATAAATGCTTGACGATTGAATGAATAATTTATGGAATGAATGAATGAATGAATGAATAATAACTTTTAAATAGACCAATTTTCTTTCGATCACGCTTCTGTCCCGAAAAATAATAATTTTATTAGGCTAATTAGAATTAGATCATAATTTTATTCAACACCCCTTGCAAGCTGTTCTCAATTTTACAAACTGTTGGATAGGCCTACTGTTTTTTCGCTTGATATCGGCCAAGAGCGCCTCTGAGTAGGTACCAATAAAAGAGGCGCTATATAAATTCTGATTGAATGATATTGTTTCTGCACAACAATGGTGAAGAGACCGAATTATGACGTCATTTGCGTTACCTTGGAGAAGGATCGTCATTAATAAACACGACGTCATCCGTACCCATGGTAATTTTTGACCCGTGAGACTATTGGTGAATGGATGTCACGTGAGCCGCATCCATTGGCAACGATTCTGTTGAGCGGTCCAATGAGAGGACAGTTTGCCATTTGAAGGTCATAAGGAGGAGACAGGACAGCTAAGCTTTAAGCTTGAATCGACACTCCAAGGATAAAGAAAGCAACGGTTTGTGTTAGCATAGAATAGATAGAGGTGATATTTAGACTGCTAGAATAGAATTTATAATTCTTGCATAGCTGCTAAAAATAGACTTAATGTTGCATGGTAGCTAAAAATAGACCTAATTTGCATGGTAGCTAAAACTAGACTAGCATCTAAAAATAGACTTAACGTTGCTTAGTAACCAAAACCTAAACTATTGCATGACAAACAATGACTACAGCGATATAGTCAGGACGTCGAGCAGATCTGGGTGGTTCTATCGAGAGAGACTACGGTCCATGATAGGGTTCGTATAACCCCCATAGAATCTGCGAGGACATGTCCGATGTCTGTCTTGTCATTTTCAAACGCAATGTCTAGAGTAGGCAACACAGGTCCGGTAGTTCTACCCGCCCGTGTGGAGCAGAATTGTGGCATGCAAGTTCTCCATTTTGTTGCTACTAGAGCAGACAACATTACGTGCAAATGTATGTGCTTGAATTGACGCACGGAGGCTGCCAGTCTGCGAGGACGTAGGGACACGGTGTCGGGTAGAAGAGGACCTCAATTGTAACAGCTCGTGTTCACCTAGGCCGAGACCTGTTTGCATGTAACCTCACTGACTGTGTCTGTCTCGATGTTCTCTCTACACAGCTCTTCGTTTTGTCTATTAATAAAACAGGACGTGAGCCGTAGAAGGCCCACTTGCTTGCTAGCGTAATTGGTATTTATTGCTTTTATTAACTGCATTTAATATGTTCTGTATTTATGTTTCAGCTCTCTCTGTCTCGGTCTCTGCCTCTGCCTCTGCCTCTGGGTCTGCCTCTGGGTCTGCCTCTGCCTCTGCCTCTGCCTCTGCCTCTGCCTTTGCCTCTGGGTCTGCCTCTGCCTCTGCCTCTGCCTCTGCCTCTGCCTCTGCCTCTGCCTCTGCCTCTGCCTCTGCCTCTGCCTCTGCCTCTGCCTCTGCCATCTATCTCACTGTCTCTACCATCTCTCTTTCCCATCTCCCATCTCTGTCTCCTGTCTCTGTCTCCTGTCTCTGTCTCTATCTGTCTCTGTCTCTCTCATCATCACATCTCCCCATGCAATACTGAAATTAATCAGTCCATTGGTCTTAAAATAACAGAACGAATCCATTTCAAGTCCTATCTCTAACGGTATAACTCTAACCTACAGCTCCTTACTCTCAGTTTCTCAGACAATTAACCCGCTCTACGTATACCCGATCATTCGCCTGTTTAACTCGACTGTTTCAAAAGCCCTTCATGTTAGTTGGTGGTTATTTTTGGAGGTAATTCAATCTGAGACAATGCACTTCATTTCTCCAGATATAATCATCTATTGTGTACGAAGATCGGAACGTTTCCTGTTCCATCTCACTCTCCCATTCATGTCTATCAGTCTCTGTCTCTCTGTTTCTCTGTCTCCCCCTTCCATCTCTGTCCTATCTCCCTGTCTCGTGTCTTCTGCCTATCTCTTTCTTTCAAATCACCTCTGTCTCCTATCTCACACTTTTACTTCTGACGTCCCTGTCCGCAAACTCGGCCTTGATCCCACACCACTCCTTCTCAAACCACATCTCCAACCTCTCCCGCCCCTGCTTCATACATCCAACCTATGCTCGATCTCAGAACTGATTCCACCATCGCCACCTGGCCCACCTCTATTGTCCACTCGAAACTCAACTACTGCAATTCCCTTTTCCTCAACATTGAGACACAACGTATAGACACAACTGCAGCGTCTCCAACTCATTCACAATTCATTAGCCAGAGCCGTCACCAGAACTCCCAAACATCATCACATCACCCCCAATACTGAAAATAATCACTCTATAATTGTCTAAAAATCCCAGAACGAATCCATCTCAAGTCCTATCTCTAACGGTATAACTCTAACCTACAGCTCCTTACCATACTCATTGTCTCTCAGACAATTAACCCGCTCTACGTACCCGATCATTCGCATGTTTATCACTTTCTAGGCCTCCTGTAACTACTCATCTCAAGTTCTCCAACCAAGCCATACCAATCACTGCCCCACGCCGATGGAATGATCTGCCTCTTGAACATAGGCGGAGTTTGGTTTCCGTTCTTGGAGGAGCTAATGCCTTCTTGGAGGGGCTAAGCCCAGAAAAAGATACCATTTTCATGGTAAAAAAAAGCTGAATCTGGGCCTTCTTGGGTGAGCTTAGCCCCCTAGCTCCTGATAAACTCCGCCCATGCTCCTGAATTCCGTTCCTCCTTCATATACTCCAATCACCCAGCCACCCAACCTTTTTACGGCTCCTCTATATGCCTATACACATATACATTATACAGCCTACTTGGAGAGATCCAATAATGGCCGCTTGTTACAAAGAAGCTTTTTCTCCGTCAGTTACATTGTGTACCTCCTACCCAACGTTCCCTGTAAGGTGCGCGCGCGCGCGCAGCTGCATGCTTTGATCATGTGGCGCACTGGACGTATCATCAGCGCAGATCGCCTAATTTCATTCGTTCATTCTTGGGACTGTACTTGATATCTGTTTGCTGGAACACAGATGTCGTAATGTTACGAAGACTCAGCTCTACACAGGAAGTCATGGTTGAATGCTTGATGATATCCAGGAATGCAGAGCATGACCATTAATAGGGCTAATTAAGCACTCCTAGTCATGCCCTGCATTGCTTAACGACATAATTATTAAGCATTCGTTGAGCTTGTGTATAAATCCAGCCATTGACAGTTGGCACCCACCAAGTGGCGAGTAGCTCTCTGTTTACATCTGTTTGAGATTAAACTGGTGTATATATAGGTTATATAATGTTTAGGTGTCACTGGGTCAATGTCCTGTCAGACTCAGCCTTTGACCATTCCACCAATGACCACTACTGGTGTAACAGTCTTGGGCTCAGCCAGCCAAAGTCCAAAATCGCATCCTCCAGCACCTCCCCTGTAGGTTTGCCTGGCCGTGTAAAGATGCGTATTACCTACGATCCTTACCAGTAGGCTAGCTCCAGGGATTAATTACCACCTCCGAATCTCATTCACCAATCCATCCCCTGTAGGTTTGCCGGCCCGCAGAATCTACACCCCTCGCTGTCCTCCTCGCCATCGTCATTATCATGCACCATACGCTGTGTGCTCGTAGGTGTCTAATGTAAGCTTCGTCTTCTCTCTCCATTCGTACTTGTTCTGCGTAGGCCTGAAAGGATTATTATTTCTCATTGCTGGTACAGTTTCCAAAGTTAACAGTAAGAAAGAAATGACATTGTCTAAGCCAGGTAAGCGAAAAAGATAACGTTGAAGACGATATAACGCCGAGGAAGAGAGCTGCCACAAAAGAGCTGTATTCAAAGCCTCGTGGCTACGTTTATTTGATCTTGTTTGACAGAGAAGATACTCCGTGAGAGGACTTGAACTAAAAAGGGATTATAGTCTACTTTGCACAACAGTAATTAGAACATTTAAACTTTATTACTTGAAAACTCTTCTTGCATTTTCTAAGCAATTTTTAAATTCTTCAATTGTGTACTTTTCGAATTATTACAGACTTCATAATTTTATGACAAGTCATTGAATAATAATATTATAGACACTTGTTTTCAGAAATTAAAACTGGTGGCTATAGCCTAATTGTTTATGATTAGACCTACCATTTTCTTAAACCTATAGATATATAGCCCTACCGCCCTACTTAAAAGTATTTGTAATTTAATAGTTTGTAAATAGCCTAGTCTAAAGTTTTATCGGTAGCCTATCATCAGTCTACGTGTTTTTTATTCGATAATAAAATACATCATATTATGCCATAATGAAAAAAAGATTTAATGAATAACAGTGAAAATAAAGTTCTGATCAAATTTTTTTGCTCTGGTCATTTTTGAGTTTGCTCAGTACAATCTGCTCAGCGCGCAGCAACCTCCCAGCCTTAGAGGGAACGTTGCTCCTACCTCGAGCATAATAATAGTATCCGGGACCGACGTGTCGGTTAGGTTCAGGTTTTATGGGTCATGACTCATGAGGGTCGGTTAGGAATAGGTTATGCGTCGTGAGAGTCGGTTAGGTTTAGGTTTAGGGTTAGTATCGTCATTCGGTCCCCGATACTATAGTTTTGCCAAGTTTCTCAAATAGATAGATGGACGGACAGATGGACGGACGGACGGACGGACGGACGATTGATTTCGTTCTAAGATCTGTTTACTTACGATTTCAATCGGCAGATGTCTGGACGGTGACCTTTTGACCTCTTGACCGTGCACGGTCTCGACAAACCCTTCTAATTCGACGCAGATCGTATTTTAATTGGCGCTTTAGAAGTCTCGATCTTACAATTAGGCCTACGGCTATTCTATTCTGAAAAACGGAAATGCGCTGTAATGTAATGTAATGTAATGTAAAAAGGCGGAGCATTTATTTGGCGCCTCAGTGGAACCTTCGACGAAATAAGTCGAGTGGCCCTCAACTTTGTGGTCATTCGTGCAATTAAAAATTATTTCTTTAATAGACCCTAATAGACCCTATATAATCCTATAGAATCTTGTACATATGTAACATTTGACTCTGAAGGCTGTGATGAATGCAATGATGTGTAGGCTACATGCTTAGAGCACTTCTGAGTAGTTTCTTGAGAGTGCGCTATATAAAAGCTCCGA
>OX243826.1:15746192-15771192 GCA_945859605.1 Lumbricus rubellus | reverse complement strand
AAGATTGTGCTATAAAAAAATTTAATTCCTGTCTTACTGGGACATAAGTATGCGACGGTACTGTTGCAAGCCATTTTTGCCAAAACGACAACAGTCGAAAAGTCGACCAAGTCAGTCGTTTATTTGCCAAGTCAATCAATTTGATCGTAGCATTCGACTCAATCGATCTGTGGCGGTGGGTGGGGGGGGGGGGGGGAGAGGAGAGGAGGATTATGTAAACGACCATTACGATTAGGATGACGCAAACCTATGCAGCTATGCTGCTTCTTGAACTCTCGGATGAAGGGACCTTCTTCCTTGTCAGCAGCAGCAGCAGCAGCAGTAGCAGCAGCAGCAGTAGCAGTAGCAGCAGCAGCAGCAGCAGCAGCAGCAGTAGCAGCAGTAGCAGCAGCAGCAGCAGCAGTAGCAGCAATAGCAGCAGCAGCACCAGTAGCAGCAGCAGTAGCAGCAGCAGCAGCAGCAGTAGCAGCAATAGCAGCAGCAGCACCAGTAGCAGCAGCAGTAGCAGCAGCAGTAGCAGCAGCAGCAGCAGTAGCACATGATCTTTTCTATCTTGTGAACTGTGGCATAAGACGATTTTTTCTTTCGACTACATGTAAGTAGTAGGGAAAGGGGGTTTGACCCCCCAAACCATAGGGGCTTTTCACCCCACGGGCCTTTTACCCCAAAACCATAGGGGCTTTGACCCCCACGGGCTCTGAGCCCCAAAAAGGCTATGAGTCCTGACCCCCAGATGACTAATGCCTATTGAAGCGTGACCTAATCTCTTTGAAGTTGCTGAGGCTGATATCATCATCTGACATCAGCATCCCACCCCCACCCCCACCATCATCACCACCCCACCACCTGCTGCAGCTGCCATATATGCTTACTAAGCGTATTTTCTAATGACTCATCACCCACACAGCAACTTGCACTGTAACGCGCGTATTGTAATAGCCACACACACACGCACACACACACACACACACCAACCCCTCTTACAGCAGCGCATTTGAATATACTTACCTACCATCATCAGCTCCAACAGCAACTAAACGTAATGCAGTATATTTTGCATATTCACACACGATCAATGTTAATGCAAGACAGAATATTTTTACATTTCACAGTGCAAGGAAGAATTTTTCAAATTGTGTGTATTTGGAAGCGATCACATACCTAATTTTTTAATGAAAATGCAGACTTTGCAGTATAGTATTACATTTCACAGCGCAAGGAAGAATTTTTTCAAATTGTATGGCAGGTATATAGCAAAGTCGCTATGAAGTAGTGCAGGGCAGAATTACAGTGTGCAGCATTTTCAGCGCCTATAAGCGTTGCCATGTAACCAAACACTGCAACTTTTCGAGCTTAGAAAATATTGGAATCTGACGAATATTACAGGCATCAAGCTCTGGCGAATATTGTAGGCACCATGCTCTGACGAATATTATAATCATCAAGCACTGGCGAATATTGTAGACTCCATGCTCTGGCGAATATTGTAGGACATTCGCACCTGCACACAGTAAGTCGCGTAGGCTTTGTGCTGCAAGAAGAAACTTAAAGATTTCAATGAATGGAAGGAAATAATTTCTGTCGGACTTAGAGAATTATTGCATTATCATACAAGCCTGCAGACTATGTCATTCAGTAGGTCGCACAGACACTTAGAGTATTTTACAACGCTTCCCATTGGAATACAGCAACGTCTTTATATTCTCTTTTCATGACAATATAAAATAATGTGCACAAAAACTATTGCCCCTCTGCAAATAAATAACTATGCATGGTACTCAAACAATTAAAAGCGCGCCATGTCATCACTAAAAGTAACGCAAGGCTTGGTCTATTCGTTGATATCTGCAAACTAACGGCATTTTACCGGGTAGACCTATAGGAACTCAAGCTCTCACAGTCATACACACACAGACATTTCTCTTTGCAGAAAACTTTCGTCGGTATATAGCAAGAATTCTGTAACCTTTTTTTTATTTTTCTTGTGCCACTTTTAAAAAGCCGTTGAAAAGGCTCACTGTAAACTAAATTTCGTATCAACGAAAATTATTGAAGTGTCTGTGACAGAGCTTTTGCAATGCTAGCTGCGAATAATTTGCAAAGATGGAGCATACAACGAATGTGGAAACGTTACGGCGGCGGCGGCGGCGGCGGCGGCGACGGGTGCCTCCTACGGAGGCAGGGCGACCTCGGTAGAGTCCGACTCGGCAAGTAAGTTCCTACAAATTTGCATCTTTTACCAAATGGAATCTTTCAGACTCTCACCAAACTCTGTATTGCATCCATAACTTCAATCTTCGCTCGCTAGATATCGCAAACGCGCTACTTAGAGAAGAACCATGCAGAGTCTTTCGCCAGATGGATATTCCTGTAGCATTTTATCTTTCACACATCGAGCACACACGCACATACACACGCACATAAACCCGTACATATGCATGTACATACGCGCACACACACACACACACACACACACACACACACACACACACACACACACACACACACACACACACACACACACACCTTTGCAGAATATTTTCTTGCGAATATAGCAAGAATTTTGCATGCTTGTCAGTTTTGTTGTGATATCTGAAAAAAAAAATTTTAAACTTAGTCTGTACACTAAATTTAGTGTGACGGACGCAGTGAAAATATTGAGGTGATTGCGTTGCTCTTTTGCAAGGTCTTATGTGAATATTTTGCATAGTCGGAATATGCGAAGAATGTGGAAACGTTACGGCTGATGTGTAGAGGAATGGCCTGCTAACGCATTTGCATGTAGTAATTTAAGTCAAAGAATGATTGAGTGCTGTATATTTGTGAGCACATCCTGCTCTTTGTAGAAATCATCATGTAATTGTGTATATACTGAAGAGGCGACTATGTGAGTGCAGACATGGCGCGCCACTTTGTTGTCATATTCTATTGGCGCATCCCAAGCATAGCATTGGCCGCATAGACAACCAATCGGCTGGCCGCACTTACCGGCGTTCTCGCACAGCGCCGAACATAGCGAACAAGAATGTATTATCCATTTTTAGGGCCAGCTAACTATAGGCTCCTCCTCCTTCTCTCAGCGGCACCTGTAGAAGAAGGTATTTGTCATTTGCAGACTTGATGCCTGCATGGAGATCCGATTTGAATGAAAATCTTTCCATTACTTGCTCTCAGCATCGAACAATGAAACATTTTAAGAGAACTCACGAAAATCAAATTCTTTGCATTTTTCCATTACCAGTCACATTCTAATTTTTTCCCGCCTCTTTCAATTTCCTCCAAGGATCCAAATTATTCAATATCATTCTACACCTTGTCGGATATCACATGTAAACTTTTATAAAGCATATAATATATATTTTTAAACGTGCTTTTAATTCTTTTTTTTTGTTGTTGATGTTGTTGTTGTTGTTGTATATTACGATATGAATCCGTGTTACATTTAATCAACGCACCTTGCAACATTAGGAATGCAAAAATTAGCATTATGTGCACAAAGATAATAGATATATGCAACCCTCGTATACATATGTGAATGACAATGTGTATATGGACATGCTATTCTTTCTATAGTAAGACTTTTCAAACTTGGTAATGCAAACATATTTCGTTCATATAAATTTACAATGTAATATACTACTACCCACGACATATATTATAATCTTATACATCTTTTTCACAGGATACATGCAATCCAACAACCATTCAACATGCCGTTTTGAATTGGGAGAGAAATGTTTCTTATTTTCTTCGCAAACTATTAAACATTTGCAAGTAAACATCCCATTTAAGCAGAATATTGAAAAACCGTTGTAGAGAATGCCATCTGTCCAATGCTCATTATAATACATGAACATCGCTGGTCACTGCTCTAGGCCTAGTACAGCACACATATAATTAATGGAGTGAAATGTCCCACTTCTGATGTCGGATTTGCAGCTGTTGCGAACTTTAAAGCTTGTGGCGGGATGTGGCAGCCATTCGGTCATTTGCTACTAATTAACGGCTAATTGAAAAAGTCCCCGCAATTTGACCACTGTCCACTCAACAATAGCTATGCACTCTGTGACCCAGCCGAAATTAGCCAAATTTGGCTTTCTGTAGACATGGGTGAGAGAGTGAATTGGATGAAGAGGATACAATTTCGCCTGTGACGGTTGCTGAACACATCATACTTACTACAATGGCGCCTCAACCCTCAAACCCTTTCCCACTAATCATCACAACTTCAAAGAAAAGTATATCCCTCCAAAGCACATACCCCTCGCCGCATTTTGCATATATAACATCTTTCAAAAGGCCCCTTTGAATGCAGTATTTTGATGCTATGGAAAATAGTCATGATTTTCATACTGATGACGAAGACGAGGTTCAAAATTCGCATGTGTCGGAGAATGATTTGGAGATGCAAGCCTCGAGGGCAGAAATTGAGGATTTGGAGGAGTCCTCAATGGAGTGGTGTGCGAGATGGCTGTCCGGTTTCTATGTGGAACTCAATCCGTTTCGTTGTATGCCCAGCGAGGACGAGTATCGCCGCATAGAGAGCCAGCATTTGCAGACCAATCAACGTGAGTTGAATTTTGTTTTTGCATTCTGTTGAATTACTACGGCGACTTTCATACTAAGATTTTACCAAGCAGAATTCTTATTGTCGAAATTTTTTTTTTTTTACTTCTTGTACAAGTGTATTTTTAAAAACCTTTATTGTAGCTGTCAAGTATACAATTATTGATAGAAATAACTTGTCTAAATAATAGTGCTTTGCATGGGCATTGATGCTGGTATATCATTCATACTAGTGCCATGGAGTTCCTATCCAGCAAGCTCTTAAGGAAGAAATAGAACATATTCATAAAGTTACTGCGTAGCCTATATTATAAAATTTACTATCCTTTGCGTCTTTTTACAAATGTATCAGGGATATTATGGTTCTTAAATTATATTGCCCTTTAAATCAAGAATTGTCTTCTATAATATTTTCTACTAATGTCTGTATTCGCTTTTTAAAAATGTTGTATTTGTGGCAAATTTGAAAAGAAAAGCTTATTAGGGTATAAACTTTTGAAATAAGGATTCTCTACTATGTTCTTCAATCTTACAGACTCATACTGCCAACTCTTTTATGGGGAATTTAAACCTGCTCATGCATGTTCTGGAAGGAGATATTTTTAAAATGTTGTAAATGAAAGTTCGGCGACACGCATCTGTTGTATATCGAACATTGTCATTCGTCCATTCCCGACACAAGACTATTGAAAAGGATATGAACCCCTCCCTGCGCTCCACATAGTCTTGTATAGACTTTACTTTTCAAATGAAAGTATTCGAAAAAATCTTTGTAATCTATTGTGCTCGCAAATATTTAAGAGCATTATGATTTTAAATTTCTTTCAAATTTTAAATGCTTGTATATGCTCTCTTACAGAGGCTGGAATGACACTATCGGACGAGGAAAATGTTGTGAGTTCGTCTACAGACGTACAAATCAGATGTTGGGATGATGACAGCAACGATTTCGAACTGCTGCACTTTCCAGAGAGCGCTTTTCGGGATGGTGATGATGATGAATATGCTGGGCTCTGTGCCGAAGAACTAGCAGATTCCTTGGCCATAGACGGCTATGTACGAGATCTTTGGATGCAACATTTACAAGGCGACATGCCACAATTGGTTGCACCACCTAACTCGCCGGCTCCATATAATGATCATAACTATGCTGATATGGGCTGGGATGATGGAAATGACTCTGATAACTCTCTGCATGTAAATATCGGCGACTGCTCCTATCGCAATATTCCAGACACTTCGTCAGAGAGCGACGGTTACTTGGGCGACAACGATAGTGAGGAATGATATGTATAGATACAATATAAATGATAGTGACAGACTGACAGTAGGTTCTTTATAATATAGTAGTTAGTTTAAATAGTATGCTGCATATTCATTAAATATTGCTTTTTCCAAAAATATAATTTCTTTTTATAATATGGTTAAAAATTAATTAATTGTATAAGATAATGAAGAATGGTGACCTTAGTAGTTAGAAAATATTGTAAAAATTAATGGTATATGTGCCGAAATTGCATGCGACAGGAAAGAAAACAAAGTCTAAACTCCAAGCCCACTCACACAACTGCGCCATACAGCGAGTGTCTCGAGAAAAAGTTCAGATTCAAAGTCTAAACTCCAAGGCCGCTCACACATAGTGATCGCTCAGTAAATAGTAAAATCCTGTTGCTCTTCACAAGATCCACTACGCTTCACCTCTGCCCATGTACAATGCAAGTTTGTCTATACACTTAAGATTTACATTTTACAAGTTGTAAATTAGTATGAAAGATCTCGCATTTAGCAGCTGTGTCACACCAACAACAGCAAAATTAAAATATAGCCAATTTCTTGATATAATCACAAGAAAATATTCTGCAAAGATGTGTGTGCATGTCTGCATGCGTGTGTGCCTGCGTGTGAGCCTGCGTGTGTGCTTGCATGCGTGCGTGCGTGTGTGTCTGCGTGTGTGCACGTGCACGTTGGCTGCATGAAATTAAAAATGCTACAGGAATATCCATCTGGCGAAAGACTCTGCATGAATCTTCTCTAAGTAGCGCGTTTGCGATATCTAGCGAACGAAGATTGAAGTGGCTGTGCATCTACAATTTATGGATACAATACAGAGTTTGATGAGAGCCTGATACACATCTATAACGCCAGAAAATACTGTAGAATGTAATTCTGAACAGCTCTATTTCATAAGAATGTAATGTTGTGACAGTCTGTCAGCGGCAGTTCCAAGTCAGTGTAAGATCTGGGTTCTACAATATGCATAATACAATTTACTATTGACGACGCTCTAAAGATATTAATGAATACATGAAAAGTGTCGCAAACTGGCATATCGAAAAGAAGTATATCAGTGTTGGAATAAGTTCTTGCCATTACACTGCATGTTCCTAAGTTCTGCATGTCTAAAATATAATGTTATAGTTCCATATAGAGAAAAGAAGTCTGAGCAGAGTGTAAGATAAAATAATAAAAAATTATTCGTTTTCTAGATGCCTGGCGACCAAGAGAGAGAGACTACATGTTTCTTCTCCTCTGTAGAGCTTGCTTGCTTACTCTATCTAGCAAACGAATTTGTTACGACACTTTAAGTTTTAGCTATGCTAAAAATAATCTACATGGTTTGGTTAGAGGTCGTGGTGGGACTACTTTGTCACAGATTACTACGCGAAAATAGTTCCTCTTATTAGTAACAATGTTTGCGCGGAAGGATATTTTTATGGTTGTGATGCAACTCATGGGTGTTACAGTGCAGAGAAAGTGTTCCTCCACCGCTGGATTCTCTGTCAGTGCCAGTCCCAAGCCCGAATAAAAAGGGAGGGCACCGCAAATAAATCTTGTTGCCATGCAGTAAGGCTAAAGCAAGGACTCTACATAATTATTTGTGCTTGTATGTACTTGTGTGTGTGTGTGTGTGTGTTTGTTGGTGGAAGAGGGGTGGGGTGTGCGTGTTTGTTGATGTGGGATGGGTGGGTGGTGTGTGTGTGTGTGTGTTTGTTGGTGGAAGAGGGGTGGGGTGTGTGTGTGTTTGTTGGTGGAAGAGGGGTGTGCGTGTGGGTGTGTGGAGAGGGGGAGGGACTGGAGAGGTGGAAGATGATTGGTTAGTGATGATGCTGTCAAAAATATATTGTGTATGTGCGTGTGTGCTCGATGTGTGAAAGATAAAATGCTACAGGAATATCCATCTGGCGAAAGACTCTGCATGGTTCTTCTCTAAGTAGCGCGTTTGCGATATCTAGCGAGCGAAGATTGAAGTTATGGATGCAATACAGAGTTTGGTGAGAGTCTGAAAGATTCCATTTGGTAAAAGATGCAAATTTGTAGGAACTTACTTGCCGAGTCGGACTCTACCGAGGTCGCCCTGCCTCCGTAGGAGGCACCCGTCGCCGCCGCCGCCGCCGCCGCCGCCGTAACGTTTCCACATTCGTTGTATGCTCCATCTTTGCAAATTATTCGCAGCTAGCATTGCAAAAGCTCTGTCACAGACACTTCAATAATTTTCGTTGATACGAAATTTAGTTTACAGTGAGCCTTTTCAACGGCTTTTTAAAAGTGGCACAAGAAAAATAAAAAAAAGGTTACAGAATTCTTGCTATATACCGACGAAAGTTTTCTGCAAAGAGAAATGTCTGTGTGTGTATGACTGTGAGAGCTTGAGTTCCTATAGGTCTACCCGGTAAAATGCCGTTAGTTTGCAGATATCAACGAATAGACCAAGCCTTGCGTTACTTTTAGTGATGACATGGCGCGCTTTTAATTGTTTGAGTACCATGCATAGTTATTTATTTGCAGAGGGGCAATAGTTTTTGTGTACATTATTTTATATTGTCATGAAAAGAGAATATAAAGACGTTGCTGTATTCCAATGGGAAGCGTTGTAAAATACTCTAAGTGTCTGTGCGACCTACTGAATGACATAGTCTGCAGGCTTGTATGATAATGCAATAATTCTCTAAGTCCGACAGAAATTATTTCCTTCCATTCATTGAAATCTTTAAGTTTCTTCTTGCAGCACAAAGCCTACGCGACTTACTGTGTGCAGGTGCGAATGTCCTACAATATTCGCCAGAGCATGGAGTCTACAATATTCGCCAGTGCTTGATGATTATAATATTCGTCAGAGCATGGTGCCTACAATATTCGCCAGAGCTTGATGCCTGTAATATTCGTCAGATTCCAATATTTTCTAAGCTCGAAAAGTTGCAGTGTTTGGTTACATGGCAACGCTTATAGGCGCTGAAAATGCTGCACACTGTAATTCTGCCCTGCACTACTTCATAGCGACTTTGCTATATACCTGCCATACAATTTGAAAAAATTCTTCCTTGCGCTGTGAAATGTAATACTATACTGCAAAGTCTGCATTTTCATTAAAAAATTAGGTATGTGATCGCTTCCAAATACACACAATTTGAAAAATTCTTCCTTGCACTGTGAAATGTAAAAATATTCTGTCTTGCATTAACATTGATCGTGTGTGAATATGCAAAATATACTGCATTACGTTTAGTTGCTGTTGGAGCTGATGATGGTAGGTAAGTATATTCAAATGCGCTGCTGTAAGAGGGGTTGGTGTGTGTGTGTGTGTGTGCGTGTGTGTGTGGCTATTACAATACGCGCGTTACAGTGCAAGTTGCTGTGTGGGTGATGAGTCATTAGAAAATACGCTTAGTAAGCATATATGGCAGCTGCAGCAGGTGGTGGGGTGGTGATGATGGTGGGGGTGGGGGTGGGATGCTGATGTCAGATGATGATATCAGCCTCAGCAACTTCAAAGAGATTAGGTCACGCTTCAATAGGCATTAGTCATCTGGGGGTCAGGACTCATAGCCTTTTTGGGGCTCAGAGCCCGTGGGGGTCAAAGCCCCTATGGTTTTGGGGTAAAAGGCCCGTGGGGTGAAAAGCCCCTATGGTTTGGGGGGTCAAACCCCCTTTCCCTACTACTCATGTATGTGTTAATCAATATTTATCAATATGAACATGATGCTTGGCACACGGCGCAGTCTTCTGCCCTTTAGTGGTATTATATATCCTCATACTCATGTACGCACACAGACAGACAGACAGACAGACAGACAGACAGACAGACAGACAGACACACCCTACACACACACTCACCTATATACAGTATTATACACATCTTACACACATGTGTCTGTGTGCGTTTTTTCAAGCGTGTGTGCGTGTGTGTGTGTGGGGAGGATGTGTAGGCTACAACCCCCCCCCTACACATCAACACTTGCACACGTAAACATGCACAAAAACACACACATTCATAAATATATATAAATATATATATATATATATGTATGTATAGCTGTCTCCCATGAAATATGTCCCTCTTAACGGAAGAAATGTCAGACACAGTTCAAGGAGTATGAGCGTGTGTATCAGTGTATGAAATCTTCAATGAAAGACGACCAGTTCAGTGTTCGCTTTGACAAGACATGCACACATTCACACTGTGTATAAAAACCTGTATATGGACACAGGGCGTAGGCTAGTATACATGGAGCTTGGTGCTCTATAAAATGACCATAGTTTAGCGGTTAGCATATGTTGGATTGTCAGACGATACGTTTATATAACATGAAGTTGAAGGGTCTATCTTGTCATGGTCAGGTGATTTATTTAAGAGTGCCCCTCCCCAGAAGATGCTCTGCAATCGTTAGTGACACAGGAGCTCAAAACCCGTCACATGTCGTTTTGGACCTTTTGATTTAGTCATATGCTACAATGAAGAAGCTCTAAAATGCTTTTAACAGAATGAAAATATCTTTTTTTCTAACTGAAGTTATGCGCGTTTGATTCTTTCATTAGTTGATAGTGAGAAAACCACACAAAAGTTACTGAATATTTGTGTAATCCAAGTCTACTGAACCTACTAAGTTATTATTCTGCAATTGTTCTGGGCATTAGAGGCATATATTCTGAATCAGATAACGCAAACGGCATCAACATCGGTTCACTACTTAGCAAACTAGGGCGAATTCACAGTCATATGCTGAACTGAAGAATTAACTGCATTCTTGACCCCTCTCGCCTATTTCGGCATCTAGCGCAATATCTAGGAATCGACAAAGTAACGACGGGTTTCGAGCCTCGAGGAACAGGAGAAGAACACTGTGCCAACTCAAGGTAGAGCAACGTTGTTTAAATAAATTTTTATTTAAACAACGTTGCTCTACCTTGGCACAGTGTTCTTCTCCTCTTCCTCTTATTTTTTTATTCATCTGCTCCTCTTTCTCATCCCCTTCATCTTTCCTCCACCTCCTCCTCCTAATCCTGTTCCTCCTTCTCCTGCTCCTCCTCCTCGTCCTCCTAGCTCCTCCTCGTCCTCCTCCTTCTCCTGCTCCTCCTTCTCCTCCTCATCCTCCTAGCTCCTCCTCCTCCTCCTCCTCCTCTCCTCCTCCTCCTACTACTCCTCTTCCTCCTCCTCATCCTCATGCTCCTCCACTGCTCATCAAAGTCCACTGACATACGAACGATTTATGATGAGCAGGACGGCCTTAACGCGAGCTCTGTTGCGGCGGCGTTGGTGGCGGCGTTGGTGGCGGCGTTGGTGGCGGCGGTGGTGGTGGTGGCGGCGGTGGCGTCTTCACCTGCGGCTGGACTGAGGCGTGACTGAAGGGAAGGAGACCTGTGCGGCGGAGGGGTGACGTCAGGCTGTTGCACCAGCCCATTCGCATGGCGGCGGCCAGCCATCAGATGCAACAGCTGACGCATCTGCTGCTGCTGCTGCTGCTGCTGCTGTTGTAAATGAGCTTGTACATCAACGCAGGATGCTTCAAGCACAATCATGCACCACGCGGATCATCACCACAGTCAGACGACCTGACCAGGCAGAGCGGTGCTGTATGCATGCAATGGAACCAGAAGATGATATTATTCTGATTGCAGGGTTCAGTCCAATTGGTCAGAGGCGGTCGGGGGGGGGGCGTAGTTCAGCCCCCCCAACCCGGTTGTCTTCGTGACTAATGCATGGTAGTGCTGCGGAATATGAGATTCCTCCGCTTCCCAACCCCCCCCCCCCATAGCACGGCCCATCGTCTGTAATATCTTGCTTTCAGCAAACCTGACACGCACCATTAATAATAATTCGCAAACAAGGCTTTATCATCGTCGTCAGGAAGTCCGAATTTTATGAGTGGCGTCTGCGGAAAGGAATGAGCATCTTCCTGTTACATGATTATAGAGATATAAATAGATATAATTGCATATGTATTATGTATATGTACCATTTAAGAATGCATGTGTGTTAATACGTATGCATTTGTATTGGTGTACATGTACATTGTACAATGTACATGTATGTTTTTATATGCATATTTATATGAATATTTATGTTTATATGCGTGTTTGCATTTATTAAGTGCATATATATATATATGTATTATATTCATGTTTACATTCTGTATGTGTGTGTGTGTATTTTAATGTGCAGTTTGCATAACTTCATTATTGTGATCGTATCGTAGACTTTACTATGGGGGCATAATGGGACCCTAAGAAAGACTAAGGGTTGAACCCCTCAACCCAAGGCAATTCTTACCATGTGAGTCATTGATATCTTTTCATGCAACTACATAGCTTTTTATGGGCATCATAAAGTTAAACATTCTGAAACTGCAATGAGTTTAGAACTGTTTTGGCCTACCGGTACTTTAAAATATTGACTTGGATTGATCATTGGGACAATCAAGTCTCAACCGATTATGATTTTGGATAGGTTGATATAGGCCTATGTTAGATGCTGGCATGAGAGAAGGTAGACATTAAAAATGATTTAGACCTGTTCGAAAACGGATTGAAATAGACCTACAACTTTCACCATTTATGACAGATATTTCTGTGTTTTTTGTACTAATTTCAGCTCACATGTGCTGTGTGTTTACATTTTTAGGGGGTTTGGCAAGCAGGGTTTTCAATGTAAAGGTAAGTTTCTATCATGTTCATTTTTTTTTAAATCGAAAACATGCTTAGCTAAGCTTTTGTGCAAGTCAATGTTTCTGTTTCTCTTATAAAGTTGATCACCCATGGCCTTGGGTTAGAACAAAAACCAGTAAAGATACACTCATGGTTTTACTCATTTTCTGAAATTGGTTCACTGTCTTAATTCCTGCTAAAATTGTTAACGAAATTTTCCTTTTCAGTAAAACATGTGATATGTCCTTATGCTTGTAGATTTGTTGTGTCTATTTTTGGGGTGTCTGCCATGATTTAGTTGAGATTTCATTCATGAGAAGACTGGACACTTACTTTTGCTTTTGGTGCAAATGAATGCTTGCGGAATGGGCAAAGGCTTTGTTTTATAAGCACATTACTGAGAATAAAGGAGTTGTTTCGATCTGTCTCTCTGTCTGTCTCTCTCTGTCTCTCTGCCCATCTGTCTCTGTCTCTGTTTGTATATATAAAATAGTCTAAACTGATCAAATTTTAATGAGGATTACTTATAGACAAAGATCAGCCTGTTTTGAGACTATAAATAGTTCAGCCTAACTAATTACCTGTGGAATGAAGGAGTGAATCGACATTAGGCATTAGGCCTAAACTTCCGCTTTGTCTTTTCCATACGCACCGTCATGACCTCTGACCTATGTGGCTTTCTTGTGCTTTGCACATTCATCATCGATTGGTCTATTGAACGTGGAGGACACTGGAGGTATAGGCTACTGCTGCTCTTCCATCAGATCCTTTTTGTCTTTCTCAAAAAGCTCTTTTGTTTGCCTTCGTTAAACGATCATCTTCCATGACCAGTTTCTGCGGCTGAACCTGGTGTGCTGTGCTGCGGCCAATGGGGGGGGGGAACTAGGGGCTATTGGTGCTGGGGATGGAGTGCCGCTGAAGCGCGGCTCCTGTGATGTGTGCGTTTGTAATAAACTGTGGAATTGATATTGATGCAGTTCGTGCGTGACATCAACGTGTGTGTGGACCCTTCTGCTGTCACAGTGGATGGCATTTCTGCTGCAATATCGTTGAAGGAATAGGATTCGTAAATTCTCCGTCTCTCTATGTCTCTCTATCTCCGTCTGTCTCTGTGTGTGTCTGTCTATTTCTCTCTCTGTCTCCCTGTGTGTCTGTGTGTTTGTCTCTGTCTCCCTGTGTGTCTGTCTCTGTCTGTGCGTCTGTGTGTCTGTCTGTCTCTTTAGTCCATGACGCTCTGCTGTGAGACCCTGGTTAGGAATGCAATAGATCTTAACATTCTCGAGAGCAGTGTAAGTCCAATGCAGGAGCAGCTGTGGCCGAATTCCTCTCATGCCATACATGTACTTAATCGCTCAATGTTAAACGGCAGACTAAGCTGAGGAGATGGGAAACTCATTTATTAGAATGCACATAGAAAATTACTTCTTGAAATTATGTATTCATTGTCTCAATCAATCAATCTACCACCAATGGCACTTAGTGATCACCTAACATGTCCCAGCACATCAATTCATTGACTGTGTGTGACAGGGTGTGTTACCACTCCAGTCGGCTATCTAGAAACTCCTCCACTGCTCGTACAGTGACAGTGCCAGTCCCAAGCCTGGAGAAATGAGGAGGGTGACACTGATCATCCTTGATATGACACAGTGTCTCATTAAGCGGCAAAAAGCTGCTTGACATCATGTAGCATTACATATGTGTTTGTCTATAAGTGAGCTTACCCTAAACGTCTTTGGGGGGGGGTTATCAGTTAAAATCCGTCATAAAAATTATTGCCAAAAAAATTTCAAAACTGATTCGGTCATCTTCGACCATGTCCTATGCTAACCCTGAAGCGAAATATCCCCAAAATTGTATCCTGGGCCGGACACCATGTATACTAAAAACCAAACGGTCATCAGCAAACTGAGCTGGCTTTAAAAACACCCGGCAATTACAAGATCGCCTTCCAGTGCCGAATAGGCATATACTCAACACCCTTAACGCGTGGGCTGCAAAGAGGTAGGCTATACTTAAGAAGACATTGCGCCGGTTCCACTGAGCTTCGTGCGCTAAGAAAAGTATGGTATCAGTATAAATCACGTGGGCTTTGGCGCACTTCTGGTCCACAGAGTAGGGTACCCGCGTGCAGACGACGCGCAAAGTATGAGATTATGTCACGTGACACAGGTCGCGTGGGTGGTTTAGAACCGTCAGTTATGCCACTACTGCAGTGCCACTTGTTTGTGCGGTGAAAGGAGAAGAAAATGACGTTCTAGGATTACGAGATTTCTGCTTCTCTGATATCGAAGTGTCGGTGGTTGTTATCGGCAATTTACATGATAACAGCTCCGTATAATAGTTGCAGTGACGAAAAAGGTTTCCTGTTCAACCTTTTGGTTAGATTTTGTGTTATTTGAGTGTTGCCAACGCCGAAAATGACTTCGAGGCAGCCTATGACAAAGACTATAAATGTCTTGATCTTCTATTTCCTCATTGGGAGACTAGAAAATCTTGCTTTTTGGAATGCCGCATCCGTGCATCTAGTCGATCTCAAGTTTTAACTTCTAACCCATCCACCACCTTCTTTCTTCTTCTTCTTCTTCTTCTTCTTCTTCTTCTTCTTCTTCTTCTTCTTCTTCTTCTTCTTCTTCTTCTTCCTCTTCCTCTTCCTCTTCCTCTTCCTCCTCCTCCTCCTCCTCCTCTTCATCCTCCTCCTCCTCTTCCTCCTCCTCTTCCTCTTCCTCTTCCTCTTCCTCTTCGTCTTCCTCTTCGTCTTCCTCTTCCTCTTCCTCTTTCTCTTCCTCTTCCTCTTCCTCTTCCTCTTCTTCTTCTTTTCATTAAGGCTTGAATTAATCCATCTCTACGGAATGGTCTGTGCGACCGGGTGGCGGACCGGTAACGCGTCCGCTCACAGAGCGGAAGGTTGCGGGTTCGAATCCGGGTAACGACCTTGGGCAAGTTGTTCACGCACACGTGCCTCTGTCACCAAGCAGTATAATTTGGTACCGGCGTAAGCTGGGAAGTAAACGGCAAGTCCTGGGAAATCACTGGCCCCGTGCCCAGGACCTTGGGATTCGTCCATTGCCGGCTCAAGGGCTTAGGAAAGGAGATGAGCGCCTCGCCAATGGGCCTGTGGCCCAGGGACGACTTTAACTTAACGGAATGGTCAGCTAAGGAAAATAAATCCACCACCTACTTTGCTTTCTTAAAACCTCGTGGCCTTGCGTAGGCTACTGGGAGCATTTGTGAACGGTTCAGTCGCCTTACTAAGTAGGCTACTAACTATCAAGGCCGTAGACAGAGGGGTGTTTTTGGTGTTTGAACACCCCCCGAAATGGAACATGCAGAAAAAATCTATTGCATTTTCTAGTTCGTGATGCAAAAACCATGAAATAAAGCCATGAAAACACTCCCCGAAATGAAATAATACACCGTGATTCAAAAAAAGTAAGCCAAATTATTTTTCATATATCTCTAATGCATGATAACATATCACGCTAAAATTTTTCAAATATTTAGAGAATTGGACCAAAATATGATTCCAAAATTTCATGAGATAAAGTTGAACGGATAAAAAGATATGAATCTTTAAACTTCATTTGCCGAAATTGCCGTTTACAAGCAATTTTCTGTTATATTGAGTAAAAAGTAAGCTAAACTGTTTTTATTATTTCTCCAATGCCTATATAAAATAATTTGGCTTACTTTTTTTTGAATCACGGTGTAGATTGAATTTCGATCTGAAAATTTGAAGTTGATGACTAAAAAGGTCGTCAGAAATTTTGGCGGCGAAAATGAAAAAAGTTTTACAGGATTTTCGACAGGATGACTAAAAGAAAGGTCGTCAGAAATTTTGGCCGATAAAAATGGAAAATTTTCAGGAAATTCAGCCTCCCCAAAACTGAAATCCTGGCGCCGCCACTGAAAACACCCCCCGAAATAGGCCTAAAATCCTGGCTACGGCCTTGATCCTGGCTGTGCCACTTGAGTATGCCACATTATGGGCTAACTGTCGGAGCCCGTCTTTACGTTATTCTTAGACAAATCATTATGTTCCAATCCATTGAAGGCAATGACAATATTCATCACCGATTTACGGCCATTAGTCTATATCAGGAAACGCGACAAGCATGCCTGTTACCTAGGATCCGTTAATTACCATTCGCTGCGCTGCCGTCATTCTCTCCCTTTTCATATCCAATTACACCAACCTGCCAATCATCAGTAAGTACCCCCCCCCTCATCGGTCTACCATTCCTGGCAACACCATTCGTCTGTCCTGCATCAGGCTGCATGATATCATTCTGTCAAGAGTTGGTAATGCGGTCGTTCAGCGTTCGTAATGGCTGCTGAAAAAGACTCGGTTACGGCGATCAATAGTTTTACTTGATGGCAAAACCTAGATTCCATTTCTCATGTTCCTTATTCTTAGTTGGATAGATTTCCCTTTTGCTATGTGTACAGTGTCTTGTTTGAAATGAAGTCACATGCTGAACACAGAACACATTAGGATCAGTCGCAGATTTTAACAAAATTGTCCTAGATGTCTAAATTAGTCATCAGTAGCCTAATATTATGTGTAAGTTATCTAAATTGATAATTAAATGTGTTAAATATTTGATTTAATCCTAAATAATTCTTTTGTGTAAATTCACTCAATTTCCTTTCAAAAATGTGTGCAAAATATCAAAACTATTCCTCAGCATTATTATTAATATTTTTACCCAGGGTATAAAAAATTCCTCAGGTGTGAGATAGGCTCAGATAGCAGCCAATTTTGGCCCTGGCGTGGCCATCCTTGTTATTATGACAAACTTATTGCTGTTTGTCATAATTTGTACACAGCCCGGAAATGGTGACCTATCTTCCAAATTTGTCAGGCATACTACCTTAGCAGATGTAACTTTTAGGTATTTTGTAAGACTTTAAGACTTTCTTCCCAAGGCCATGCGATCACGTTGTTGATAATTATTGTTGATAATTTGTTGGTTGAATTGGTGAATACTTTTCAGTGTTTTGGTAATTGATTAAATCACAGTTGGTATAAATCAGCTGCAGTTTGTATTTGATGTTATTTGAGTTAAACTTTTCTGCTCTATCTGTTGTCACTCTATAAGTCTATATATAGGCCTACAGGTATAGGCTACTTGAAACAGTGTAGGCCTATATTATAGCTGTGGCGTTCTTTCTAATACATTATTTTGTTAAGAAACATGGTTTAAACCTTTTTACTGTGCCTACAGATAGCCTAAAACTGATTTATGTTATGCATGGGCATTGGAAAATAGACAGTGCTAATAATGTTGGATGTGCATGATGTGATTTCATTCTTTTCTATTCGGTTATCCTTCAGTTGGCATTGTCTTTTTTTCAGTTATTTTGTGTTGTCTTTATGAAGTTTTGGTTTTGCTTAGTCTGTGTTGCGAGGTGTGTTAAAATGTCAGCTTGTTTCTGCATGGTTCAATCAGGTTAACTCTTTGTCACCTTTAATACTTGTTCAAGTGGGTGAGATTTTTGCTTTGTTCACCTTCCTTTCATGTATATCCAAGTCACAATGCTCAGCAAATATGATATTAGTATAATATTTGATATATTAATATTAGTTAGGCTGTACCGAATAGGTGATTGTCACAATTCGGCTGAATACAAATACAAAATTAGGAATACTGTACATTATTATATGTCTACCATCAATGTTCAAATTTATAAATGTAATCAAAAGTTCAGTATATTTAATACATAAACTAAAAGTAAGCAGTTAACTACTTGTAATTTTTGCATCCTTCTGCCAGTATGTGCCCACTCGCTGTAGCAGGGCCGGATTAAGCAATGTCGGGGCCCTGTTCGGGAATTTTTGTGGGGGCCCTTTTCGGGAATTTTTTGGGGAACATTTCAAAAAATTTTCGGGAAAATCATACCATTTCATCCGCCAAAAAAGTTGACGACCTTTTTTTTTTTTTTTAGTCATTCAAAATATTTTTGCGAAAATAGTCGTGTGGCCGAAATTTTCTCCCCAATTTTTTTTTACACATTTGTGGGGCCCCCAAAAGTGTGGGGGCCCCTGTTCCGCCGAACATGTTGAACATGCCTTAATCCGGCCCTGCGCTGTAGAATCCGAATTCGACCGAATACAAAATAGCTATTTGGCCCGTTATTCGAAGCGAAAACATACGAAGCGAATATTTGGTATAGGCCAAATATTAATGTATGTTTATAATATTAATATTAATTTTTTTTACAATTTTATAGCCATCATGTAGACAGTGAACGTTCATTCATATCCTTCCAATATTACCGGTATGTCATGTTTGTCATTGTGGGTGAGTGAGTTTGCCCTCTGTGGCTTTGTCCTTTGTCCATTGGACAATAGTCTGAGCTGTCAATCATCTATTCTGTAGGTTGTTTTTGGTAGTCTCCTCCATGCCTGTCTAAATGTATGTGTCACTCTGATTGTCTGTTTGCCTGCTGCATAGCCTGCCTATGTGTATGCCTACCTGTCTATCACCCTGTAGATTCATATGACTCTCCATCTGTTGTTTGCCGTGTTTGCCCTTCTGTCTGCTTGTGAGTCTGTCTGTCAGACAGTGTCAGTCTTTACGTCAGACTTTCTGTCAGTCTGTATTTCAGTCTTTCTATTTGACTGTCTGTGTACCTGTCAGTCTGTATGTCAGTCCTTCTGTCTGTCTGTCTGTGTCTCACAGTGTCTGTCTTTCTATCAGTTGGTCTGTGTATTTGTCAGTCTGTATGTCTGTCAGTCTGTATGTGAGTCTGTATGTGAGTCTTTCTGTCAGTCTGTCTATCTGTGTACTTGTCAGTCTGTTTGTCAGTCTGCCTGTCAGTCTGTGTGCCAGTCTTTCTGTCTATCTGTCAGTCAGTCTGTGTCAATCTGCCTGTCAGCCTTTCTGTCAGTCTGTATGCCAGTCTCTATGTCAATCTGTCTGTGAGTCTACTTCTTAGTATGATTGTTGCTTTATATATATAAATTGTTTGTGTTTCTTTGTAGTCTGTCAGTTTGTCGTGCACAAGCGATGCCATGAATTCGTTACATTCCAATGTCCGGGAGCCGACACAGGACCAGAAGCTGACGTTAGTAAAGGCTCTTCTATCCTTCATTCTCATTATACCTTAGCATTCCAATTAAGAAATACATGTTCTGCGTAATCGGTGCTATCTTCTTAAACTTTCAATGGTGTCTGCTAGCAGATGATGCTGATCAGTATTTGATGCTGTGAATATAGACCACATTAACACATCAATGACGATTGATGCATTGTGCTTTACGATTGCGGCGTTATAGAAGTTGTCTGATGGGACCGATGTGACAGCAGCATCTCTTGGTGAAAAGTCAGTGATAGGACGTAGTGTGTGTGTATGTGTGCATGTGTGTGTGTGTGTGTGTAAATGTGTGTGTGTGGGTGCGTGTGGGTGTGGGTGTGTGTGTGGGTGTGTGTGGGTGTGTGTGGGTGTGTGGGTGTGGGTGTGTGTGGGTGTGTGTGGGTGCGTGTGTGTGTGGGTGTGGGTGTGTATGGGTGTGGGTGTGGGTGTGTATGGGTGTGTGTGGGTGTGTGTGTGTGTGTGGGTGTGTGTGGGTGTGTGTTTATTGAGTGTGTGTGTGTGTGTGGGCGTGTGGGCGTGTGAGTGTGTGTGGGTGTGTGGGTGTGTGAGTGTGTGCGTGTGCGTGTGTGTGTGTGTTTGTGGATAAAATGCTGTCCCTGCATGGCAACAGCTGGTCTCATGACTTCATAAGGTCAGTTGTGTGGCATGTTTGCCCTTTACCACTCTATACCATAAAGTGCAGATTTCATTTGAACATTTTATTTCAGTTATTTTAGGAAGTGCCATCGAACAGTGCTTGCGAAACGATTTGTCAGAGGTTTCGTAAACAGTTTAAATTCGTATCCGTCCATCTACACACACGCACACACATATATATATGTATGGATATAAATATGTATGTATATGGATGTATATATATATATATATGGATATAAATAAAGATATATGATATATTATATATGTATTTAAAGGACATGGCACAACAGCGGGAAAAGTGGAAACATTGGACGTTTGGACCTGCCACTTGGCAGAGAACGTAAAGAAGATATATGTATTTATGTGTTCTCTTGGTTTGTGACATTCATTGATTAGTTTGTATGTACAATTGTACATTGTATGCTATAGTATAATATAGTAATTGTCAAAAGTATACATGTACTTTTACTGGAACAATAACAAACTTTAATGGTCAGAGAAGCTTTGTGATTCGCAGTACGTTGATCTATATTATTATTTTCATTGTTTTAAAAAATATTTCAGTTTTATTTTTCTTCCTTTTCTTCCTGATTTTATTCCTGCTATTGCTACTACTACCATGATCGAGTGCTGCTGCTGTTGCTGCTACTGCTCCCATTACCAACACCACCACTACCACCACCACCACCAGTCCACCACTACTACTATACTACAGCTACTGTTACTGCTTTTATAATTATTAGTATCAAAATGATTTATTATTTGAAGTAACTCTTGAATCTGCATTATTATGAAGGTAATTATTATGAAGGTTGTTTATTATTTGAGGTGACCGGCGGTTTTGTATGGGTCGCTGCATGTCTCTTCTATTCACATTCCGCTGCATGAATAACTATTGACCATAAATTCTGACTTCATTGATTTTCTGCTTGTACGACTTCTTTGGGCAACGCTGCTGAGCCGTGATAATCTCTGCCACTTAATTATTAGACAGACCGCACGTTATGGATAGCTTAATAATACCAACTTAGTAACGGCTTATTGGATGTCTGCATAGTGAATTGAGATTAGAAACTGGGTAAGAAAGAGAATTCCTATTTACTTACTTATTGAAACCGTGCAGTTTGCAGCTAAGCGCAGAGGGAAAAATATGACAGTTATTAACAGAGCTGAAAATGGTAAAAAATATTGACATTATGTGGGTTTATGAAGACAATTCAGCCACAGTGTTTGAATATTTCATGCTTTTTTGTGCTGAATTGGTGATACTTCTGCTTTCAGCAATATTGAATTCACTCAATTGAATTCATACAGTTGGTGCTATTTCATCCACTGGGGCTATTCCATTCTCTAGGGTTTTCCATCCACTGAGGCTATTTATTCAGTTGTTGGTATATTCCTCACAGTAATGCTAGTCTGCTTCCATTAATTTTGCCAACTGATATAGGACCTACAGTTAATTAAATCAGTAATGAAGACTCATGTTTAATTCTGGTCTTTGCATGACGTCATCTTGGTCCTTAGCAAAACTGTTTTTTCCACAGAGCAGTGATCTTATAATGACGCTACAATAAATGCTATTGGCCAGTTTTGCATTACTTTGCTGTATATTATCTTATGCATATCTGAATAGCTGTTTGGACTGCGGTGTTTTGATTATGGTAGCGGCATGCAGAAACCGGTTGTGTGCCAAGCATCTGGTACTGGTGGATTTTTCCATACCGCTGTCTTCTTCTTCAATGCCGTTCCTCACCAATAATAACTCGACTGAAGTGTCATCCACAAAACCTCATTACTCTCATCTGTCAAATCTTAGTCGGGCTTTTCTACAGAATCTCCTTCCTGTCGGTTTTTTACTCGTCACCGCTGTCTGTGCGCGCAGTTAGGCCTACTGTATGGCGTGATATACATGTATAACATCAGCCAGGAAATTGGCTGCCTAAAATAGCGAAGATCCTCTTCACAAACAAAATGCAGTCATCACTGTTGCCTTAAGTAATTCTGCCTTTTCGTGGCCATTTCAGACTCTCGCAAATATATATAATCCATGTATGCTGTTCATGAATATTTAGATTGGGAAACCCAAGGCTACTGTAGCAGTGCTGTAACTGTAATAGCCTACAGTACGTAGGCTAGTACTGTTTTGTTACATGCGTGCATGCAAATAGTCATGTATATAAAATTATGCATGCACATAAATAGGGGCCTACATACACACATGCATGTACATTTTTTCGATTGGCATTTTATAAAGCTTACAATGGTATTTACTATTAGACAGAGCAGCAGTTCCAAAAGGTTTCCTTAATTGAAAGAAAAGCTGACAAATGAGAATGCCTAAGTCGTCTTTATTTTTGGAGTTTAAAGTTTTAGTGATGGCATGCATGTTGTCATATTACACGAGAGAGTGGGTCATTAGTCATCAGTCAGTCTGCTTAAGAATGAAGAAATGAAGATATGGCAATGCTCAATGATGCGACTGGTTTGGCAAAAAACTCTTTGATGCATTACATCCCACTCTATGAGAAGACTCTTGAGTCTTGACTGTATTGCATGCATATGACCGTGTGTGTGTGTGTGTGTGTTTGCGTGCGTGCGTGTGTGTGCGTGCGTGTGTTTGTGCGTGTGCGCGCGCGTGTGTTGTGTGTGCTTGTGTGTAGAACAAAGGAAGAGTTGCTGTATAAAAGAGGGAAAAAAGATGACTTACGGTTACTATCAAAGACTAAGAGAACTAGAGAAAGAGAGAGACGGGGAAAATGTATTGGTCACAATACTTATCGCGATTCCCTGCTGTCAACTATATCATAGAGACATAGACTGACATAATAGAGCAAAGAATGAAGGGCAAGAATAGCATAGGAAGACCTTGACGAATGCTGTTGGACGGTGAACATGAATGGTGAATGGATGTATTAAGCTGAAGAGAAAAGCCCAACCATTCGGATTTGTGCGCCATGGGCCTTTTGAATTTTCCCAAGAGCAGAGAACTTGAGACAGAAGTGTAGGGTGGATATGTACGGTATTTTATATGAACAACACGTTTGTTTAAAGGCAGAAACAACGACTAAACGACAGAACTGAGAAGTCGAAAAATGACCATAGAGTATTAATTACCATAGTCCACAAGAGATCAAGAGCTCAGTGTAATGACCACAAGTCATCAAAATTAACTGTATGCAGTTGAGCAACGTTGTCCTTCGTAAAATTTAATATCAAGCCAAGACAATCATCATTATCTGATTTATTATGAATAGCAACATTTTCAAACAGCTTCAAATGGAAATACAGTTTACGACGACGTTGCCTACATGTACTTTCGCCAGAAACATGAAATTTAATCAGCCGAGTGCATTCGTTATATGACACATCTATTTTGTGTGTGCATATAGGCCTATAGTCCTATAAATATGTATTATATATATACATAATAATATGATATATAATTGTATAATTGTATATATAGGCCTATATACAAGGTCGTAGACAGGGGGTATTTTGGGTGTTTGAACACCTCCCAAAATGTAAAATGGAAAATATCTAATGCAATTACTAGCACATGATGTAAAAACCAAAAAATAAAATCATGAACCCCCCCCCCCCCACAATGAAATAATAGACTGCATTAACTAGCACATAATGAAGAAACATGAAATTATGCAAAATGACTAAAAAAAGTCGTCAGAAATTTTGGTGACTAAAAAAGCTCGTCTCAAATTTTCCGGCGAAGAAACATCCCCCGAAATCAAATCCTGGCTATGGCCTTGTATATAAAAAATTATATATGAAGCTGGCAGCCATTATGGTTTCTTTGCATTGTGTTGTTGCTTTTAGATCGCGAATCGACATAAATTCAAGCCGCACACGTACAGCAGTCCGACGTTTTGCGATCACTGTGGATCTCTGCTCTACGGACTTATCCATCAAGGCCTCAAATGTGACTGTAAGTTTTTGGTTGACTGACTTTTCTACTTCACTGCAAGTTGATTTATTAGAACTACAACGATTTCGCTAAGTAGGCAGAGCATCATCATCATCATCATCATCATTGTCGTCGTCATCATCATCATCATCATCATCATCGTCGTCGTCGTCGTCATCATCATCATCATCATCGTCGTCGTCGTCGTCATCATCACCATCATCATCGTCATCATCATCATCATCATCATCATCATCATCATCATCATCATCATCATCATCATTATCATCATCATCATCATCATCATCGTCGTCGTCGTCATCCTCATCATCATCGTCGTCATAATAATAATCAACATCATCATCATCATCACTAACATCATCATCACCACCACCACCACCATCATCATCATCATCATCGCCGTCACCATCACCATCAGGTCCTGAGTCAGCCATACGTCGACAATGGGTAGGCTACTAATAAATTATCTTCATTGTTCTCGGTCATTTGTCAATTCCTTTATAATTCCCTTTAGTGTTAATCCTTTTGATGTTATGTCCTCATATTTTATGTTGTCAGTTGTCCTACGGTCAATTGTTGTCATCAGTATCTTGCTTGCACCTATCCTTTAGGTCTTTTTGCATGAAAATAATTATTTGCAGGTCACTACTATCGTTTGTTTTGTGTGTCACTGGAGCATTTGATTGTTTCATAAGATTAACGACCTTGTGATTCTGTGAGAACAATAAGCAAATGTTTTATCGACGCAAAAGGCAGTCGTATGAATAATCAATCATTTTTATGGTTCCTGGATAGGTGGCAGTTTCCCGCATATCCTTTATGCGACCTTCTCCATTC
>OX243826.1:15738110-15745992 GCA_945859605.1 Lumbricus rubellus | reverse complement strand
TAAGAAATACACGTTCAGCATATACGGTGCTATCTTCTTATACTTTCAACGGTGTCTGCTAACAGATGATGCTGATCAGTATTTGATGCTGTGAATATAGACCACATTAACACATCAATGATGATTGATGCATTGTGCTTTACGATTGCGGCGTTATAGAAGTTGTCTGATGGGGCCGATGTGACAGCAGCATCTCTTGGTGAAAAGTCAGTGACAGGACCTGGTGTGTGGGTGTGTGGGTGTGTGTGGGTGTGTGGGTGTGTGTGGGTGTGTGGGTGTGTGTGTTTGTGGATAAATGCTGGCCCTGCATGGCGGCAGCTGGTCTCTTGACTTCATAAGGTCAGCAGTATAGCATGTTTGCCCTTTACCACTCTATACCATAAAGTGCAGATTTCATTTGAACATTTTATTTCAGTTATTTTAGGAAGTGCCATCGAACAGTGCTTGCGAAATGATTTGTCATAGGCTTCGTAAACAGTTTAGATTCGTATCCGTCCATCTACACATGCATGCACGCACACACACACATTTATATACATTATACATATATATAAGGATATACATATCGATATATTATATATATACTATATAATATGTATTTATATGTTTTCTTGGCTTGTGGCATTCATTGATTAGTTTGTATGTACAATTGTACATTGTATGTAGTATAATAATTATAGTAATTGACAAAAGTATACATGTATTTACTGGAACACTAAAGAAGCTTAAAAGACTTAGAGAGGATTTGTGATTCACAGCACGTTGATCTATAATTATTATTATTTTCATTGTTTTAATTTTAATTTTATTTTTCCTTTTCTTCTTGCTATTATTCCTACTATTGCTACTACTACCATGATACTGCTGCTGCTGCTGCTGCTACCACTACTGCTATTATTATCACCATCATCACCACCACCACCACTACTACCACCACACCACTGCTACCACCATACCACTGCTACTACTAGGCCCTACTATACTACTGAGACAGCTACAGCTACTGTTACTGCTTTCATAATTATTATTATTAAAATGATTTATTATTTGAAGTAACTCTTGAATCAATGAATCTGCATTATTACGAAGGCAATTATTATGAAGGTTGTTTATTATTTGAGGTGACTGGCGGTTTTGTTTGGGTCCCTGCATGTCTCTTCTGTTCATATTCCGCTGCATGAATAACTATTGACCATAAATCCTGACTTCATTGATTTTCTGCTTCTACGACTTCTTTGGTCAATCCTGCTGAGCCGTGATAATCTCTGCCACTTAATTATTAGAGAGACTGCGCGTTATGGATAGCTTAATAATACCAACTAATAACGGCTTACTGGATGTCTGCATAGTAAATTGAGATTAGAAACTGGTTAAGAAAGAGAATGCCTATTTACTTACTTATTTATTGAAACCGTGCAGTTTGCAGCTGAGCGCAGAGGAAAAAAATATGACAGTTATTAACAGAGCTAAAAATGGTTTAAAAAATTGACATCCAGTGGGTTTGTGAAGACAATTCAGCCACAGTGTTTGATTATTTCATGCTTTTTGTGTGTGCTAAATTGGTGATACTCCTGCCATTGATCAGCAATATTGAATTCATTCAATTGAATTCATACAGTTGGTGCTGTTTCATCCACTGGGGCTGTTCCATCCACTGGGGTTATTTCATCCACTGAGGCTATTTATTCCGTTGATGGTATTCCTCACAGTAATGCTATTACAAATAATACATCATTTTAATAATAGTAATTTTAATAATAATAATTATAAAAGCAGAAACAGTAACTGCAGCTGTAGCAGTAGTATAGTAGTAGTGGTGATGGTGGTAGTGGTGGTGGTGGTGGTGTTGCTAATGGTAGAAGTAGTATATATTATTGATCAGTTTTACATTAGCCTACCTTGTTGTATATTATCTTATGCATAATTATCTGAATAGCTGTCTGGACTGCAGTGTTTTGATGATGGTAGCGGCATGCAGAAACCGGTTGTGTGCCAAGCATCTGGTACTGGTGGATTTTCCATGCCGCTGTCTTCTTCAATGCCGTTCCTCACCAATAACTACCCGACTGAAGTGTCATCCACAAAACCTCATTACTCTCAGCTGTCATATCTTAGTCGGACTTTTCTACAGAATCTCCTTCGCGTCGGTTTTTTACTCGTCACCGCTGTCTGTGCGCGGAGTTATTGTATGGCGTGATATAATAATTATATATCAGCCAGGAAATTGGCTGCCTAAAATAGCGGAGCTCCTCTTCACAAACAAAATGCAGTCATCACTGTTGCCTTAAGTAATTCTGCCTTTTCGTGGCAATTTCAGACTCTGGCAAATATATATAATCCATGTATGCTGCTCATGAATATTTTAGATTGAGAAACCCAAGACTACAGTGCAGCTGTGGTATTGTAGTTGTGTTACATGCATGCATGCATGCAGATAGTCATGCATCTATGCATAGTTGCATACACACAATAATAACGCATGCACACATGCATACATACATAATACATGCATACATACATACATAATACATGCATACATACATACATACATACATACATACATACATACATACATACATACATACATACATACATACATACATACATACACACACACATACATACATACATACATACATACATACATACATACATACATACATGCATACATACACGTGTACATGTGTGTGTGTGCGCGTGTGCGTGCGTGCGTGTGTGTTCGTGCGTGTGTGCGTGCGTGTGTGTGTGTGGGCACGTGCACGTGCGGGTGTGTGTGTTGTGTGTGCGTGTGCGTGTGTGTAGAACAAAGGAAGAGTTGCTGCATAAAAGTGGGAGAAAGATGACTTACGGTCACTATCAAAGAGAGCTAGAGAAAGAGAGAGACGGGGAAAATGTATTGGTCACAATACTTATCGCGATTCCCTGCTGTCAACTAAATCATAGACTGACATAATAGAGCAAAGAATGAAGGGCAGAAATAGCATAGGAAGGCCTTGATGAATGCTGTTGGACGGTGAACATGATGGATGCATTGAGCTGAAGGGAAAGCTCATCCACTTGGAGTTGTGCGCCATGGGACTTTTGAATTTTCCCAAGAGCAGAGAACTTGAGGCAGAAGAGTAGGGTGGATATGTACAACACGTTTAAAGGCAGAAACAACGACTAAGTGACAGGAATGATGAGTCGAAAATTACCATAGAGTATTAATTACCATAGTCCAAAAGAGGTCACGAGCTCAGTGTAATGACCACAAGTCATCAAAATTAACTGTATGCAGTTTAACATCGTTGTCCTTCGTAAAATTTAATATCAAGCCAAGACAATCATCATTATCTAATTAATATATATATATCTATATATAGGCTATATATATGAATATAGCAGCATTTTCAAAAAGCTTCAAACGGAAATACAGTCTACGACGAGGTAGCCTACTTTCGCCAGAAACGTGAAATTTAATCATACGAGTGCATTCGTTATCTGACATCTATTTTGACTTTTGTGTGTGCATGTATGATGTAGGTCTATATTATATATATATATATATATATATACATGCATTATATATATAGGCCTACATCACATATATATGATATACAATGTACATTGTACAATTGTATGAAGCTGGCAGCTATTGTAGTTTCTGTGCATTCTGTTGTTGCTTTTAGATCGCGAATCGACATAAATTCAAGCCGCACACGTACAGCAGTCCAACGTTCTGCGATCACTGTGGATCTCTACTCTACGGACTTATCCATCAAGGCCTCAAATGTGACTGTAAGTTGTTGGTTGACCGACCTTTTTTCTACTTCACTGCAGCTTGATTTATTAGAACTACAACGAATTCGCTAGGTAGGCAGAGCATCATCATCATCATCATCATCATTGTCGTCGTCATCCTCCTCCTCCTCCTCATCGTCGTCATCATAATCATTATCATCATCATCATCGCCATCATTGTCGTCATCATCATCATCATCATCATCATCATCATCCTCATCATCATCATCATCATCATGATCATCATCATCATTATCATCATCATCATCATCATCATCATCATCATCATCATCATCATCATCATCATCATCATCATCACCACTACCACCATCATCATCATCATCATCATCGCCGTCACCATATAGCCATACTTCGAAAATGGATAGGCTACTAATAAATTATCTTCATTGTTCTCGATCATTTGTCAAGTCCATTATTCCGCTTAGTGTCAATCCTTTTGATGTTATGTCCTCATCATAATTTACGTTGTCAGTTGCAACTTGTCCTACGGTCAATTGTTGCCATCAGTACCAATTGCTTGCACCAATCCTCTAAGTCTTTTTGCATGAAAATAAATATTTGCAGGTCACTACTATCGATTGTTTTGTGTGTCACTGAAGCATTTGATTGTTTCATGAGATTAATGACCTTGTGATTCTGTGAGAACAATAAGCAAATGTTTTATCGACGCAAAAGGCAGTCGTATGAATAATCAATCATTTTTATGGTTCCTGGATAGATGGCAGTTTCCCGCATATCCTTTATGCGACCTTCTCCATTCCTCCGATGCCATATGGAATGATCTTTTGATCGGTAATTATATTTCGCAATAAAATTTCGCGACCTTTTCGTAGCCGACGCCTTGCTCGCGATTTTCAAGTATCTGTTCGAAACTGCGCTTGCCATAGAGGACGATTTATTGAACGATTCGCGCATGCGTACACGAATTATTGTCAACAACGGATTTTTTCACCATGAGTCGTTAGGTTATTCTCGTTTGGATCTGGAAAGCAAGAACCCATTTTGTCCGAAAACAAATCAGGGGGACGGTGTCATGAGGTCCGAGTCCACTATGACGGTCACTGCGATTCTACTGCTGCAGAGATGGTCAACGCTCTGGGTCAAACGTCGAGTGCATGCGCAGTGCCATTGCCCGGTCGAGATGAGGACGGTGGGAGAGACAGACAGACAGACAGACAGACAGACAGACAGACAGACAGACAGACAGACAGACAGACAGACAGACAGACAGACAGACAGACAGACAGACAGACAGACAGACAGACAGACAGACAGACAGACAAACAGACAGACAGACAGACAAACAAACAAACAGAAAGACAGACAGACAGAGACACACATAGAGAGACACAGACACAGACAGACAGAGACAGAGAGATTGACTAGCGCTCGGTATCAGAGGTCTTACGGTTGGTCGCTGCACCGAACAGTTCATTGATTTTTCTGCCGCGGCGGTGGTGGCGCATCAGCCTAGACTGCTAGTATGAGCCGCGTGGCGTCGCTTCTATGCGACGGCGGCGGTGATGGTGGCGCACATGTCTAGTTGAAGGAGAGCGAATGGTAGCGAGCATCAGTGCGCAACTAGCTGGAGTGGTGGTGGTGGTGGTGGTGGTAGGACGGAAGGACGGAAGGACGGAGGAGACTGATGATTATCTTGTCCGTCGTTTCTCGTCGTCGTTGTTCGCAGTTGTCGGGTCGAGATGTCATCATCCGAGGCAGGCGACCGAGTATACATGTAGGTGCGCTGCGCACGAACACGACCATGAGCACACATACTCGGACAACACTCAAGCATACTCAGACATACGCGCATATTCATGTATATACTCGGTTCATACTACTCAAGCATACTCGGATCGCACGCACACAGGAGCACAAAGACGAGCGCACTTATTATCCTACGTACACGCACGCACGCACACACACGCACACACACGCACACACAGACCATTGCCGACAGTACGGACATAAATAGAGAGAGAGAAAGAGACAGACAGACAGACAGACAGAGACAGAGAGACAGACAGAGACAGAGAGAGAGACAAGAGAGAGAGACAGAGAGACACAGAGAGAGAGAGAGAGAGAGAGAGAGAGAGAGAGAGAGAGAGAGAGAGAGAGAGAGAGAGAGAGAGAGAGAGAGAGAGAGAGAGAGAGACAGAGACAGAGACAGAGACAGAGACAGAGACAGAGACAGAGACAGAGAGAGAGAGAGAGAGAGAGAGAGAGAGAGAGAGAGAGAGAGAGAGAGAGAGAGAGAGAGAGAGAGAGAGAGAGAGAGAGACAGAGACAGAGAGAGAGAGAGAGAGAGAGAGAGAGAGAGAGAGAGAGAGAGAGAGAGAGAGAGAGAACGGACAAAGACAGAGGAGACAGACAAACAGATAGACAGACAGACACACAGAGAGGGGAGAGAGTAACACATACACACACACACACACACACACACGCATACAGGCTCGTGCCATATGCAATTATGCATGCCATATGTATGCACGTATTATACATTATGTATATCCTACGCTGTTGACGGTATAAGCATCGTTGATGACCGACAACGACGTCAACAGATGTCATGAATGTCGGTCGTAAGGAGAACACCCACTTGCAACATGCAGACTGATTTATATGCACGCTAACTTATATAGATCTACATGTAGCACTCACATCATACACCTACGCGAAGAAAACATAAACAGCGTAAGGTAATGTACATATAGGTGTCCCTCGCAATTACCTTAATAATTTATTTAGCTTTTGCAGTTCAAGCAGAGCCACTCAACAGCAGCCTCATCGGCCTCATGTAGGACGGACATTCCGCCCGGAAAGCGAGTTGTTATACAGTCATTTACAATGTGCTCCATAGTCTGAATGTTCCCACAGCTGCAACGGGGATCCGTGGCTTGACCCCAACGGACCAGGTTGGCAGCGCATCGCCCCTGGCCCGTTCTGAAGCGGTTCAGTGTGACCCACTGAGCCCGCGGGAGGTTATAGCCCGGGGGCCATACAGACGGCTCGGCCACGAGCGAGCGGTTAACAACTTCAGCTGCTGACCACTCGATGCTCCAGGCCGAAATAGCTGTAATGTCTTCCTCAGGTTGATCCCTCCATATAGGTCGGCGTGATGGGAGGCGTAGTACTGGGTGGCACGTAATGTCCATATACAGCGGAAGATTTCTGTTTGCCCGGATCTTCCGCAGCATCTTCGTGGTTGCCTCCATTCTTCTCATGTGCGGAGGGGGGATGTTGCTCAGAACCGGCAGCCACGCAAGCGGAGTAGGACGGAGTGTCCCCGATATGATCCGCATAGTTGTGTTTAACTTTGTGTCGACAAGGTGAGTATGGCGAGAGCGACCCCATACCGGAGCACAGTATTCGGCAACCGAGTAGCAGAGGGCCAAGGATGAGCTTCGTAGGGTTGTGGCTTTGGCTCCCCAGCTCGTTCCCACAAGCTTACTTATTAGATTGTTTCGAGCACCAACTTTAGCAGCCGTCTTCCTCAGATGTTCATGGAATGTGAGGGCCCTGTCCAGTGTCACTCCCAGGTAGACCGGATGTGCGTCGTGTCTCATCCTTTGTCCGTTTAGAAAGATGTTTAATTCTCTGCTAGCTTCCGCATTGTGAAGATGAAAGGTTGAAGATACCGTCTTTGTGGTGCTCGGAATTAGTCGCCAGGTCCTTAGATATTCCGCCAGTAGTTCCATATCTGCATTTAGCACCCGTTCCGTTTCTTCCAGTGATGCTGCCTGGGCCGCAAGAGCGATGTCATCTGCATATGCGAACTTCCGAGACCTCGTGGCAGGGAGGTCATTTATGTACACGTTGAAGAGACACGGCGAGAGTACCGACCCCTGGGGGAGCCCATTCTTCTGTGTTCTCCACGAGCTCATACCATTGCCCAAGTGCACCCTGAAGCGCCTATTTCCAAGGAAAACTGCGACCGTCTTGGTGAACCACCATGGTAGAATCTTGGATATCTTCACCAGTAGCCCGGCGTGCCACACCGTGTCATAGGCCGCTGTCAGGTCCAGGAACACCACGCCTGTCTTTAGTTTCTCCTGGTACCCGTTCTCGATGAACGTGGTGA